>JAQPZY010000773.1:0-436687 GCA_029931535.1 Margaritifera margaritifera | reverse complement strand
AGACATGGGTATCACAGTCAGCATGGCAAGACATAGGTATCACAATTAGCATGGCAAGACATAGATATCACAGTCAGCATGGCAAGACATAGGCATCACAATAGCATGGCAAGACATAGGTATCACAATAGCATTAAAAGACATGGGTATCACAGTCAGCATGGCAAGACATAAGTATCACAATCAGCATGGCAAGACATAGGTATCACAATAAGCATGGCAGGACATGGGTATCACAATCAGCATGGCAAGACATGGGTATCACAATCAGCATGGCAAGACATAGGTATCACAATCAGCATAGCAAGACATAGGTATCACAATCAGCATGGCAGGACATGGGTATCACAATCAGCATGGCAAGACGTGGGTATCATTGTAATGGCATGGCAAGACATGGGTATCACAATCAGCATGGCAAGACATAGGTATCACAGTCAGCATGGCAAGACATAGGCATCACAATAGCATGGCAAGACATGGTATCACAATTAGCATGGCAAGACATGGGTATCATTGTAATGGCATGGCAAGACATGGGTATCACAATCAGCATGGCAAGACATAGGTATCACAGTCAGCATGGCAAGACATAGGCATCACAATAGCATGGCAAGACATAGGTATCACAATAGCATGACAAGAAATAGGTATCACAATCAGCATGGCAAGACATGGGTATCAAAATCAGCATGGCAAGACATGGGTATCATTGTAATGGCATGGCCAAACATAGGCATCACAATAGCATGGCAAGACATAGGTATCACAATAGCATGGCAAGACATGGGTATCACAGTCAGCATGGCAAGACATAGGTATCACAATTAGCATGGCAAGACATAGATATCACAGTCAGCATGGCAAGACATAGGCATCACAATAGCATGGCAAGACATAGGTATCACAATAGCATTAAAAGACATGGGTATCACAGTCAGCATGGCAAGACATAAGTATCACAATCAGCATGGCAAGACATAGGTATCACAATAAGCATGGCAGGACATGGGTATCACAATCAGCATGGCAAGACATGGGTATCACAATCAGCATGGCAAGACATAGGTATCACAATCAGCATAGCAAGACATAGGTATCACAATCAGCATGGCAGGACATGGGTATCACAATCAGCATGGCAAGACGTGGGTATCATTGTAATGGCATGGCAAGACATGGGTATCACAATCAGCATGGCAAGACATAGGTATCACAGTCAGCATGGCAAGACATAGGCATCACAATAGCATGGCAAGACATGGTATCACAATTAGCATGGCAAGACATGGGTATCATTGTAATGGCATGGCAAGACATGGGTATCACAATCAGCATGGCAAGACATAGGTATCACAGTCAGCATGGCAAGACATAGGCATCACAATAGCATGGCAAGAAATATGTATCACAATCAGCATGGCAAGACATGGGTATCAAAATCAGCATGGCAAGACATGGGTATCATTGTAATGGCATGGCCAAACATAGGCATCACAATAGCATGGCAAGACATAGGTATCACAATAGCATGGCAAGACATGGGTATCACAGTCAGCATGGCAAGACATAGGTATCACAATTAGCATGGCAAGACATAGATATCACAGTCAGCATGGCAAGACATAGGCATCACAATAGCATGGCAAGACATAGGTATCACAATAGCATTAAAAGACATGGGTATCACAGTCAGCATGGCAAGACATAAGTATCACAATCAGCATGGCAAGACATAGGTATCACAATAAGCATGGCAGGACATGGGTATCACAATCAGGATGGCAAGACATGGGTATCACAATCAGCATGGCAAGACATAGGTATCACAATCAGCATAGCAAGACATAGGTATCACAATCAGCATGGCAGGACATGGGTATCACAATCAGCATGGCAAGACGTGGGTATCATTGTAATGGCATGGCAAGACATGGGTATCACAATCAGCATGGCAAGACATAGGTATCACAGTCAGCATGGCAAGACATAGGCATCACAATAGCATGGCAAGACATGGTATCACAATTAGCATGGCAAGACATGGGTATCATTGTAATGGCATGGCAAGACATGGGTATCACAATCAGCATGGCAAGACATAGGTATCACAGTCAGCATGGCAAGACATAGGCATCACAATAGCATGGCAAGACATAGGTATCACAATAGCATGACAAGAAATAGGTATCACAATCAGCATGGCAAGACATGGGTATCAAAATCAGCATGGCAAGACATGGGTATCATTGTAATGGCATGGCCAAACATAGGCATCACAATAGCATGGCAAGACATAGGTATCACAATAGCATGGCAAGACATGGGTATCACAGTCAGCATGGCAAGACATAGGTATCACAATTAGCATGGCAAGACATAGATATCACAGTCAGCATGGCAAGACATAGGCATCACAATAGCATGGCAAGACATAGGTATCACAATAGCATTAAAAGACATGGGTATCACAGTCAGCATGGCAAGACATAAGTATCACAATCAGCATGGCAAGACATAGGTATCACAATAAGCATGGCAGGACATGGGTATCACAATCAGCATGGCAAGACATGGGTATCACAATCAGCATGGCAAGACATAGGTATCACAATCAGCATAGCAAGACATAGGTATCACAATCAGCATGGCAGGACATGGGTATCACAATCAGCATGGCAAGACATGGGTATCATTGTAATGGCATGGCAAGACATGGGTATCACAATCAACATGGCAAGACATAGGTATCACAGTCAGCATGGCAAGACATAGGCATCACAATAGCATGGCAAGACATGGTATCACAATTAGCATGGCTTTATCTTCTAGATCTTCATCGAGAGCGTCATCTTCTAGATCTTCATCATCCATGATCATCATCGAGAGTGTCATCTTCTAGATCTTCATCGAGAGCGTCATCTTCTAGATCTTCATCATCCATGATCATCATCGAGAGCGTCATCTTCTAGATCTTCATCATCCATTATCATCATCGAGAGCTTCATCTTCTAGATCATCATCACCCATGATCATCATCGAGAGCGTCATCTACTAGATCTTCATCACCCATGATCGTCATCGAGAGTGTCATCTTCTAGATCTTCATCACCCGTGATCATCATCCAGAGCGTCATCTTCTAGATCTTCATCATCCATGTGTATCATCGAGAGCATCATCTTCTAGATCTTTATCGAGAGCGTCATCTTCTATATCTTCATCATCCAAGATAATCATCGAGAGCGTGATCTTTTAGATCTTCATCATCCAAGATAATCATCGCGAGCGTCATGTTCTAGATCTTCATCATCCATGATCATCGTCGAGAGCGTCATCAAGAACTTTGGGTAACAACAACTTGACTTTCTGTAAATTACCTCCATTTTCTTCCATAACATCTTGACTAAGGTGTTTTTGTACCTGCTTCTTGTTTTCTCTTGTTGAAGCACCAGGAAATATAGCATCACTGAATATAGTAGATTTGCATTTATTAAACTGCACCTTTCCCAAATGAGTCAGATCTGCTAAACATTCCATTTGCCACATGGGATATAATGTTTTATATGCTTCTTGAAATCCAAGGGCAGATTTTGCATCACTGTATGTAGACACAAACTTAACTAGAACTTCATGAAGCACAAACTGTGTCCCAATTTCACGTCCCATTTCAAACTCAGAGTGAGGTGCTGCATATGGAATATTCAGAGTACAATCTGCATGACCATTAGGGATTGTAACATATCCTTTATGTCTGAACCAAGCTCCAGTCCAACACAATTTGTTTTTACACACAGCGACAAGGATATACTTATGATCAGTCATTTTCTTACAAGCTATTCCGACAGCTTGTGAAGAGGCTTGTCCTGGTTTCTCTGCACTAACTATACAAATAGAGTTGTAGCATGCATCAAATGCAATGTTGATAGGGGAAGGGTCTGTGCTGCCACGATCTTTAGTCCTGTCACGCGCCAGTTTACGTTTTTTCACCATGTCCTTCTTATTTAGCTCAGTTGTAACTTTTGCTACTCTATTTGCAGTCCTTTGCATGCCGCTTCAAGGTGGAGGAGGAATATCTATGGCTGTAAGCACGAGTCTGGCCCTTGTATTTCCCATTGGTGTCTCTTGAAGTCCCACGTGGAATCCCAGGTTGACTGCAGCAGCACTGCAGCCTGGTTTGGTGGATGGAACCCCATTGTACACTTTGAATTTAGGTGAGATGAAGCCACAATTCACACATTTTAAGATCATCTGCCAGCCCTAGCCCAACTTGCCTTCTTGGTGTATGTATACCTCCATTAGTGGACAATCTGTAGCTTCCTCATGATGTAGTTTTGTCATCTGATTGATCATTTCCACCACTTTTGTGTTGTTTAATAGTCGCATTCTCTGTAAAATGAGAAAGCAACTGTTTCATGTCAGTTTTAAAAATTGCATACAGGAAATAGCATACAAACAATTACATCTAGATGTTAAGCTAAGCACCTCTGTGTCAGGATTATCTGGATCAGGATTGGCACTTATCAGATTGTCTTGTCCGAATACTTCCAAGAGGTCAGTGGGACGATGCCATTAACTGTGCATGATTCGTTTTAGTGGCTTGGTATTTGGAAATCTTCATACGTTTGTTATTTGGGAATGGTCCTTCTTGAAGCATGTAGGTTTTGAATTATTTTTCACCTTTCATGGTAACAGATCAAAAATGTATGTGCTGGTGAAGAGCTTCGGACCCCATTTTTATAAGCCTAGGCACAAGCTTTCATGTGTTAGGCACAATTTTGTAATTAATTTTGAAAGTCTTTGATCTCTCTACATTTAATTATTAATGACACAGATCAATGAGATCAATAATCTGGAATCATGAGGGGTCCTAAAGAGCAGGGGGGTGGCCAAGATTCCAGTTTTGAATTTACACTTGATTGGCCACATACGTGCAGATATAGTTCAAAGCCTGAGCACTCTGTAGAGGATCTATGCTAGCAGTTGTGTAGGTGACTTAAGTTAGTTTCTACTTACACAGCTTTTGGCAAATTACATTTTTAAAGGATTTCAGAATATACATTTAAATTTCACATTTTCTGTAAAAATTTAATGAAAAATGTAAACGACCTCCATTTTTGAATTTTATCAAAAGGCTTGGCAACCAGGCTTGGTTTCATTTTTGAGATTGTGTCAAATATATAACTTGGTTATTTGGGATCAAAGTCTTTAGTGGTTTTCTTTCGATAGCAATTTGAAATACTGTGCTGTTGTGTAGGTAGCCAACATTAGGTAAGATGAAATGTGGATCTGTGACTGAAGAATTTATGGACTGCTTATATTGAAAATTTCCTGTATTATTTCTCATTGGCATTGTATTGTTATGGCATGGCATCAGCATAACTGTATGCATTTCATGCCTCTGACAGATGCAAGGCTTATTGACAGTTAAATTGCCATATTATTAACAATAATTGACATACATACATGAAACTTGGCACATTTATTCCTTATAGCACTGAAAATACACTGATAAATTGTCAATTTCAAATTTTGATTTTAAATATATTTTTATTAATTGAATAAAAAATAAAAAATGTATAAATTCCTGTATTTTAAAATGTGGACCTAGTTTTGGTATGTGTTGATAGAAAATAATCAGTGATGTGGTTTTTTTGTATTAAAACACCAGTTTCCTGTTGCAAAAGTTAGCATGGAGGGATGTTTTCAAAATCTTACATTGAAACTTGATGAAAATGTTTTCCTGCTCCAAATGGGCAATGCCACATTTGGACTGGTGGCCAAACAACAAATGGGAGATATGGTTTACTTGCATACAAAGATCCCAATGGACAACAATGGAAAAAGAAACCCGTACACAGAATTACTTGTATTGTTTTTATTAAGAATATAGCTATACCCCAATCTCTGGAATGCAGCCATCTTTGCCATAATAGCTTATGTATCAATATGTTTCATTTATGTTCGGAAAGCCATCAGGCAAATTGTTCTCGAAAATCTTGTCTTAGTGAAAACCAAATGCTTTGCTCATGGTACAAATGCAGATTGCTTACTTGAATTTCGAATGTACCAGTAATGAAGAATTCAGAAACTTATTTATCTTACTTGTATGGTAATCTTTTTTTATTTGTACTTTTATGCATGTATATTTAAAACACCCAAAATATTTTGGTCCCTCCATGAATCTCATCAGGCGGTGGTAGCAAATGTCTCAATATATGACACATACTACAGATTTCCCTGCTATTCTTTGGTTGTTGTTGTTGTTTTTCTTTCAACCAAGTATATCAGTCAGTTTTAGGCATAATGGTTATCTCATTATGCTCTGGCATATCTAATTGTCCCTTCCTATAGTCAGATTTCCTTGTTTGAGCCAATTTTCTGTACTTGTTATGGGCATATATTATGTGGCCCTGTCTTTTCAAAGTGTGGCACTTGACTTGAAGTATGGCACGGTATTGTTTGTGATAATCAGATTCCTTTTTAATTTGATCCAAGGACCTCAAAGTTCTTTTAGACAGGCTGACACCCAAATTGTCCAACTTTTTTACCATAGATTTGCCCAATTTGTTGTTAATTCTATGAATAGTTGTTGCACATCTCCCTTCAAAGTTCCTGGAGTAGTTGATATTCTTAGGTAGAGAAACACCTAGTTATCTATTCACAGCCTCACAATGTTGTGTGTTTGTGTAAGGTCTCATTGTCATGAAAACCTTTTTGCTTCACTTCATTTTCATAATTTCTTGTAGTAATTGTTTGTCATTTTCATCCATTTGCAGATTGGTGACTTTGTTTGAACCAAGAAATTTGGAATTGAGCCACCATTTATTTCTGTGACCGCCACCACAGACAATAGAGTATCTCTGGCATCAGGAGCAGTTGCTGTCATGGCAATGCAGTGTTGCATCAAGAACTTTGGGTAACAACAACTTGACTTTCTGTAAATTACCTCCATTTTCTTCCATAACATCTTGACTAAGGTGTTTTTGTACCTGCTTCTTGTTTTCTCTTGTTGAAGCACCAGGAAATATAGCATCACTGAATATAGTAGATTTGCATTTATTAAACTGCACCTTTCCCAAATGAGTCAGATCTGCTAAACATTCCATTTGCCACATGGGATATAATGTTTTATATGCTTCTTGAAATCCAAGGGCAGATTTTGCATCACTGTATGTAGACACAAACTTAACTAGAACTTCATGAAGCACAAACTGTGTCCCAATTTCACGTCCCATTTCAAACTCAGAGTGAGGTGCTGCATATGGAATATTCAGAGTACAATCTGCATGACCATTAGGGATTGTAACATATCCTTTATGTCTGAACCAAGCTCCAGTCCAACACAATTTGTTTTTACACACAGCGACAAGGATATACTTATGATCAGTCATTTTCTTACAAGCTATTCTGACAGCTTGTGAAGAGGCTTGTCCTGGTTTCTCTGCACTAACTATACAAATAGAGTTGTAGCATGCATCAAATGCAATGTTGATAGGGGAAGGGTCTGTGCTGCCACGATCTTTAGTCCTGTCACGCGCCAGTTTACGTTTTTTCACCATGTCCTTCTTATTAGCTCAGTTGTAACTTTTGCTACTCTATTTGCAGTCCTTTGCATGCCGCTTCAAGGTGGAGGAGGAATATCTATGGCTGTAAGCACGAGTCTGGCCCTTGTATTTCCCATTGGTGTATCTTGAAGTCCCACGTGGAATCCCAGGTTGACTGCAGTAGCACTGCAGCCTGGTTTGGTGGATGGAACCCCATTGTACAGCTTGAATTTAGGTGAGATGAAGCCACAATTCACACATTTTAAGATCATCTGCCAGCCCTAGCCCAACTTACCTTCTTGGTGTATGTATACCTCCATTAGTGGACAATCTGTAGCTTCCTCATGATGTAGTTTTGTCATCTGATTGATCATTTCCACCACTTTTGTGTTGTTTAATAGTCGCATTCTCTGTAAAATGAGAAAGCAACTGTTTCATGTCAGTTTTAAAAATTGCATACAGGAAATAGCATACAAACAATTACATCTAGATGTTAAGCTAAGCACCTCTGTGTCAGGATTATCTGGATCAGGATTGGCACTTATCAGATTGTCTTGTCCGAATACTTCCAAGAGGTCAGTGGGACGATGCCATTAACTGTGCATGATTCGTTTTAGTGGCTTGGTATTTGGAAATCTTCATACGTTTGTTATTTGGGACATGGTCCTTCTTGAAGCATGTAGGTTTTGAATTATTTTTCACCTTTCATGGTAACAGATCAAAAATGTATGTGCTGGTGAAGAGCTTCGGACCCCATTTTTATAAGCCTAGGCACAAGCTTTCATGTGTTAGGCACAATTTTGTAATTAATTTTGAAAAGTCTTTGATATCTCTACATTTAATTATTAATGACACAGATCAATGAGATCAATAATCTGGAATCATGAGGGGTCCTAAAGAGCAGGGGGGTGGCCAAGATTCCAGTTTTGAATTTACACTTGATTGGCCACATACGTGCAGATATAGTACAAAGCCTGTGCACTCTGTAGAGGATCTATGCTAGCAGTTGTGTAGGTGACTTAAGTTAGTTTCTACTTACACAGCTTTTGGCAAATTACATTTTTAAAGGATTTCAGAATATACATTTAAATTTCACATTTTCTGTAAAAATTTAATGAAAAATGTAAACGACCTCCATTTTTGAATTTTATCAAAAGGCTTGGCAACCAGGCTTGGTTTCATTTTTGAGATTGTGTCAAATATATAACTTGGTTATTTGGGATCAAAGTCTTTAGTGGTTTTCTTTCGATAGCAATTTGAAATACTGTGCTGTTGTGTAGGTAGCCAACATTAGGTAAGATGAAATGTGGATCTGTGACTGAAGAATTTATGGACTGCTTATATTGAAAATTTCCTGTATTATTTCTCATTGGCATTGTATTGTTATGGCATGGCATCAGTGTAACTGTATGCATTTCATGCCTCTGACAGATGCAAGGCTTATTGACAGTTAAATTGCCATATTATTAACAATAATTGACATACATACATGAAACTTGGCACATTTATTCCTTATAGCACTGAAAATACACTGAAAAATTGTCAACTTCGAATTTTGATTTTAAATATATTTTTTATTAATTTAATAAAAAATAAAAAATGTATAAATTCCTGTATTTTAAAATGTGGACCTAGTTTTGGTATGTGTTGATAGAAAATAATCAGTGATGTGGTTTTATTGTATTAAAACACCAGTTTCCTGTTGCAAAAGTTAGCATGGAGGGATGTTTTCAAAATCTTACATTGAAACTTGATGAAAATGTTTTCCTGGCTCCAAATGAGCAATGCCACATTTGGACTGGTGGCCAAACAACAAATGGGAAATATGCATTACTTTCATGCAAAGATCCCAATGGACAACAATGGAAAAAGAAACACGTACACAGAATTGCTTGTTTTGTTTTTATTAAAAATATAGCTAAAACCCAGTCTCTGGAATGCAGCCATAATAGCTTCTGTGTCAACAGGTCATTTATTATTCGGAATGGCACCAGAGAAATTTTAAGATCATCTGCCAGCCCAATCTCCACTTAACTTCTTGGTGTATATATACCCCCTTTTTTTAGGAGTCATTCTTTATTTTGAGATGCATTTTATTGTTGTTGAGAAAGCAGTGTGGTGGAAGCGCACATGTAAAGTAAGTGTGAGATATGGTCAAAAACTATGTTTTGATTGACCCGAAAATGGAAACATACCCAAGTAAACATTGATGTGCTGTTATTCTTAACTATGATGGTCAACAACTGACTAGTCTTGGTGTGTGTAATGGACGATAATGGCACTGACACCCCTAGGAATCCTTGTGTGATTGGAACATTGGTCTGAGTTCAGCTTGAAGAAATGCATGTAGGTAATATATATTACTTCCATTTTCGGGCAAGTCCGATCAACCTGTATTTGTATTAATATTTGTGTTTTGCTGTGTAAAGACTGTGCTTGATGCAATACAAGTTTTGATTTAATTTGTATTTTCCTTTTCCACAACTAAAATTTAATTCCCAAGTGATATTTCCCAAGTTATCTGCCAGAGCACGTGGGCCAATAAGCCGTTGGCTTGTAAAGGCACTCACTTTGTTTTCAAGTTGACAATCCTTTTGATCGAGCCTCGAATCTAATACTTGTTCAGTGCCAAGTTGAGTTCTACAACTTCCTGTGCATATACTTTGACCTTAAACCCTTAGCTTGTAAAGGCACCACACTCTTTGTTTTCCCACGTGACAACCCTTTGATTAAGCCGTGAGTTTGATACTTGTTCAGTGCCAAGTAACAGAGGGTGGTTATTTGAACTCCGTGATCTTGCTGCACTATTGACACGTGTTCAGTTGCATTCTTTAATAGATTTCTGACTTTATGATCAAAGTGTTACTTAAAGAGCCCAAGCTCAGTCTCTGCATAAGCACCTGCATATGACAATAAAGCAGAGAAATCGGAGAGACAGACAAGATTTACGATGACTAGATGATGACGATTTACATTGACTAGACGATGATGTAGGATTTCAGAACTTTATCAGACAATGAGGATTAATTCTTGGACTTTGTACCAGATGACATTAGATAGTGACATTTATAGGATACCATGAATGACAAAAAAGTGGACTTAACTTTCATTGTTTATTTGTGGAATTAACATATTACGGGATATTGTGAATCGGATCATTCTGAACTACTATTTTTATACTGGTATGTGACCTATAATTGAATTCGTGGATTTATCATATAAATGGATTTGAAATGTCAAGCATTATGGATTTCAATGGACTTTATTACACAAAGATGGACAAATTGTAAGTTGTCAATTTATTTGTGACATATTTTTACTCAATAATATAATCGTATTTTACACTGGTTTTGTCTTTATTTTTCTGATCTATGTATCCAGTGGCTTGTTTATATTTCCAAAGTGCATTTCTTACTTGCTAAGAAGTCACCCCTTCAGATGGATCTGACTTGCAAAATATACCCTGACTTATAGGAGGGTCAAAGAGAAATTTACTTTTTTCAGCCCTAAAAAGGGGGGTTGACTTGTAGTTGAGTCGACTTATAATCGAGTATATACGGTAGTAAAACTAATGATGTTCTGACCCCATTTGAAACTGGTGCCAGAGACTGATGCTATGTTTTCAAAGTAGACGGATGATGATTGTTACACTGATTTTTAATTATGGTATTTGATTTGAGAAAATCGGAGCTGGAAGCGGCTGCAGCCTGTGTGGAAATGGATGTTGCAGTTGTAACATTTGCACAGTGTACAGCCTATTATAATCAAAATGTTTTCATGTAGAGTTCATTATTACTGTAATTGATGTTGTACTGGAAATATTTTGCTAACTTTTCAATGATTTTGAAAAGGCTGAAAGGTTTCTGCTGCATATTCAGTTGCCGTTTACAATACACAGTACATTGCGTTGTTTATGATGGCATTGATGAGAATTTGAAGGTTGCAGATATAGCTGTGTTGTTCCTGTAAGTAATATAAGGAATCATTTCATAATAGGCCTATAAGAAATTAAAATATTGAATATTGTTAATGTTAATTTTTTTTTCTCAATCTATATTTGTTTTTTTTAAGAACACTTCAAGGCAGATTCCACCCACCAGACTCCGCTTGTTTTCAAAAACTCGCTGATGCAAAGCCCTAAAATTAAATAGAACATTTCCGTTTATTTGAAAGCAGTTAGAATTTTTCCATTTCTTTAGATTGGGGATCATCTCAAAATGCTCTCACTCTCTCTCTCTCTTAGACACACACACACACACACACATTCACACTCTTCATAACTTCACACAACACAGGACTAAGTCAAGTTAATCACTATATTTACATAATAACAAATTAATGTAAAGAAATAAATTTGATAAGCTATTAGGTTCATGTCTTCAGTTATTAAGTTCAGATCCATATAAACCATGAGCCATTTTACCTTCGACTCTGTTGTCTCCACTATGCACAAGTTCTGAAAAGTTGATTACATGACTTAAACTTTAGAAACTATATTTGTGTTTGCAAAACACGTATGCCATCCACTGATGAAAGTTATAAAAATTACTAAATGACATGAAGTCTGATTGAATCAGGTACATATGTATATAAACCATTCAACCGAACTTCACTTGTCTACGTCAGCCATTGAGGGCATATTGATTTGGTCCAGTCCATATGTACAACTGCACTTCTTGTTAGCATGATTAAGCATAAACCACTTGAGGCAGAAAAATGAAATTTAATAGTTTATTCATATGGAGTTGACCTGTTTAAATTTTCTGAAAATTAAATAAATTTTTGTTTATTTAATTATTTATTTTGTACACATTTTTTGAACTTTTTGGACTTCTACTTCTTGAATGAAAACCTTTGTTAGAACGATTAAGTAAATACCACTTGAGGTTGACAAAGGAAAGCAAATGTCTCACTTTTTCACATGTTTATCTGAATAAAGCCGAGACAATAAATAGATAAATAAATAAGTGAAAGTAGCACATATACTCTTCCTGCAGCATCAAACTCGAGGCATAGAAGTTCCGTGGAAAAGATAATCATTTCAAGTTTCTATTTTGAAGAGCATTTAAACACCTCAAAATATGCACATTCTTTTTGTTGAAGGAATATTACTTGGATGTCATTCAAGATGATTTTTCTTTTTCTTTTTGTGTTTTTTGTTAGCATTATCTTTGTAAACCAGTGCACTTAAAGAAAAACTGCATATTAAGATCAAATGCCATAGTAAGGCTCTGCGAAATAAAGAAATAGTCAATAGCTACTGTTTTGAGATGTCTGAATAATCTGATTGAAAAAATATACAATTTAATTATATCATTCTAATATGTTCAGTAAATACATCAAGCAAATGATAATTATTTAGGAAAAGGAAGAACAAAATTCATCAGCAGACAGCTACAAACTTAAAATAGAGGTCTGAATAAAATTTAATTTAAGCTTTAAATATAATTAAAGTATTTTAACAACATTTTACATCTGATCTGTTCGCTTGGCTGCTAATTTCCACCGCTATTTGAGTGATTAACCAGCTGTTTGATAATGAGCTATTACCAGAATTTTGTGTACTTGAGTGAACAGGCATCTGCATAAATTTTGTTACCACTGTGCACCCTATGGTCAAATGTCACCTGATGTATATAGAGACATCTTATAATTTGCTATAATAATAGTTTGCTCAGGTTTACATAGATGCAGCAATGTTTCTTATTCACAATATTTGTAGTCTTGAATAATCATTGTACAATTATGCAATTTCATAACAAACCAGTGGGAATAGTATATTAGTCTCTCTATTGAATCATTGTGTTGAAATGAAATTTTGTGCAATATCCAATTAGAACTAAATACTGTACAGATGTTGTGGATAATACCAACTAAATTTTTTTAAAAATAACTTTTCATTTAAAATATTCTTCAATAACGCAGATGTCCCTTTTATATTATTTTCTTGTTTTAACTGACACACATATTTTGATCTGAGAGTCAGCAGGAAAGAATTCTTATTATTAGCCCTTATTAAAACATTTATTAATTCCAGTTTCTTGAGGATATGACTGTCTGATTATGGTGATAACGATTATGATAATGAAGATAATCATTTACAGTAAGGACTGTTTTGATTTTTTTTCTTTGTTTGATTTGTTAAAGACAGCTGCTATTACCATAAGGAGTGGAAATGTTGTCATCATCACATGTAAACACGCAGAAGAAAAAGTTATATGGAAGGAATAGTAGCTACAGAATTGAACTTGGTCTATTGATTTAGATTTTTCTGTATCTTAATTTATATCTTTACTAACATAAATATGTTCAATATCACATTGGATGGAATACCTCTCTGAATATCAGCACTTCCTGACGCTTAAATACCGTATATAAAGAAGTAATTTTTATTCCATGATTTTTGACGGAATTTCATTAAAATTGGTGATTTAATGTCTCATTTGTTTATATATTTTGGGCTAATCAACAAGGTAAAATGTATCAGTTGCATATTAATGTTTACATGTTATTATTTTACAGTGAACATTTATAAATATCTTTAAAAATAGCTTTGTTAGAAAAAGACCCATTATATGGTATATATTGGAATATCAGTGAGCATCTCAAAATAACCTGCTCTCTGACTTTCGCTCTCCATAAGTATACTTACAAAAAAACTTTACACTTATGCCTGCCTGGGACTTGCCATAAGGTTACGTAAAAATGTAAGGGAAACTTATGAAAAAACGTACATAATTCTCAATAGTGAAACACCCATAATCACATAACAAAAGTCGTATATAAAAACTTAAGAAAATCTTAGGCATACATTGCTTTGTTAAACAATGCCCAGGTGCATATTATATTTACTTTAAAGTCTACATTAATACAAGTCATTTTACACTTGAGCTAACATTCTATTGAAACTTTTAAATACCCTTTAGAAGATAACATCTTTTATTGGTTGAAGCTAAAAAAACATTGAATTATTTGTCTTTAACGCAATATTCAGCATATAATAGGTCATACATGTATGGCCATTTATATACCAAAGAGAACCACTGACCTACAGTAAGCTACTGGCTGAGGCTTGAACCTGTGTGGACACTGGTGAGAGTTATCTGTAATCCAGTTGCATCATGCAAAGTAATTCACAGTAAGCAAATATTCACTAATGACAATTACATATGCATCAAGATTCTTAATATGTACACTTAATTAAGTATGCATCAATAAACTGTTTTGGTGCTGTACTTTGTTACATTAAGCATACATGTTCTTTTTTATTTTCAGGCCAGATCTTCAGTGAATTCATAACCGAGGAAAAGGTTGAAGAAAAAATGTGGAAGGAAATGAACAATAAAATTTGAGCAATTAGAAGTGAAAAATATAAGCTGAACTGAAAACAAGTTAAAATGTATAAGAAACTGAAAATAAATTATATTAAAGATGAATAAAGGTCCATTTTTTATCTCAATGAAGTACTGTTTTTCGTTGATATTTTTTAATGAAATTTCAGTGAAATTTTAATCAGAAGATTTCACTGAAAGTTTCAGAAATGTTGGCAATATATTGCTGAAATTTGGTGAAATACCAAAATCTTGGCAAAATAAGGACATTTCAGTGAATTTCACTCAAATTCTACCGAATTTTCACTTTAATTTCAGTCACATTTTCACTAGGGTCAGAAATACTTCAATTCCTTTTAGATGTTTTATTCACTACATTTTAAGATTGCTCATAGAATTTTGCTACTTGTCTTGCAACAACACTCCAGGGTTTATAAACTATGAAACTGACAAATGAGAAATGCAATTTTATTTCCCCTGTAAGTACCTTGGGATCATAGGAGATAGAATTGGCCATATGATGAGTGCTTACCATCTTCCTTGCAAGAATAATTTAGAAGCAGATTACCTATACATGTATAAGAATTTCAGTGATGGTGCAGAGTGGATGTAAACAAAGATATCTTTCACAAATTTCGTGGAATATTGGGACATTTAGATATCGAGATGTTTGCCTCTAGACTGAATCATCACATTCACAAATATGTGTCATATAGACCAGATCCAAATGTTTTTGCTATCGATGCTCTCTTAATGACATGGTCTGGCCTAATTTTGTATATGTTTCCACCATTCAGTCTGGTGGGACATGTTATTCAAATGATAGTAGATGACAGTGCAGATATGATTCTTGTTGCGCCATTGTGGACAATACAACCACAGTTTCACTGTCTGTTGGGCAAATTGATTAGCACTTGTACATTCTTCTCCAGATTCACAGCCAGGTGACCTTACCTCAATACCCACACAAACAACACTCGCTGGTGTAAAGGCATATCAGGACAAGCTACCAGTGTCATCCTTGATTCATGGAGAGGATCCACTAGGAAACAATATTGGACATATCTCCAAAAATGGTTGCAATTTTCAATTAGGAAACAAATTGATCCCCTTAATCCACCTGTAAATAATGTCTTAGATTTTTTACAGAACTGTTTTATTCAGACTTAGGTTACAGCTCCATTACCACTGCTAGATCTGTCTTATCTTCATTAGTAAAACTGAGTTCTAATGTAAACCTTGGTAATGATGTGTTTGTAAAAATATTTTTGAGGAGTTTTTCTTAATAGGCCAAGTTTGCTGAGGTATAACATAGCATAGGATGTACCGGTTAGAACTGTTTTTCAGCACTTGGAAACATTTTTTTCCATTGGGGGATATTTCTTTCAAACAAGTGACTCGAAAATTGGATATGCTGTTAGCATTACTTAGCAACCAGCGATTCAAAACTTTGCATGTAATAAACGTTGATATTGGTATTTCATCAGAGTTGTTCTCGGACAGTGTTTGAAGCAAAGTGAGCCTGGTCTACATTTATCACAATTGACTTTTTCTGCATATCAGGACAAGAGACTCTGCATAGTTGAAACCTTAAGAGAGTATACCATTAGAACTTCTTCCCTCTAGGAAACTGAGAAAAGATTATTGATAAGTACACAAGCTTATTTCAAAGTCGTTGCTAGGAGTATCTTTACCGTATATACTTACATATTATCTGATACCAACTGCAAACTGCATAGACCCAGATCTGCTGTCACATAATGCACCGGCAGATCTGGGTCTATGCAGTTTGTAAGGACTAATAAGTAGAACAAACAACACAGACCCTGATCTGCCGCTGCATTATGCAATGGAAGATCAGGGTCTGTGTTGTTTGCATTTGGACCTGGTTTGTACGTGAGTATATACGGTAGATGGATTAAGACTGTTATGAAAGAGGCAGGAATCAATATGTTCATTTTTGATGCTCTTAGTACTAGAACTGCTTCAAGCAGTGCAGCAGTGTAGACTGTAGGGTGAAGCAAAGACTGCATTTTCTGCAGGTTTTATAATAAACCTGTACCTGATGGGTTAGACTTAAGCAGTGCTATGCTAGATAGGTCCCAGTCTTAAAATTTATAGACAAATATATCAGATGCACATGTATGTTTGTGAATATTCTCATCTAGTACTTGTTAATACACAGTTTACTTCTTGTTTGTGAATATTCCCATCTAGTACTTGCTAATACAGTTTACTACATGTTTGTGCTGCATTTGCTTGGATGCATCAACTCTGAAATCTTGTGATCCCGTGGCACTTACAGGGGAAATAAAATTTCACAAATAAGACTTACCAAAGTTGCAGTTTGATTGGGATTTTATGAATCAGTAAGTGCCTGAGGGATCATATGCCCACCCATCTGTATAATTAGTTAGCTTCATGCATATCACACCATGCTAAGATTCTTTGAAGCATTCAAGCTGATCATGCTCTTAAGACTGACTCCACATGTGGCCAATTCCATCTTACATGATCCCTCAGTCACTTACAGGTTCATAAAATCCCACTCAAACTGTGACTTTGGTAAGTCTTGTTTATTGTGAAATTTTAGGTTTAAGTGGGAAAGGTAAAAGATGACTTTGGACTATACAGACAATGATAGTATGGGTCACATCAGAGTACCTGAAGAGTGAGGCATAACCTGAATCAACATTACGAAACAAGAAAACAAAAGGAAAACAATACCCAAAACTAACAACTGCTAAATTTTTATCCTGCCTATACACACTACAGACACAAAAACCAAAAAAAAAAATTTTTTTCTATCAGAGAGAGTGAACAACCAAAAACTTTTTTTTAAAAATGGCTTTAGACCACAATATAAAAGGAGACAGGGGGAGCACAAAGTATAGCCTCTGTGATGGAGAGAACAAAAAAAATCACACAAGAAAGTCGCGTAATAAACGGGCGCCAGATGACGTCTCCGCCACAGTCTAAAAAATGATGCACCACCAGTATCCAAATCATAATCTCAATATAGAGATTGTACAAAATGTATTTTGGAACCTTTTTTTTGTAAAGTTGTTTTTGATCCTACATAAAAGTAAATAATAACTATATTAAGATTTGAACAATTACAGCCAGTCCAAACAAGAATACAGGGGTTTATAGCATACGACAAAACATATATAGCAAACACACTTATAGCATACACTGGACTCATAAAGATCCCTGGCAGGGATCACTAAAATACCATAATATAACATGGCAATGAAACCAGCCGCAAAGGTAATACCTGAGGAGGGGAGTACGAGCCATAATGTAAATTTCTTTCGGCTAAGGGTGGAATGAAAGGGAACCTGGAAATGGGATCCCAATCAAGTACGCCCATCTAAAAATGTATATTAAGAGGAACCCTACCAAAAATTGAAATAATACAATTTCTCTTCAAAATTCTTTTTTGATTTTTTCTAAGAAACCCACAACAACAGACTTATGGGGGTACATACAGATATAAACAAAACTTAAAAAAAAAACTTTTGGCACAAAAGGGGGACACCTCAAAGGCCTCTTAGCTCAACATAGCTAGAGGTCCAAGAGGGATCCACAAAGAAACAAAACAAAAAAAATGTGGTCAATTCCATCTTACGTGATCCCTCAGTCACTTACAGGTTCATAAAATCCCACACAAACTGTGACTTTGGCAAGTCTTGTATATTGTGAAATTTTAGGTTAAAGTGAGAAAGGTAAAAGATGAAGTGTGAAGGTGTCTCATAGCCTTTGCTGCATATGGTAACTTCTGGATCATTCTGGAATGCAATAAATTATAACAGATAAACCATTTAAAATTTATAACTATTTAGGATGAAATTTTATTCAAAATTATCCAAAGTTTTGGATATGAGACTTTTTTCCAATGGTCACACTTATATTTAAATTCTTCAGGTCTCACCAGATTGTTTGAATTTTGATAATCCCCTAATTTTTAAGGTAGAGGGCATGAGCCTTGCATTTATAAATTCACACAGAAGCTAAATCTGTAATTTGCTGTACATTTACTCTGAATTTGGCTTGAAAATGGATTGGTTTGTTTAGAGACTACCTTTGACAGTTGGACTAGCACAGGAGATCAAGCTAAAATCAGTTGAACATGTGACAAGCTCACTTCCTTTGTAAACACTGAACATTTAATGTAATAACTACAAATTGCCAATGGAGAAATCAGCTGCTGGAAAAAGTACAAAATGTTGTCAGACAGTCTCAGTAAAGAAGGAAAAGTGAAATAAATTCTTCTAAAGGATAAGGTTGAAATAAACATCGTCAATTGGAATATACAGACAATGATAATTAATCAAGATATTTGTAATCTGCAGATTTTTCTGACAAGGTGATTTTGCACCATGACTGATGATCATTCAGAATAATTTTAAATAGCATTAATTATAAATTTTATCACATTGATTCCATAACAAGCCTGTGATTTTTAAATGAAAATATTTAATACTTAAACATTAGTTACACCTTTCATAATTTAAATGTAATTATTACCCACATCTGTGTGATACCCTTCTAAAAGGCCACCACTCTTATAAGGCCACTTTCCTGTTGCAGATGGGGTAACATTATAAGTGGGAGACGACTGACTTTATCTTGTTTATATTTTGAATGTTCAGGAGACACTGACATTCACATCCCTAACATCGGGCTTGCAGTGAATGTATTCAGGAACCTATCTTATGGCATTGTTGAAATTGTAGCTTGCTCCTGGCTGGACAAGAAAAGATAATTGGTGGGACCCAAAACTCTACAAATTTTCTGAGTGGGTCTTGGAATGCAGTAATGACTGGGACCGAGATAATATAGATCATTATGGCAACTGTCACATATTATATGGATGTGTGTACTGATGGATGCTATCTGTAAGTCTATACTTAGGATGTGCACATGTTGTTACGGAATCATACCTTTTTACCTTTTTATAATGATTTAAATTAATTAACATTGATGTTATGCATAAAAATAAGCTAATTATGCCTATTTTGCTCTTGCTTACACAATATGCCTTGTGGCAGTATTTTGTGTACAATGACCTCAATTATGGGAAAATTAGAAGTCTTAGAACATAGGAGTAAAGTCAACTTAAATTTAAAACTGTTGTATTAAGTCTAAGAAAAATATAGCAAAAATGTTTCTTTTCATTCGGTTGTAATAAAATTCTGGAAAATAATGATAATAAAGCAGATTCGCTTTCTTCCATATACTAGTGTTAGAAGAATTAGCAAACTTTGTACCCTTTGACCTTTGACCTCTGTGAACCTGAACTCTTCCATCCCTGTTCAGTCTGTAAATTTTATTAGTGACATCTCATGAATAATTGTGGCAAGTTTCATGTTCCTGTCTTTTACCAAAACATTGGTTGCTATTGTTGAGAAAATGCAAGGTGTAGTTTTCAAATAGCCCACATCTCATCATGGTGGTGGGGGGGGGGGGGGGCTGGGCTTGTGTGGGACTTTGCTACAAATGAATACTGTTCTGTGGGAAAATACATGAGAATTATTCAAAAGGACTGTTTAGATGCTTGCGGCTTAAATGTTTCAGCTATACAACCAAAATTAAATCATATAATAATAATGCATATGTTGTCTATATGGGGGCGCTCTACAGATAATACATGCTTCTGAGTGAGTGACAGGTGTAAGATGAAGTATTTTGCATTTGCAACATGCACAATGGAGAGAATGTTGGCATACCTCTATGTTACTTTCATGTACTGTGGCTGAAATTTCTTTATATATTGTACTTGTGGAAACTGGACATGATCTAAGCACACAGCGGACAAAATGGCCGCTCCAAAGTACTCGAAAAATCAGCCTGAATTAGTCAAAAGTGCACTATTTTCAGCAGTTATTAAAATAGGGAAACGAATTTTGCCAGAGCAGACAATACCAGCCTCTGAAAGTACTATGAATGAATTAAAAAATATCCAAAAAGTAAAAAAAGTTATCGGCTCTTTTTCTTTTATTTACCTTTGAAGTCCAGGAAGTGAAAATGACCAAGCGCAGCTAGCAGTTTTTTGAGAGGTGCACATCTTAAGTAAGACCAAGCTGTATACTCTATAACCCAAATTTCACCCATCAATCATACACCAAAATAAAGGGAATTCAAAGTTCTTTTAACAATACCTAAGATATACAAGGTCTTTTTTAAATAGCCAGGACATCCAGTGAGGAAACCCTGGCTAAATCTTTTTCTTTAAATTTCTAACCCTATGCAAAGTACAAAACTGGAGAGCGCCACCTTAAAATAAATATGAAAATTTGTGCAATTGCTTTTCTCTTTCACATATAATTATGTATGCATTTCTCAACAAAATGGTATATTAACATTGATGTTATGCATAAAAATAAGCTAATTATGCCTATTTTGCTCTTGCTTACACAATATGCCTTGTGGCAGTATTTTGTGTACAATGACCTCAATTATGGGAAAATTAGAAGTCTTAGAACATAGGAGTAAAGTCAACTTAAATTTAAAACTGTTGTATTAAGTCTAAGAAAAATATAGCAAAAATGTTTCTTTTCATTCGGTTGTAATAAAATTCTGGAAAATAATGATAATAAAGCAGATTCGCTTTCTTCCATATACTAGTGTTAGAAGAATTAGCAAACTTTGTACCCTTTGACCTTTGACCTCTGTGAACCTGAACTCTTCCATCCCTGTTCAGTCTGTAAATTTTATTAGTGACATCTCATGAATAATTGTGGCAAGTTTCATGTTCCTGTCTTTTACCAAAACATTGGTTGCTATTGTTGAGAAAATGCAAGGTGTAGTTTTAAAATAGCCCACATTTCATCATGGGGGTGGGGGGGGGGAGGGGGGGCTGGGCTTGTGTGGGACTTTGCTACAAATGAATACTGTTCTGTGGGAAAATACATGAGAATTATTCAAAAGGACTGTTTAGATGCTTGCGGCTTAAATGTTTCAGCTATACAACCAAAATTAAATCATATAATAATAATGCATATGTTGTCTATATGGGGGCGCTCTACAGATAATACATGCTTCTGAGTGAGTGACAGGTGTAAGATGAAGTATTTTGCATTTGCAACATGCACAATGGAGAGAATGTTGGCATACCTCTATGTTACTTTCATGTACTGTGGCTGAAATTTCTTTATATATTGTACTTGTGGAAACTGGACATGATCTAAGCACACAGCGGACAAAATGGCCGCTCCAAAGTACTCGAAAAATCAGCCTGAATTAGTCAAAAGTGCACTATTTTCAGCAGTTATTAAAATAGGGAAACGAATTTTGCCAGAGCAGACAATACCAGCCTCTGAAAGTACTATGAATGAATTAAAAAATATCCAAAAAGTAAAAAAAGTTATCGGCTCTTTTTTTTTTTATTTACCTTTGAAGTCCAGGAACTGAAAATGACCAAGCGGAGCTAGCAGTTTTTTGAGAGGTGCACATCTTAAGTAAGACCAAGCTGTATACTCTATAACCCAAATTTCACCCATCAATCATACACCAAAATAAAGGGAATTCAAAGTTCTTTTAACAATACCTAAGATATACAAGGTCTTTTTTAAATAGCCAGGACAGCCAGTGAGGAAACCCTGGCTAATTCTTTTTCTTTAAATTTCTAACCCTATGCAAAGTACAAAACTGGAGAGCGCCACCTTAAAATAAATATGAAAATTTGTGCAATTGCTTTTCTCTTTCACATATAATTATGTATGCATTTCTCAACAAAATGGTATATTAACATTGATGTTATGCATAAAAATAAGCTAATTATGCCTATTTTGCTCTTGCTTACACAATATGCCTTGTGGCAGTATTTTGTGTACAATGACCTCAATTATGGGAAAATTAGAAGTCTTAGAACATAGGAGTAAAGTCAACTTAAATTTAAAACTGTTGTATTAAGTCTAAGAAAAATATAGCAAAAATGTTTCTTTTCATTCGGTTGTAATAAAATTCTGGAAAATAATGATAATAAAGCAGATTCGCTTTCTTCCATATACTAGTGTTAGAAGAATTAGCAAACTTTGTACCCTTTGACCTTTGACCTCTGTGAACCTGAACTCTTCCATCCCTGTTCAGTCTGTAAATTTTATTAGTGACATCTCATGAATAATTGTGGCAAGTTTCATGTTCCTGTCTTTTACCAAAACATTGGTTGCTATTGTTGAGAAAATGCAAGGTGTAGTTTTAAAATAGCCCACATTTCATCATGGGGGGGGGGGGGGGGGGGGCTGGGCTTGTGTGGGACTTTGCTACAAATGAATACTGTTCTGTGGGAAAATACATGAGAATTATTCAAAAGGACTGTTTAGATGCTTGCGGCTTAAATGTTTCAGCTATACAACCAAAATTAAATCATATAATAATAATGCATATGTTGTCTATATGGGGGCGCTCTACAGATAATACATGCTTCTGAGTGAGTGACAGGTGTAAGATGAAGTATTTTGCATTTGCAACATGCACAATGGAGAGAATGTTGGCATACCTCTATGTTACTTTCATGTACTGTGGCTGAAATTTCTTTATATATTGTACTTGTGGAAACTGGACATGATCTAAGCACACAGCGGACAAAATGGCCGCTCCAAAGTACTCAAAAAATTCAGCCTGAATTAGTCAAAAGTGCACTATTTTCAGCAGTTATTAAAATAGGGAAACGAATTTTGCCAGAGCAGACAATACCAGCCTCTGAAAGTACTATGAATGAATTAAAAAATATCCAAAAAGTAAAAAAAGTTATCGGCTCTTTTTTTTTTTATTTACCTTTGAAGTCCAGGAACTGAAAATGACCAAGCGGAGCTAGCAGTTTTTTGAGAGGTGCACATCTTAAGTAAGACCAAGCTGTATACTCTATAACCCAAATTTCACCCATCAATCATACACCAAAATAAAGGGAATTCAAAGTTCTTTTAACAATACCTAAGATATACAAGGTCTTTTTTAAATAGCCAGGACAGCCAGTGAGGAAACCCTGGCTAATTCTTTTTCTTTAAATTTCTAACCCTATGCAAAGTACAAAACTGGAGAGCGCCACCTTAAAATAAATATGAAAATTTGTGCAATTGCTTTTCTCTTTCACATATAATTATGTATGCATTTCTCAACAAAATGGTATATTAACATTGATGTTATGCATAAAAATAAGCTAATTATGCCTATTTTGCTCTTGCTTACACAATATGCCTTGTGGCAGTATTTTGTGTACAATGACCTCAATTATGGGAAAATTAGAAGTCTTAGAACATAGGAGTAAAGTCAACTTAAATTTAAAACTGTTGTATTAAGTCTAAGAAAAATATAGCAAAAATGTTTCTTTTCATTCGGTTGTAATAAAATTCTGGAAAATAATGATAATAAAGCAGATTCGCTTTCTTCCATATACTAGTGTTAGAAGAATTAGCAAACTTTGTACCCTTTGACCTTTGACCTCTGTGAACCTGAACTCTTCCATCCCTGTTCAGTCTGTAAATTTTATTAGTGACATCTCATGAATAATTGTGGCAAGTTTCATGTTCCTGTCTTTTACCAAAACATTGGTTGCTATTGTTGAGAAAATGCAAGGTGTAGTTTTAAAATAGCCCACATTTCATCATGGGGGGGGGGGGGGGCTGGGCTTGTGTGGGACTTTGCTACAAATGAATACTGTTCTGTGGGAAAATACATGAGAATTATTCAAAAGGACTGTTTAGATGCTTGCGGCTTAAATGTTTCAGCTATACAACCAAAATTAAATCATATAATAATAATGCATATGTTGTCTATATGGGGGCGCTCTACAGATAATACATGCTTCTGAGTGAGTGACAGGTGTAAGATGAAGTATTTTGCATTTGCAACATGCACAATGGAGAGAATGTTGGCATACCTCTATGTTACTTTCATGTACTGTGGCTGAAATTTCTTTATATATTGTACTTGTGGAAACTGGACATGATCTAAGCACACAGCGGACAAAATGGCCGCTCCAAAGTACTCGAAAAATCAGCCTGAATTAGTCAAAAGTGCACTATTTTCAGCAGTTATTAAAATAGGGAAACGAATTTTGCCAGAGCAGACAATACCAGCCTCTGAAAGTACTATGAATGAATTAAAAAATATCCAAAAAGTAAAAAAAGTTATCGGCTCTTTTTTTTTTATTTACCTTTGAAGTCCAGGAAGTGAAAATGACCAAGCGCAGCTAGCAGTTTTTTGAGAGGTGCACATCTTAAGTAAGACCAAGCTGTATACTCTATAACCCAAATTTCACCCATCAATCATACACCAAAATAAAGGGAATTCAAAGTTCTTTTAACAATACCTAAGATATACAAGGTCTTTTTTAAATAGCCAGGACAGCCAGTGAGGAAACCCTGGCTAATTCTTTTTCTTTAAATTTCTAACCCTATGCAAAGTACAAAACTGGAGAGCGCCACCTTAAAATAAATATGAAAATTTGTGCAATTGCTTTTCTCTTTCACATATAATTATGTATGCATTTCTCAACAAAATGGTATATTAACATTGATGTTATGCATAAAAATAAGCTAATTATGCCTATTTTGCTCTTGCTTACACAATATGCCTTGTGGCAGTATTTTGTGTACAATGACCTCAATTATGGGAAAATTAGAAGTCTTAGAACATAGGAGTAAAGTCAACTTAAATTTAAAACTGTTGTATTAAGTCTAAGAAAAATATAGCAAAAATGTTTCTTTTCATTCGGTTGTAATAAAATTCTGGAAAATAATGATAATAAAGCAGATTCGCTTTCTTCCATATACTAGTGTTAGAAGAATTAGCAAACTTTGTACCCTTTGACCTTTGACCTCTGTGAACCTGAACTCTTCCATCCCTGTTCAGTCTGTAAATTTTATTAGTGACATCTCATGAATAATTGTGGCAAGTTTCATGTTCCTGTCTTTTACCAAAACATTGGTTGCTATTGTTGAGAAAATGCAAGGTGTAGTTTTAAAATAGCCCACATTTCATCATGAGGGGGGGGGGGGAGGGGGGCGCTGGGCTTGTGTGGGACTTTGCTACAAATGAATACTGTTCTGTGGGAAAATACATGAGAATTATTCAAAAGGACTGTTTAGATGCTTGCGGCTTAAATGTTTCAGCTATACAACCAAAATTAAATCATATAATAATAATGCATATGTTGTCTATATGGGGGCGCTCTACAGATAATACATGCTTCTGAGTGAGTGACAGGTGTAAGATGAAGTATTTTGCATTTGCAACATGCACAATGGAGAGAATGTTGGCATACCTCTATGTTACTTTCATGTACTGTGGCTGAAATTTCTTTATATATTGTACTTGTGGAAACTGGACATGATCTAAGCACACAGCGGACAAAATGGCCGCTCCAAAGTACTCGAAAAATCAGCCTGAATTAGTCAAAAGTGCACTATTTTCAGCAGTTATTAAAATAGGGAAACGAATTTTGCCAGAGCAGACAATACCAGCCTCTGAAAGTACTATGAATGAATTAAAAAATATCCAAAAAGTAAAAAAAGTTATCGGCTCTTTTTTTTTTTATTTACCTTTGAAGTCCAGGAACTGAAAATGACCAAGCGGAGCTAGCAGTTTTTTGAGAGGTGCACATCTTAAGTAAGACCAAGCTGTATACTCTATAACCCAAATTTCACCCATCAATCATACACCAAAATAAAGGGAATTCAAAGTTCTTTTAACAATACCTAAGATATACAAGGTCTTTTTTAAATAGCCAGGACAGCCAGTGAGGAAACCCTGGCTAATTCTTTTTCTTTAAATTTCTAACCCTATGCAAAGTACAAAACTGGAGAGCGCCACCTTAAAATAAATATGAAAATTTGTGCAATTGCTTTTCTCTTTCACATATAATTATGTATGCATTTCTCAACAAAATGGTATATTAACATTGATGTTATGCATAAAAATAAGCTAATTATGCCTATTTTGCTCTTGCTTACACAATATGCCTTGTGGCAGTATTTTGTGTACAATGACCTCAATTATGGGAAAATTAGAAGTCTTAGAACATAGGAGTAAAGTCAACTTAAATTTAAAACTGTTGTATTAAGTCTAAGAAAAATATAGCAAAAATGTTTCTTTTCATTCGGTTGTAATAAAATTCTGGAAAATAATGATAATAAAGCAGATTCGCTTTCTTCCATATACTAGTGTTAGAAGAATTAGCAAACTTTGTACCCTTTGACCTTTGACCTCTGTGAACCTGAACTCTTCCATCCCTGTTCAGTCTGTAAATTTTATTAGTGACATCTCATGAATAATTGTGGCAAGTTTCATGTTCCTGTCTTTTACCAAAACATTGGTTGCTATTGTTGAGAAAATGCAAGGTGTAGTTTTAAAATAGCCCACATTTCATCATGGGGGGGGGGGGGGGGGCTGGGCTTGTGTGGGACTTTGCTACAAATGAATACTGTTCTGTGGGAAAATACATGAGAATTATTCAAAAGGACTGTTTAGATGCTTGCGGCTTAAATGTTTCAGCTATACAACCAAAATTAAATCATATAATAATAATGCATATGTTGTCTATATGGGGGCGCTCTACAGATAATACATGCTTCTGAGTGAGTGACAGGTGTAAGATGAAGTATTTTGCATTTGCAACATGCACAATGGAGAGAATGTTGGCATACCTCTATGTTACTTTCATGTACTGTGGCTGAAATTTCTTTATATATTGTACTTGTGGAAACTGGACATGATCTAAGCACACAGCGGACAAAATGGCCGCTCCAAAGTACTCGAAAAATCAGCCTGAATTAGTCAAAAGTGCACTACTTTCAGCAGTTATTAAAATAGGGAAACGAATTTTGCCAGAGCAGACAATACCAGCCTCTGAAAGTACTATGAATGAATTAAAAAATATCCAAAAAGTAAAAAAAGTTATCGGCTCTTTTTTTTTTATTTACCTTTGAAGTCCAGGAAGTGAAAATGACCAAGCGCAGCTAGCAGTTTTTTGAGAGGTGCACATCTTAAGTAAGACCAAGCTGTATACTCTATAACCCAAATTTCACCCATCAATCATACACCAAAATAAAGGGAATTCAAAGTTCTTTTAACAATACCTAAGATATACAAGGTCTTTTTTAAATAGCCAGGACAGCCAGTGAGGAAACCCTGGCTAATTCTTTTTCTTTAAATTTCTAACCCTATGCAAAGTACAAAACTGGAGAGCGCCACCTTAAAATAAATATGAAAATTTGTGCAATTGCTTTTCTCTTTCACATATAATTATGTATGCATTTCTCAACAAAATGGTATATTAACATTGATGTTATGCATAAAAATAAGCTAATTATGCCTATTTTGCTCTTGCTTACACAATATGCCTTGTGGCAGTATTTTGTGTACAATGACCTCAATTATGGGAAAATTAGAAGTCTTAGAACATAGGAGTAAAGTCAACTTAAATTTAAAACTGTTGTATTAAGTCTAAGAAAAATATAGCAAAAATGTTTCTTTTCATTCGGTTGTAATAAAATTCTGGAAAATAATGATAATAAAGCAGATTCGCTTTCTTCCATATACTAGTGTTAGAAGAATTAGCAAACTTTGTACCCTTTGACCTTTGACCTCTGTGAACCTGAACTCTTCCATCCCTGTTCAGTCTGTAAATTTTATTAGTGACATCTCATGAATAATTGTGGCAAGTTTCATGTTCCTGTCTTTTACCAAAACATTGGTTGCTATTGTTGAGAAAATGCAAGGTGTAGTTTTAAAATAGCCCACATTTCATCATGGGGGGGGGTGGGGGGGGTGGGGGCTGGGCTTGTGTGGGACTTTGCTACAAATGAATACTGTTCTGTGGGAAAATACATGAGAATTATTCAAAAGGACTGTTTAGATGCTTGCGGCTTAAATGTTTCAGCTATACAACCAAAATTAAATCATATAATAATAATGCATATGTTGTCTATATGGGGGCGCTCTACAGATAATACATGCTTCTGAGTGAGTGACAGGTGTAAGATGAAGTATTTTGCATTTGCAACATGCACAATGGAGAGAATGTTGGCATACCTCTATGTTACTTTCATGTACTGTGGCTGAAATTTCTTTATATATTGTACTTGTGGAAACTGGACATGATCTAAGCACACAGCGGACAAAATGGCCGCTCCAAAGTACTCGAAAAATCAGCCTGAATTAGTCAAAAGTGCACTATTTTCAGCAGTTATTAAAATAGGGAAACGAATTTTGCCAGAGCAGACAATACCAGCCTCTGAAAGTACTATGAATGAATTAAAAAATATCCAAAAAGTAAAAAAAGTTATCGGCTCTTTTTTTTTTTATTTACCTTTGAAGTCCAGGAAGTGAAAATGACCAAGCGGAGCTAGCAGTTTTTTGAGAGGTGCACATCTTAAGTAAGACCAAGCTGTATACTCTATAACCCAAATTTCACCCATCAATCATACACCAAAATAAAGGGAATTCAAAGTTCTTTTAACAATACCTAAGATATACAAGGTCTTTTTTAAATAGCCAGGACAGCCAGTGAGGAAACCCTGGCTAATTCTTTTTCTTTAAATTTCTAACCCTATGCAAAGTACAAAACTGGAGAGCGCCACCTTAAAATAAATATGAAAATTTGTGCAATTGCTTTTCTCTTTCACATATAATTATGTATGCATTTCTCAACAAAATGGTATATTAACATTGATGTTATGCATAAAAATAAGCTAATTATGCCTATTTTGCTCTTGCTTACACAATATGCCTTGTGGCAGTATTTTGTGTACAATGACCTCAATTATGGGAAAATTAGAAGTCTTAGAACATAGGAGTAAAGTCAACTTAAATTTAAAACTGTTGTATTAAGTCTAAGAAAAATATAGCAAAAATGTTTCTTTTCATTCGGTTGTAATAAAATTCTGGAAAATAATGATAATAAAGCAGATTCGCTTTCTTCCATATACTAGTGTTAGAAGAATTAGCAAACTTTGTACCCTTTGACCTTTGACCTCTGTGAACCTGAACTCTTCCATCCCTGTTCAGTCTGTAAATTTTATTAGTGACATCTCATGAATAATTGTGGCAAGTTTCATGTTCCTGTCTTTTACCAAAACATTGGTTGCTATTGTTGAGAAAATGCAAGGTGTAGTTTTAAAATAGCCCACATCTCATCATGGTGGGGGGGGGGCTGGGCTTGTGTGGGACTTTGCTACAAATGAATACTGTTCTGTGGGAAAATACATGAGAATTATTCAAAAGGACTGTTTAGATGCTTGCGGCTTAAATGTTTCAGCTATACAACCAAAATTAAATCATATAATAATAATGCATATGTTGTCTATATGGGGGCGCTCTACAGATAATACATGCTTCTGAGTGAGTGACAGGTGTAAGATGAAGTATTTTGCATTTGCAACATGCACAATGGAGAGAATGTTGGCATACCTCTATGTTACTTTCATGTACTGTGGCTGAAATTTCTTTATATATTGTACTTGTGGAAACTGGACATGATCTAAGCACACAGCGGACAAAATGGCCGCTCCAAAGTACTCGAAAAATCAGCCTGAATTAGTCAAAAGTGCACTATTTTCAGCAGTTATTAAAATAGGGAAACGAATTTTGCCAGAGCAGACAATACCAGCCTCTGAAAGTACTATGAATGAATTAAAAAATATCCAAAAAGTAAAAAAAGTTATCGGCTCTTTTTTCTTTTATTTACCTTTGAAGTCCAGGAACTGAAAATGACCAAGCGCAGCTAGCAGTTTTTTGAGAGGTGCACATCTTAAGTAAGACCAAGCTGTATACTCTATAACCCAAATTTCACCCATCAATCATACACCAAAATAAAGGGAATTCAAAGTTCTTTTAACAATACCTAAGATATACAAGGTCTTTTTTAAATAGCCAGGACAGCCAGTGAGGAAACCCTGGCTAATTCTTTTTCTTTAAATTTCTAACCCTATGCAAAGTACAAAACTGGAGAGCGCCACCTTAAAATAAATATGAAAATTTGTGCAATTGCTTTTCTCTTTCACATATAATTATGTATGCATTTCTCAACAAAATGGTATATTAACATTGATGTTATGCATAAAAATAAGCTAATTATGCCTATTTCGCTCTTGCTTACACAATATGCCTTGTGGCAGTATTTTGTGTACAATGACCTCAATTATGGGAAAATTAGAAGTCTTAGAACATAGGAGTAAAGTCAACTTAAATTTAAAACTGTTGTATTAAGTCTAAGAAAAATATAGCAAAAATGTTTCTTTTCATTCGGTTGTAATAAAATTCTGGAAAATAATGATAATAAAGCAGATTCGCTTTCTTCCATATACTAGTGTTAGAAGAATTAGCAAACTTTGTACCCTTTGACCTTTGACCTCTGTGAACCTGAACTCTTCCATCCCTGTTCAGTCTGTAAATTTTATTAGTGACATCTCATGAATAATTGTGGCAAGTTTCATGTTCCTGTCTTTTACCAAAACATTGGTTGCTATTGTTGAGAAAATGCAAGGTGTAGTTTTAAAATAGCCCACATTTCATCATGGGGGGGGGGGGGGGGGCTGGGCTTGTGTGGGACTTTGCTACAAATGAATACTGTTCTGTGGGAAAATACATGAGAATTATTCAAAAGGACTGTTTAAATGCTTGCGGCTTAAATGTTTCAGCTATACAACCAAAATTAAATCATATAATAATAATGCATATGTTGTCTATATGGGGGCGCTCTACAGATAATACATGCTTCTGAGTGAGTGACAGGTGTAAGATGAAGTATTTTGCATTTGCAACATGCACAATGGAGAGAATGTTGGCATACCTCTATGTTACTTTCATGTACTGTGGCTGAAATTTCTTTACATATTGTACTTGTGGAAACTGGACATGATCTAAGCACACAGCGGACAAAATGGCCGCTCCAAAGTACTCGATAAATCAGCCTGAATTAGTCAAAAGTGCACTATTTTCAGCAGTTATTAAAATAGGGAAAAGAATTTTGCCAGAGCAGACAATACCAGCCTCTGAAAGTACTATGAATGAATTAAAAAATATCCAAAAAGTAAAAAAAGTTATCGGCTCTTTTTTTTTTTATTTACCTTTGAAGTCCAGGAAGTGAAAATGACCAAGCGGAGCTAGCAGTTTTTTGAGAGGTGCACATCTTAAGTAAGACCAAGCTGTATACTCTATAACCCAAATTTCACCCATCAATCATACACCAAAATAAAGGGAATTCAAAGTTCTTTTAACAATACCTAAGATATACAAGGTCTTTTTTAAATAGCCAGGACAGCCAGTGAGGAAACCCTGGCTAATTCTTTTTCTTTAAATTTCTAACCCTATGCAAAGTACAAAACTGGAGAGCGCCACCTTAAAATAAATATGAAAATTTGTGCAATTGCTTTTCTCTTTCTCATATAATTATGTATGCATTTCTCAACAAAATGGTATATTAACATTGATGTTATGCATAACAATAAGCTAATTATGCCTATTTTGCTCTTGCTTACACAATATGCCTTGTGGCAGTATTTTGTGTACAATGACCTCAATTATGGGAAAATTACAAGTCTTAGAACACAGGAGTAAAGTCAACTTAAATTTAAAACTGTTGTATTAAGTCTAAGAAAAATATAGCAAAAATGTTTCTTTTCATTCGGTTGTAATAAAATTCTGGAAAATAATGATAATAAAGCAGATTCGCTTTCTTCCATATACTAGTGTTAGAAGAATTAGCAAACTTTGTACCCTTTGACCTTTGACCTCTGTGAACCTGAACTCTTCCATCCCTGTTCAGTCTGTAAATTTTATTAGTGACATCTCATGAATAATTGTGGCAAGTTTCATGTTCCTGTCTTTTACCAAAACATTGGTTGCTATTGTTGAGAAAATGCAAGGTGTAGTTTTAAAATAGCCCACATTTCATCATGGGGGGGGGGGGGGGGCTGGGCTTGTGTGGGACTTTGCTACAAATGAATACTGTTCTGTGGGAAAATACATGAGAATTATTCAAAAGGACTGTTTAAATGCTTGCGGCTTAAATGTTTCAGCTATACAACCAAAATTAAATCATATAATAATAATGCATATGTTGTCTATATGGGGGCGCTCTACAGATAATACATGCTTCTGAGTGAGTGACAGGTGTAAGATGAAGTATTTTGCATTTGCAACATGCACAATGGAGAGAATGTTGGCATACCTCTATGTTACTTTCATGTACTGTGGCTGAAATTTCTTTACATATTGTACTTGTGGAAACTGGACATGATCTAAGCACACAGCGGACAAAATGGCCGCTCCAAAGTACTCGATAAATCAGCCTGAATTAGTCAAAAGTGCACTATTTTCAGCAGTTATTAAAATAGGGAAAAGAATTTTGCCAGAGCAGACAATACCAGCCTCTGAAAGTACTATGAATGAATTAAAAAATATCCAAAAAGTAAAAAAAGTTATCGGCTCTTTTTTTTTTTATTTACCTTTGAAGTCCAGGAAGTGAAAATGACCAAGCATAGCTAGCAGTTTTTTGAGAGGTGCACATCTTAAGTAAGACCAAGCTGTATACTCTATAACCCAAATTTCACCCATCAATCATACACCAAAATAAAGGGAATTCAAAGTTCTTTTAACAATACCTAAGATATACAAGGTCTTTTTTAAATAGCCAGGACAGCCAGTGAGGAAACCCTGGCTAATTCTTTTTCTTTAAATTTCTAACCCTATGCAAAGTACAAAACTGGAGAGCGCCACCTTAAAATAAATATGAAAATTTGTGCAATTGCTTTTCTCTTTCTCATATAATTATGTATGCATTTCTCAACAAAATGGTATATTAACATTGATGTTATGCATAACAATAAGCTAATTATGCCTATTTTGCTCTTGCTTACACAATATGCCTTGTGGCAGTATTTTGTGTACAATGACCTCAATTATGGGAAAATTACAAGTCTTAGAACACAGGAGTAAAGTCAACTTAAATTTAAAACTGTTGTATTAAGTCTAAGAAAAATATAGCAAAATTGTTTCTTTTCATTCGGTTGTAATAAAATTCTGGAAAATAATGATAATAAAGCAGATTCGCTTTCTTCCATATACTAGTGTTAGAAGAATTAGCAAACTTTGTACCCTTTGACCTTTGACCTCTGTGAACCTGAACTCTTCCATCCCTGTTCAGTCTGTAAATTTTATTAGTGACATCTCATGAATAATTGTGGCAAGTTTCATGTTCCTGTCTTTTACCAAAACATTGGTTGCTATTGTTGAGAAAATGCAAGGTGTAGTTTTAAAATAGCCCACTTTTCATCATGGGGGGGGGGGGCTGGGCTTGTGTGGGACTTTGCTACAAATGAATACTGTTCTGTGGGAAAATACATGAGAATTATTCAAAAGGACTGTTTAAATGCTTGCGGCTTAAATGTTTCAGCTATACAACCAAAATTAAATCATATAATAATAATGCATATGTTGTCTATATGGGGGCGCTCTACAGATAATACATGCTTCTGAGTGAGTGACAGGTGTAAGATGAAGTATTTTGCATTTGCAACATGCACAATGGAGAGAATGTTGGCATACCTCTATGTTACTTTCATGTACTGTGGCTGAAATTTCTTTACATATTGTACTTGTGGAAACTGGACATGATCTAAGCACACAGCGGACAAAATGGCAGCTCCAAAGGACTCGATAAATCAGCCTGAATTAGTCAAAAGTGCACTATTTTCAGCAGTTATTAAAATAGGGAAAAGAATTTTGCCAGAGCAGACAATACCAGCCTCTGAAAGTACTATGAATGAATTAAAAAATATCCAAAAAGTAAAAAAAGTTATCGGCTCTTTTTTTTTTTATTTACCTTTGAAGTCCAGGAAGTGAAAATGACCAAGCGGAGCTAGCAGTTTTTGAGAGGTGCACATCTTAAGTAAGACCAAGCTGTATGCTCTATAACCCAAATTTCACCCATCAATCATACACCAAAATAAAGGGAATTCAAAGTTCTTTTAACAATACCTAAGATATACAAGGTCTTTTTTAAATAGCCAGGACAGCCAGTGAGGAAACCCTGGCTAATTCTTTTTCTTTAAATTTCTAACCCTATGCAAAGTACAAAACTGGAGAGCGCCACCTTAAAATAAATATGAAAATTTGTGCAATTGCTTTTCTCTTTCTCATATAATTATGTATGCATTTCTCAACAAAATGGTATATTAACATTGATGTTATGCATAACAATAAGCTAATTATGCCTATTTTGCTCTTGCTTACACAATATGCCTTGTGGCAGTATTTTGTGTACAATGACCTCAATTATGGGAAAATTACAAGTCTTAGAACACAGGAGTAAAGTCAACTTAAATTTAAAACTGTTGTATTAAGTCTAAAAAAATATAGCAAAAATGTTTCTTTTCATTCGGTTGTAATAAAATTCTGGAAAATAATGATAATAAAGCAGATTCGCTTTCTTCCATATACTAGTGTTAGAAGAATTAGCAAACTTTGTACCCTTTGACCTTTGACCTCTGTGAACCTGAACTCTTCCATCCCTGTTCAGTCTGTAAATTTTATTAGTGACATCTCATGAATAATTGTGGCAAGTTTCATGTTCCTGTCTTTTACCAAAACATTGGTTGCTATTGTTGAGAAAATGCAAGGTGTAGTTTTAAAATAGCCCACTTTTCATCATGGGGGGGGGGGGGGGGCTGGGCTTGTGTGGGACTTTGCTACAAATGAATACTGTTCTGTGGGAAAATACATGAGAATTATTCAAAAGGACTGTTTAAATGCTTGCGGCTTAAATGTTTCAGCTATACAACCAAAATTAAATCATATAATAATAATGCATATGTTGTCTATATGGGGGCGCTCTACAGATAATACATGCTTCTGAGTGAGTGACAGGTGTAAGATGAAGTATTTTGCATTTGCAACATGCACAATGGAGAGAATGTTGGCATACCTCTATGTTACTTTCATGTACTGTGGCTGAAATTTCTTTACATATTGTACTTGTGGAAACTGGACATGATCTAAGCACACAGCGGACAAAATGGCAGCTCCAAAGTACTCGATAAATCAGCCTGAATTAGTCAAAAGTGCACTATTTTCAGCAGTTATTAAAATAGGGAAAAGAATTTTGCCAGAGCAGACAATACCAGCCTCTGAAAGTACTATGAATGAATTAAAAAATATCCAAAAAGTAAAAAAAGTTATCAGCTCTTTTTTTTTTTATTTACCTTTGAAGTCCAGGAAGTGAAAATGACCAAGCGGAGCTAGCAGTTTTTTGAGAGGTGCACATCTTAAGTAAAACCAAGCTGTATACTCTATAACCCAAATTTCACCCATCAATCATACACCAAAATAAAGGGAATTCAAAGTTCTTTTAACAATACCTAAGATATACAAGGTCTTTTTTAAATAGCCAGGACAGCCAGTGAGGAAACCCTGGCTAATTCTTTTTCTTTAAATTTCTAACCCTATGCAAAGTACGAAACTGGAGAGCGCCACCTTAAAATAAATATGAAAATTTGTGCAATTGCTTTTCTCTTTCTCATATAATTATGTATGCATTTCTCAACAAAATGGTATATTAACATTGATGTTATGCATAACAATAAGCTAATTATGCCTATTTTGCTCTTGCTTACACAATATGCCTTGTGGCAGTATTTTGTGTACAATGACCTCAATTATGGGAAAATTACAAGTCTTAGAACACAGTCCAGCAAAGTCAACTTAAATTTAAAACTGTTGTATTAAGTTTAAGAAAAATATAGCAAAAATGTTTCTTTTCATTCGGTTGTAATAAAATTCTGGAAAATAATGATAATAAAGCAGATTCGCTTTCTTCCATATACTAGTGTTAGAAGAATTAGCAAACTTTGTACCCTTTGACCTTTGACCTCTGTGAACTTGAACTCTTCCATCCCTGTTCAGTCTGTAAATTTTATTAGTGACATCTCATGAATAAATGTGGCAAGTTTCATGTTCCTGTCTTTTACCAAAACATTGGTTGCTATTGTTGAGAAAATGCAAGGTGTAGTTTTAAAATAGCCCACTTTTCATCATGGGGGGGGGGGGGGGCTGGGCTTGTGTGGGACTTTGCTACAAATGAATACTGTTCTGTGGGAAGATACATGAGAATTATTCAAAAGGACTGTTTAAATGCTTGCGGCTTAAATGTTTCAGCTATACAACCAAAATTAAATCATATAATAATAATGCATATGTTGTCTATATGGGGGCGCTCTACAGATAATACATGCTTCTGAGTGAGTGACAGGTGTAAGATGAAGTATTTTGCATTTGCAACATGCACAATGGAGAGAATGTTGGCATACCTCTATGTTACTTTCATGTACTGTGGCTGAAATTTCTTTACATATTGTACTTGTGGAAACTGGACATGATCTAAGCACACAGCGGACAAAATGGCCGCTCCAAGGTACTCGATAAATCAGCCTGAATTAGTCAAAAGTGCACTATTTTCAGCAGTTATTAAAATAGGGAAAAGAATTTTGCCAGAGCAGACAATACCAGCCTCTGAAAGTACTATGAATGAATTAAAAAATATCCAAAAAGTAAAAAAAGTTATCGGCTCTTTTTTTTTTTATTTACCTTTGAAGTCCAGGAAGTGAAAATGACCAAGCGGAGCTAGCAGTTTTTTGAGAGGTGCACATCTTAAGTAAGACCAAGCTGTATACTCTATAACCCAAATTTCACCCATCAATCATACACCAAAATAAAGGGAATTCAAAGTTCTTTTAACAATACCTAAGATATACAAGGTCTTTTTTAAATAGCCAGGACAGCCAGTGAGGAAACCCTGGCTAATTCTTTTTCTTTAAATTTCTAACCCTATGCAAAGTACGAAACTGGAGAGCGCCACCTTAAAATAAATATGAAAATTTGTGCAATTGCTTTTCTCTTTCTCATATAATTATGTATGCATTTCTCAACAAAATGGTATATTAACATTGATGTTATGCATAACAATAAGCTAATTATGCCTATTTTGCTCTTGCTTACACAATATGCCTTGTGGCAGTATTTTGTGTACAATGACCTCAATTATGGGAAAATTAGAAGTCTTAGAACACAGGAGTAAAGTCAACTTAAATTTAAAACTGTTGTATTAAGTCTAAGAAAAATATAGCAAAAATGTTTCTTTTCATTCGGTTGTAATAAATTCTGGAAAATAATGATAATAAAGCAGATTCGCTTTCTTCCATATACTAGTGTTAGAAGAATTAGCAAACTTTGTACCCTTTGACCTTTGACCTCTGTGAACCTGAACTCTTCCATCCCTGTTCAGTCTGTAAATTTTATAAGTGACATCTCATGAATAATTGTGGCAAGTTTCATGTTCCTGTCTTTTACCAAAACATTGGTTGCTATTGTTGAGAAAATGCAAGGTGTAGTTTTAAAATAGCCCACTTTTCATCATGGGGGGGGGGGGGGGCTGGGCTTGTGTGGGACTTTGCTACAAATGAATACTGTTCTGTGGGAAAATACATGAGAATTATTCAAAAGGACTGTTTAAATGCTTGCGGCTTAAATGTTTCAGCTATACAACCAAAATTAAATCACATAATAATAATGCATATGTTGTCTATATGGGGGCGCTCTACAGATAATACATGCTTCTGAGTGAGTGACAGGTGTAAGATGAAGTATTTTGCATTTGCAACATGCACAATGGAGAGAATGTTGGCATACCTCTATGTTACTTTCATGTACTGTGGCTGAAATTTCTTTACATATTGTACTTGTGGAAACTGGACATGATCTAAGCACACAGCGGACAAAATGGCCGCTCCAAAGTACTCGATAAATCAGCCTGAATTAGTCAAAAGTGCACTATTTTCAGCAGTTATTAAAATAGGGAAAAGAATTTTGCCAGAGCAGACAATACCAACCTCTGAAAGTACTATGAATGAATTAAAAAATATCCAAAAAGTAAAACAAGTTATCGGCTCTTTTTTTTTTTATTTACCTTTGAAGTCCAGGAAGTGAAAATGACCAAGCGGAGCTAGCAGTTTTTTGAGAGGTGCACATCTTAAGTAAGACCAAGCTGTATACTCTATAACCCAAATTTCACCCATCAATCATACACCAAAATAAAGGGAATTCAAAGTTCTTTTAACAATACCTAAGATATACAAGGTCTTTTTTAAATAGCCAGGACAGCCAGTGAGGAAACCCTGGCTAATTCTTTTTCTTTAAATTTCTAACCCTATGCAAAGTACGAAACTGGAGAGCGCCACCTTAAAATAAATATGAAAACTTGTGCAATTGCTTTTCTCTTTCTCATATAATTATGTATGCATTTCTCAACAAAATGGTATATTAACATTGATGTTATGCATAACAATAAGCTAATTATGCCTATTTTGCTCTTGCTTACACAATATGCCTTGTGGCAGTATTTTGTGTACAATGACCTCAATTATGGGAAAATTAGAAGTCTTAGAACACAGGAGTAAAGTCAACTTAAATTTAAAACTGTTGTATTAAGTCTAAGAAAAATATAGCAAAAATGTTTCTTTTCATTCGGTTGTAATAAAATTCTGGAAAATAATGATAATAAAGCAGATTCGCTTTCTTCCATATACTAGTGTTAGAAGAATTAGCAAACTTTGTACCCTTTGACCTTTGACCTCTGTGAACCTGAACTCTTCCATCCCTGTTCAGTCTGTAAATTTTATAAGTGACATCTCATGAATAATTGTGGCAAGTTTCATGTTCCTGTCTTTTACCAAAACATTGGTTGCTATTGTTGAGAAAATGCAAGGTGTAGTTTTAAAATAGCCCACTTTTCATCATGGGGGGAGGGGGGGGGGGGCTGGGCTTGTGTGGGACTTTGCTACAAATGAATACTGTTCTGTGGGAAAATACATGAGAATTATTCAAAAGGACTGTTTAAATGCTTGCGGCTTAAATGTTTCAGCTATACAACCAAAATTAAATCACATAATAATAATGCATATGTTGTCTATATGGGGGCGCTCTACAGATAATACATGCTTCTGAGTGAGTGACAGGTGTAAGATGAAGTATTTTGCATTTGCAACATGCACAATGGAGAGAATGTTGGCATACCTCTATGTTACTTTCATGTACTGTGGCTGAAATTTCTTTACATATTGTACTTGTGGAAACTGGACATGATCTAAGCACACAGCGGACAAAATGGCCGCTCCAAAGTACTCGATAAATCAGCCTGAATTAGTCAAAAGTGCACTATTTTCAGCAGTTATTAAAATAGGGAAAAGAATTTTGCCAGAGCAGGCAATACCAGCCTCTGAAAGTACTATGAATAAATTAAAAATATCCAAAAAGTAAAAAAAGTTATCGGCTCTTTTTTTTTTATTTACCTTTGAAGTCCAGGAAGTGAAAATGACCAAGCGGAGCTAGCAGTTTTTTTTGAGAGGTGCACATCTTAAGTAAGACCAAGCTGTATACTCTATAACCCAAATTTCACCCATCAATCATACACCAAAATAAAGGGAATTCAAATCAAATAAATCTATTTCTATTTCGAATACAGAAATTTTACTTTACGTCAAAGTAACTATATATCATATATAGATAATTATATATAAAATTCTATATGTATTTATGTATATGCCTTTCTGTCAGACGAATTCGGAGTGACTGTGTATTTAAATAAAATTTAATTACTGGGTCGCAATGCGAGTGTGCCTGCTACGCACGAATGTTTAAATCCACGGCTAGGTTCCATCTTTTTGTCAGGAAGGTACGGGTATTGGTGCGCGCAGGCAAGGCTATGGGTGCCGTAACCGGCGGAGCCGGATTCGAATCTCAGTAAGGGACGAATGAAAAAAATGAAACAAACAATTGTCTAACCTGTATGATAATACTCTTTCTACATATATGCTTTCACTTCATGTTATCACGCATCCTCCTGTAGGATCCAAGGTTGGCAGTTTACATTCTGTCTAGTGCATATTTGTAACTTTCCTTATTAACTCTATTTACTTTGATTTATGTCAGAGGAATCCAGAGCGACCGTGTATTTAGATGAGAGTTAATTACTGGGTCGCCATGCGAGTGTTTCTGCTGCGCAGGAATGCCTATATCCACGACTAGGTTCCATCATTTATTTGGGGATGTGCGTTTTGTCGAGAGGGTATGGAGTTGGTGCGTGCAGGCATGTCGATGGCTGCCATAACAAGCGGACGAGGGTTTGAATCTCAGCAAGTCCGAACTTTAAATTATCTATCCTGTAAGATTATATGAATGAATATATATATATATATATATATATATATATATATATATATATATATATATATATATATATATATATATATATATATATATATATATATATATATATATTTGTGTGTGTGTGTTAAATATCAGTATTTGGAACTGAGTCATTGTCCAAAACATGACATTAAATTGTTTCACAGATTAATATCTTAATATCTTCCAGATTACCAATGGATTTAGCAATATTTCTCCGACTATTTCCGCAATAGAATATGGAATTTTTCCTTCTTTCTTTCTAGAGCGATCTCACTATATTGATCGAAAAATAATATGGTTTTAACAAAATGAAGTTGTCCTCACCAGAAATTCAAAAAATACACAATATTATAAGAAAATAAAATACAGACGTCGCGTCAGGAATAGAACATTATATTGCAGGCGGATGCTACCAACGAAGGATATTTTTAAATAAAGTCACTTAAAATCATTCAGATAATGCACAGCTATCTCATCTTATTTATGTTTAATTGAATTGTCATCATTCTTACATATTATTAATATGATGTAAAAATAATATAATTGTATTTAGGTACATCATTACAATTACAAATAATGTATAATGTTCAATTATGTGGATAAATTCTAAAAAAGGATGCATTTACTTTGCCAGGAATTTGCCTGTATAAATTCTGGTAATATTGTTATTAGCATTGGTAGTGCATCATATTTCGACGCAAAATATATTTCTACAATAAAGGACTTAATAATAAGTCCTTTCAATGTTCCTTGGTTAATCTGGGAGGAGGGGGTGGTTACTTCTTTATTATTATTTTCTTTTCCTGCTCTTATTGTTGTTGAATTGGAGAACCTTTTACTCCCAGTGATCTTTATTCTAATATAGTGTAAGATAAAATAAATAAATAAATAAATAAATAAATGTATTATAAAGGCCAATAAGTGCACAAGTAGTGTTTGGATATGAAAACTGAAGCAATGACAATAGCCAGATATATCTTAGTACATACATGCAAGGGGTATTTAAAAAGTTATGAATATTTTTCCGTTGTGCAACAAAGTTCTTTATCAAGTGAAAAATACGTCAGTGCATTCACTCGAAATACTCTATATGCACCTCTACACGCATTCTCAGACTGATTATCCACTTATTAATGTAATTTTGTATTCACTTTTTGGTTTGCTGTTCATACACCGGAAAACTGCACTTCTACCCGCAAAGTGGCTTTCAGATCGTCTGCCCCTCAGCGAATCTTTGATAACGGGATTCGTCTAAACTTGGAGCTAAATCAGGGATGTATGGAGGATGTTGCAAAAGTCTGGATGCTTTGCTGCTTTAAGAAGTATGTCAACACGGATATATGAGCCAGTGCGTTTCCATGGAGTAGATGGATACCTCGGGTGCCAGTGCGCGGACGAATGGTTCAGTAGTGTTCCACAACTTTTGGCAACACTTTGGAGGCATAAAAATGTCCAGTGACACTAGCATGGTCAGACACAGGTAACTGGATGACAGAGCCTTTTACGCCGAAAAATAATACGTAGAAATCTCTCTTGGCAGTCCGACTACGTCGAGCGATTTGTGGTCTCTGCTCATTTTATCTGATCCAAACTTTGTTATTTTCTCTTGAGTCGGGTTCAAAAAAGTAAATCCACGTTTCATCACCTATGACAACCTCATTCAAACATCTCTGGTCGCTCTTTACAAATTTAGCGAGTAGCTGTTTGGCGATTTCCACCTAAGTCTGTTTTTGATCAGCTGTCTACAAACGCGGACCCATATTGCACAAACCTTTCTGAGCTTACAGCTAACGAATTAATGTCCGTGATAACTGAAATATCTTCTTCTGTGTATCTTGCATCTTCATAGCAGCCACTTCCCCGGTCACCATCGCATACAACGGTCTTCCAGAAAGTGGTTCATCTTCCATGGATTCGCAACCATCTTTAAAATGGTGAAACCACCTCAAAATTGTAGCATATGACTGCATATATTTATAGGTGTCCGGCGTACTGTACGTGCAGCTGCAGATCATTTTATAGAACACATTATTTTGTCTATCGATCGGCATTACATTTATTGAAAGGTTAACAGAAAGAGAAAAGTTATAAAAAAAATATTGAGAACTTTTCAAAGACCCCTGGAACATAAACACATACATGCATACCACAACGTAGTCATATTCTCCATCCTCCAATAAAAACGAAAATGCTTCTTTTCCAACTGTCTTCCTAATGTATTGTAAATTAACACATTACTTTATAAATATCGAGTGCAGAAAATAATAATAAAAATGCATGACATCACTGAATTGAAAGTAACGTTATGTCAGGAGAATGGAACTTCGAATGCTTAATGCATATCTGTATCGATTGAATTTGACACAGTTTTAATAAATTTATACAAAGCAAGGCCTGAAGAGTCTTTGAAGAAAAAAGTGGTGAACTTTTGTAATTGGGCCGAAATAGACTCTTGTAGTACCTACCCCTTTTTGGCTAGCATTGATATCGTGGGGGTGGGGGGTGCCGGGTGCTTTAATCCATTTAAGCCAATTATTTCGAAGTTAACAACAAATAATACGTTGCCTTTTTTCTTTGATGAATTTCATTTTTCGGCATTGGTTGAGAACTTAATTTTCTTACATACCGAGAAAGTGCTATGTATACATTTGTTTGTCAAGATTATGAAGTTGCACAAAAGATTTTAATTATTTCAAGTATTCTCAAAAACAAATCACAATGCAACTGTTCAGGTAGAGGTAAATTTTATTTTATGAATCCAATAACTTTATATCAATTTCAATACATTTTTCTCGTTGTCTTTTTGCCACGTTTGTTTCATTTTTAAAGATCACTTAGTAATATTACGTTACGCAGGTCCGTAAAAAATGGTTTGAACTTGAGTATCATGACGTAAAATTCAAGACACTATTTTTACGTTCATGACGTCAGTGTAACAAAATGACTGGACATGAATATTGCTTCTCTTCGGTGAAAAGAAAGTTTCAGAATATAGCGGTTGATAGTTTATCTTTCAGATACAAAAAGGACCTTTGTATTACATGTGTAACTTAGTAATGGAGAATGCTGGACAACTAAAACAATTTTAAAAAGTAAAATCTTTATTGCGTGGGATTTTCCAGCACGCTATAAATAAATAAATCAATAAATATATCAATAAATTATAATTGCAGCATTCTCCATTACGAAATTACTCTAAAATTCTGGAATACTCATATTTTTATTTTTTTAAAATTATCTTGAGTCCCTGAACCACTCATTTTTTAATAAACAAAGATACCCCCGAGTCACTGGACCACATACTACTTTATTGTGCATTGAGTGGAGTGCAAAATAAGATGGATTTTTGTGCACACCATAAAAAATGTCACAAACCTACATTGTGATAAATTCAACAGTGTTCAGAGAGGTGATATAAATATTTCATGAGTTTAAGATTAAATGGATAATCTCTGTATGCAGAGATAATGTGTATTAGTTCACATGTTTGGATGCGATAGAAGTATGGTCAAAGCTAGTTGTGTTTAGAAGTAATATATAAAAAGAAAACAGTGTTAATATGCCAATTCCAAACATAAAGTAGACATCCATCCTGAGATGTTTTAGAAACGTTGCAGATTTACAGATTACATTCAATTATGATAATATGCTAATAAGTAGCAACATCATTGAAAGTACGATCATCAAAAATCTGTATGTGATGAAGGAATAAATTACATATAGGATGTGGATAAATATACAAATTTATATACGACTAAATCTGCAATGCATTTACTATCAGGCAATTTTACAAGATCAAACTACAAAGAATCGACAAAAACATATATAGAATTTATGAAAAACAAAGTTCGATTTTAAACGACACATGGTAACTCAGTATATGAGGTATCTGTCTTAAATTCAACCATTGGAATAGCACAATTTAACTGGAATTCGTACGTTTAAATGGATTGAAGAAATCTTGCAAATCGCTGAAATTAACAGTTTCATGCTCCTGGTTTGATGTCTCGTTGGCTGTTTAAGAACACCAAGAGACAATTTATCAAGCGTCAAGTATTCTCTTGATGTTTTACACCGTTTTAAATGGCTTACAAAGAACAATATTTACGCCATCTTTACTACGATTTTGAAAGTGCAATTTGTTTTCAAAGTATCAATCAGTTATGGGAATAAATTAAACGGAACAAAAATAAAATAAAATACACTGAATTGAAAGAATTGCTAACTGAACAATCTACATATGGATAAAACAAGCAAGCGATAAAAATATTTCCCATTAAAAGAGTTTATGTTAGTCACTTGGACGACATGTGGCAGACAGACGTTGTTGACATGAAAGCATATAAGATACAACGATAGATACAATATATATTGACAGTGATAAATATTTTCCTTAACCCGCTTGGACTGAGAAAACAAAAACTAGAAAGGGAAATGCAATACACGACGCTTACTGAGAAACATTCAAACAGGAAAAGTCAGACAATATATAGTTTGATGAGAGAAGAGAGTTTTAGAACAAAAATGTTAAGGATTTGTTAGAAAAGGAAAACATCGAATACTTTCCAACTTGTTAAGAAAAATGGCATATGTAGTGGAAAGGTTTAAGAGAACAACAAAGAATATAATGTAGAAGTATTTCACTCGAAATTATACAAAAAAATGGATTTTACCAAAGCTAATTGATGGATACAATAGCACTCATCACGCATCAATAGACATGACTCCAGTTAAAGGGAGCAAGGAAGAAATTAGATCAAAGTATTGATCAATATATTCGGTTGTATGAAAATTTATACATTTGGAACACCTACATTTAAAATAAGTGAAATACGTAGAATATCAAAATACAAAACAATATTTGCAAAGGGGTCCCTTCCTTAATTTGCCAAGAAAACTTTCAAGATGAGGCAAGAAATTTTAGATGATCCGGTAGTTTACAAACTGGAAGGTTTATGAGAGTGATAACAGAGAGCATGTTTTATGAAAAAGAGTTATCTCAATACAACAACTATAATGACAGATATAAAGTTGAAGAGATAACGAATGAACGGTAAATGTATGTACTTGTAAAAGAAATCGGAAGGACACGATGAATCGGTTAACAGCTGGAAAGCAGCATAAAACACCATTCCATTGAAACAAATGACATAACAAAATAAAAAGCTCCATTAGCAGACTGAAAAAGAGTGCATTAACAGCAGTAATAAGAAGCACAAAAATGGAGTTTTTAAACTTAATGAGTTTCTAGAATGTGACATATGTGGAAATAACAGCGGTTTAGAAAATGAAGAAGTTAAAACATGTACGGCATGCGAATTTTGTATTGATCACGAAACCAGAAGGAAAAGGAAAGTACATCCAAAAACATAAAAATTATAGCAAAATGGTCAAAAAACGTAATAAGATGACTACAATATAGATAATGTCCTAGCTGGATAACCAATGCCATCTCAGAAGAAATGTCGAGATAACACTGAAAAATATAAAGCTGATTTTCCCTGAATTTCGAAACAGCTGATAAACAAATACAGTGTAAAGGTATCCAAGCTAGTATACGATATCCTGAACAACGTACAAGGTAATGCAAGTCATATAGAATTTGATACAATCATGAAGAATCTCATCTTCTTTCAAATTTTATACAAGGAAGGTATAACAGCGACTCACACAGATATTCAATCAACTCTGTATTTTTCCTGAAGAAACATTTTACCATGAACAAATTTAAAACATCCATAAAAAGTTTAATCACAAAGAATTAACACAAAATTAACCAAAATCAGTTAATATAGGAGTAATTTTTACACCACCTGGATGAAGTAAAATCCAGTACACATTTTAGAGTGTGTATATATACCAATTTTGAAGATTCAATTTCTGCAGAACTTTCATTTGACACTTAGTAGTAACTGAATTAAATTACTAAAATACATGGTACAGTCTAAAATATGACAACTGCAACAGTGAAAAACTGTAGTAGTAGTAGCAGTAATAGTAGTAGTAGTTGTTGTTGTAGTAGTAGTAGTAGTAGTTGTTGTTGTTGTTGTTTTTGTTGTTGTAATGTTTTACGGCATGTCAGCAAAATACTGGCTATATGGTGATAGAACAAATGGAAAAGTGAAGTGCATAAAACAGCTAACATTTTATCGTAGATAAATAGACTTAACTAGGTTTACTCATAGACGCAGACACTGTATTGCCTTTATAGACGTCGAAGAAGCACCGATGGAGGACTCTTAAGAAATGGATACAATATTTGAGGACTCCAGTCAAAAAGTAATAGACACTACTGCGAATGTGTTCTCACTTAGAAATACCTCATCTCTCGTGATGGACTTTAGATTTTAAAAAAATAACTAACAAGTATAGTACCTTACCCTGGAAATCAGTGAACTCTGATATTGTGAAAATATTTAATGAAATAAAAATGTACCTCATTGAAAAGATATTTTTCAAGCCATTAAACATTTTGATAGCTACACTTTTAAATATGAATGATCAATCTATGAGCAAATATAGAGCATAATGTAACATGAGATTTTGGCAGAATCAACTTCACTGGAAAGTGTGGACGGCAACAGGTGACTGTGGGATTTCCAACTAGCATTTACCACACAAAAAGGTACCAGAATTAATCAAATCAGTATGCAAATGTAATGTTTATTTCCAGATCAGAAAACTGATGTCTTAATGTAAAATACTTTTACCCTATGACGATGCACTCAGATTCAATAAAAATGGCATTGATATGATACACTTTCATTTAATTTGCACAATTTTAAATTCCACAGCAGAAAGACTGGAAATACCTAAAGGGAAAAAAACAAATACTTGATTGATAATGGACCAGAAGAACATAAAACTGTACACCAACGTTATGTGGAGCTTACACCTGCTGTTATATAAGCTGCTTACTAACGTAAATATAGCTATGAACTGAAAATGTTGAATACTGGAGAAACATTGTCAGCTGATGGAATGAATTTTTGTCCGAGGCAAAGTTGAACCTACTTGTTGGACATACATCTTTCTGCAAGATAGTAATGATCTGACAGATGAGGGAATCGCTAGCTTGAAACAAAAAATACGATCATATAAAATCTGTATTTTGGGTGCACGGGTACAAAACAGAACATCTAATACACGGTCTGTTATCTGGCATTATTTAACCCTGCTGAAAAGCAAGTGGAACTATTAATTTTATCAGAGACAAGTTACGACACCGATGAAAACATCATCGGAAAGTTTCAACAATACATAACAGATTCAGAAGTGGAATTGGACTATGATGTTGGTGGTGACGGTTTCATGTTATTACCGAGTAATATGGTGATGAAAATGGGTCTGATATAACAACAATTTACAGACCTCCAGTGACTCATTTAAACTGGGATTAAACTCTAAAATCAATGCCAAGGTAACAAAGAGCTGGATTTCAAAAGCTGATAAACAATTCTTGACGCTACGACAAGGAAATGTAGAAAGAAAAAAAGAAAAAGAAGACAAAGTAGGTAAAATTTATGTTGTGAAGAAGAATTATGATAATGATGTTGTGCTTTTTTGCCATTCCTCCAGAACACCTCGTCTTCGGTGATGATATTTCTACTCTCAGTTACAGATAGCTCTCCGACTCACGGACGTTGAAAAAAAAACACAAGGCAATTTAGAAATGTTCAAGAAACAATATTGACCCTGACATAAACATACAATACTTTATATTGATGCTAATAGTTGCAGGAGTTGCAACAGTTTACCTTTTCAAATAGGTTACAAACCTTTGACTCTGCATGATGCTTTGTTTAAACCTTTGATAAAACTGCTATTAGCATGCCCGCTAATAGAAAAACAAGTAAAGAAATAATTTGTCCAGCATTCCCAAGCAATCTATATATCACATTACCGATAATTCCACGCAAAGCTTCTGCTGCTTTTCAGGTTTAACCGAACAACTCATTAGCGAGATTTGTTAAGCCATTTCTGATTTTATTAAAAAAGAAAGATTGGCTCTGACTCGGATGTTTAAGATGAGGTGGAGTAGGAGTATCATTAGGAAAAACAACACTTTTTACTGCATTAGATATAAAGCAGAACAGTTGTTAATAGTGTCATTACTTCCGCTGTAATTATAGCAGCAAGTGTTTCTTTTTTTTCTTTGAATAATAGTTTTAGTCTTTCATTGAGATGAAGTTTACGTTTATAATTTCTTTATTTTTTCTTTAATTATTTTCAAATTATTAGATATTTCCAATTAGCCCTGACCTCATAATTTTAACTTTTGTCAATTTAATTTTGTAATATTTTATCACTATCACAGGCGTCTTTCATAATTTGTCCATCAGGTAGGTGCATTTTGTTCGTCATAATATTCGCGTTCTATTTCAAAAATTTATATTTTTTAAGGCGGTAACGTCAACAGCATCACTATATATTCTAATCTTTCTTTTTCTTTTTGTGGAAAAAAACCTTCGGACCATTTATTCTTGATCTGCAGATAAACGTTGTACTCTTTGCATTTCGCCAACAGTTCATCTATTCCAATTTCCCATTGTCTTATTTCATTTCTAAGCTGTGGACTTGTACGTCCCAAATCTTGCATCTCTGTTTCGTCGGGTACAACATGATTATATAAAAAAAACATTTTATCAAAAAAAAGTAATAATATTTTCTATAGTTCTTTGAGCTAGCATTCTTCTTATATCTCGTTTCCTTGATATTTCCACTAATCTTCCATCAATATAGAGTGTTCTAGCTTCTTTTAAAGTAATTTCTTATCAAATGATATTGCGCATTGGTTATTTTAAGTCCTTATTTTACGGGTTCATTGAACTCGTCACTAAGTCTTAGTGAAACGTTTTCCAAACTACCTGTAATTATTTCAGAAACACCATGTACTGTTTGACTAAAGTCAACTAGCAAGATTTAAAGCATCTTCAATCTAAATTTTAATTTTGTATTTCCCTTGATCATCATCGTCATCATTGCAAACAGGATTTTGATATTACTTTAATTGAAAATCTCCACCACCCTCAGCCGTTTTATTTTCGATAATTAAAAAGCGAAGACATGGACATGGTGTGCAAAGCATACGTGGAATGCCTAGGACATACCTCACCGAAGGCAACACAGAACATGACACAACTTGGAAAAGAATTGTGATTTATCGAAAACGAAAATAGCAATAACTCCATTTCTTCAGAAACCGAAGACAACTAACTGGAATCGAATATAGGTATTGCAAATGGAACATACAAACCAATATAACCGGTAAGATCTGATTGAAACATAGTTGAACAACATGAACTAGAAACAAATTAAGAAGACGAATGGAATCGTTGCACATGCAAAAATTTCCAAATCATTGTCAGAGGTCGTAATTTCCACTGTGAAATCAATAATTAGTACATTTCTTCCAATCGATAACTTCGACAGATGACTACATTACATAAAATGGAATTAGATACTTCACCGGATTACTATTGTTTCTCTATCTCCGTTCAGTGCTAGTTTAATAATTTTCGAACATATAGATTTCAAACGACCAACAGAAAGAATGATTCTGAAACTAAACGTGTACCGGTTGATTTGTTCTTGACACAATTGTCTCTTCAACGACACTTGCTACAATAGACACTTATAACAGGAGATTGTCTATTATGCAGTGAAGTCTCGCATGGAAAATAGATTAGACAATACTGTTCACAATCTTTTCAGTGATGACGTTAGGCATCCTGAATGATTGAACTTTGTTCTTCCCTTTATGGCTTTTCTAATTTTTAGACCTGTTCACCTTGCTATTATATATCTAGTATTTGTGAAGTGGAAACATTTTTTCTTTGATCTGGTTCAAACAAATCAAAAGAGGCACAAGGAATAATGTGATTTATGTTTAAATTATCTTCACCAATACCTTTAGGCTTTATAAAAATTAACCATCCTTGGCATAAGTTAACTGGCATTACATCGAGTATCTTCAATGTTGTGTCTGATTTAATATTTTGCTCTAGTGTTTGTAAATTCTACTTCTTGTATTCTGAATTATCCTGACGTGTTCATTATTATGTTATCTTTGTCTCATGTATGTATTCATGTATTCATTGAACATAACTGTGTTCTCTTATTATATTTTGTTGCATTCTTTGGCGTACTCTTGTTTCTTCGCTCTATTTCTTTCTCTGTACTCATATGAACTTATTATGAGGTTTGCGGTAGGTGCTAGTTCTGTAACAGTACTTTATGTTTTAATTTATGATGATTTTTACAACTTTGAGATGTACTTGAATAAGTCAAAGAGAGAATGACTGCAAGTGGTGACAGCGAAGAGCGTATTGATGTTGAATGTTTGAAACATGACTCAATTGTTAAAATCACAAGTTACAATTACACACTGCATATCAACTACTAGAGTGCTAAATTGTTATGATTCAGAGATGTATCTATTGATTCTGATACGGTTTGCGGGTTTTTGAAACCTAAAAATGTATGCATTTATCTCGAGCAGACCAATAACACGAACAATTCTTTCAATGGCTATAATGTGTTGTATAGAGTCTTTGCCCGTTAAAAATGTGTTATTATGGCTGCCTGGTTTGATACACTGTTAAAGGCCATCACAAGTAATTACGGGCGGGTACAATTTAACAGATTGAATAAGAGCATTACAGATGACGATGGAACACTGATCGATTTTCACGGTATGCCTGTAACATATTTAAAAATTATGTAAATGGCGTAGATTATATAAAGAATGATTGGAGATATAACTTGTAGAGGCCATATTAACTTTCGTTTACCATCAAACATTGAGACACAAACAAATGTAAAAGATGTCACACTAGGTCAACCAATTTAAAATGACTTAAACTTCAACAATAGCCGTACCAACCGAGCAGCTAATAGAAATCTGTTTACACAAATAGGCTGATATTCAAATGCAAAAAAACTCTTGAGGATAACAATTTAAAAGCTATCAAAATATGGCGAGAAAGTGTAGGCAATAACTAAACTGCTATTGAGCAGAATGGAAATGAAACAGCTAACCAAACATCTTAGTTACAAAAAAAGATTGAGGCTAACACACACACACACAAAGATTTTAGATGCACTGGAACTGTTCAGACAGAGATTAAATAACTTATCTACTGATAGAAAAGCTCTACAAAGAATAAGAAAAGGAACATATGTCCGATCGTACACTTGAACTGATATAACTGCAGCTGTTAATTTTGTACAATTGAACGGAGGATACAAAATGAGATTCTTTTGAGAGGGGCATGGAGACATTAGAAAATAACTCTCCGGAAAACTATGCTACTTTACATTCTCAGCTGTAACAATTACAAAGAGATTTTAATAATTTAATCCAAGAAAATTATAAAGAGAATGAAAAGCCAATTAATGATTTTAGCACAAAAGTACTGACTTCAACAGAAAGATATCAGATAATACTAATACACAGTCAGAGTTGCAGAGAAAGAATTATTTGAAATAGATAACAATAAAGATAGACGACGTAAAATAAATGAATGTGTATACAAGCATGGTACGAGATTTAAATAAGGAAATCCAGCAAAATGATAATGAGATTAAAAAGTCAATTAATGAATTTAGCACAAAATTACTGACCTCAACAGCAAGATATCAGATAACACTAATACACTGTCAGAGTTGCAGAGAAAGAATGATGTAGCAAGGACAACCAAATAGACAGACGTCGAAAACAAAATGAATGAGAATAAAAGCATTTAAAGATTTATGAAAACAACTTGCAATTTATCTATTGCAAATTTTAATGATAAGATCAAAACGATAACAACTGTTACATTTGACAAATTTTGTAATAAATTACATGCTGAGGTTGCACAATCTAAAACAGATACAAAAATATGTTGATCGACAACTGGTCATAAACATTGGTGTGGTGCAATGTAGTATTGACCAAATAGCAAAATGACTAAACGAATGCGAAAATATTTCAATGATCTGGAACAAAAACTTACAACAGATACAAAGTCACTAAAAACTTACTTAGATTTTTAAGAAAAGGAATATACCATGTGTGATAGACCCAATACAGATAAAACCGAAATAAAGGAGAACGCACAGGCATTCAAAACTCAATTAAACACGGAAATGGGTGTAAAGAATATTCCTTCTCTTCATTCAACTAGAAAATTGAAAGAGGAAATCGATAATAACATGAAAGGATTTGGATGAGAAAACTAAAGTAATTCCAGGATGTATATTGCTTTACGATTTTCGCTTTGTACCGAGTGAGGAGTATCCGGATGGTATTGAATTAATTGCATATCCAAAAGTAAGTAAGAATACATATTTTCGTTCCACGTGTGTGTTAGTGTTAGTGTGTATGATGCTTACAAGTGTTTGCAATAATAAAACCATAATTCATTTTTAGTCAATAAATAGCGAAACATCTCAACGAGAATGGCAAATTACGGTAAGTACATAACTCCCAATAAGAAGGAAACGATACTTCGAGGAGCTGAATACTTCATTCGAACACATCATTATATCGCATCTACCCCGAGCAGGATTAAACACCTCCTCCTCCCCCACTCCCTTCCAAAAATAAAAACCCTCCAAATATATAGGTTGTACTGGGTAGTTTCTTCGTATCGTTTAATATGAAGGTTAAAAGGAGATGCTAACTATGCAGTGGTATACAATTTGGGTAGAAATCTTGTGAAACACATCTCTATATTATACTTACGCAATTCTTTTTTTTCTTCAAATCAAATATCTACACTGTTTATACCACATACAACTATTTCTGGGTACTTGTTTCGGTTAGAACAAACATGATTGTACAAGGTATAATGAATGATAAATTGAGAAAGTTACGATAAGAAGCTGATGGTGCACAAAATACTGGTACTGAAGCTGTACAGTTTGGAAAGAAGTTTAGAATACCACTTGACGTTCAGATACTAACAGATCATTGTCCGCTGTAACCATGCGCTCTTCCTCGGGATTTCAGATTTAGCATAACACTTACAAAAGCCTCTGAAGTTATAGAAGATGGAAACCAAGACTACAAACTTCTTAATTCTTCATACGCTAGTTGTGCAATCATATCCAACGAATTGTAAAACACCTAAATGCAATCAGTACCGATGTAAATGATAGGTCTGTAATAATTAGGAATTTACTTGAGGTACAAAGAAAATAATGTGTTCAGCTGTCTTTATTTGTTATGTTCATTCAAGCATTTCTTGTTCTTAAGCCATTCCTGCAAATCTGTAGACGAGTTTTTTGAATGGCTGGTACACATCTATGTGCAATGTCAAATATGGAATCCTGCCAAATATCCATCTTGTATTTTTGCTTATTTCCTGTCCAAATTAGGTATATAAACTGTCAAATAAACATTCAATGGCATCATCCATTTCGCCTCTGTGCATTATGTCTATAGGTCTTTGTTTTATAATAACCACTTATGGACTCATTTCTTCTACTTCTTGAGTAGGCCGTTTCACAAGTCTGGTCGTTAAGTCTAGCTGTACTTTTACAACACCAAACTGCCGAACTTTTGTAATTATGATTTTCTTCAAATACCGTTCAGTGTAAACTGAAAAATTCATACAAATTTTGATTGTTACCGCCGTAAAATCAATACTCGTTTAATGTTCTCTTAAATGAATTTCTAAGTCTTATTCTGACAAGTCTGTTCAAATTCTGTTCATTTATGCGTCTCAATTTCTTTCTACTTAATTATTTTACATATGAAAGGAGGGAGGGGTATATGTTGTCTTTTTCTTTATCAGTTTTGTTTTTTGTTTTTTTATTTTTCGTTTTCTATTTTGTGTTCATTCTCTTTTAGAAATATTACGTAATTTGGATTTAATTAACTAGCAATATATATATATATATATTTCACCACAAATATTTTAGATATGTGAAGCAAATTGATATGTTGAGCTTTTGTCAGAAATCTTTGCAAAATGCCCACTTCACTGTCTATAGCTTATGTCCCTGGGGGTAGTTGAATTGAAACGTCACCACTTACGACTCCCAGGGGATGGCCACATTTTCTATTGCATGTCTTTTTCTACGTTCTGCGAGCATACTTTTATAGCTCCGTTTGTTGCATACACAAGAGACTCTGTCACGCTTCTTGTATGTTATTCCAAACTATGGTTTTTGTTTTATTGTTTATATGTCATTCTAATTGTTACACATTTCACATACACTAGAAACTGTGTTATGCTTCTTGTTCGTTAGTCGAATAATGTATTTTTATTTTTTATTTTGTTCTCTCTACCCACAGAATTACCTCCGTAAAATCGTGAACACAGAACTTTAGCATTTTGGCGATGTGACAAAATGTGAAAACATACTGTAAATGATAAATTAATATAAAAATGTTTTATATTGACCCAGAGTGTTGTTCCGTGTAATTGTAAATACTGTTGTTTTGTACTGACTGTATGGGCCTATGATCTCCAATTATTCTGAATAAAGTTATGATTTATATTGACAGGGAATTTTCCCATGAATTATAATTCAAACAAGAGTCCCTCGAAGGGACTGGTGCTCTACTAAACGAAAAGAATCTCCAGGAATTCAAGATTTCTTCTTTTAAACTGCTGAATGTTGAAACCATCTCTGATATTCTTGAGCGATAACGTTTTCAAATTAGCCGCTGTGGCATCTATATTGGATGTAAAAATCGGCACCATTATCATTAACGGCAAACTGGACACCATTAGAAGACTTTTGGTGAAAATCCCATGCCAATATAACCCTTCATTCAGGAGATTTGTGACAAGATTTTCAATATGTTCATTGTGGAAACCATATTGGATGTCTGCGGGGCACCATTTCCATTTAGGACAACCTAGATATCATAACGAGTCCTTTGGTGAAAATCCTATGTCGATATGACCATCAATTCTGGAGGGGTAGAGATAACAAGATTTTCAAGATGGCCGCCATCCTGGCTATAATGGATGTCTGATCAGCATAATTTTCATTCAGGATCAACTACACATCATAAGAAGTCTTCTGGTGAAAGATTAGTTTCCCTTTAGGAAGAGTAGCAACAAGATTTTCAAAATGGCGGCCATATTTGAGGTTAGATTGGCACCATTTTTATTCAGAACCAACTATATATCATAATTAGTTTTCAGAATCAACTAGATATTTAGTTTTCTGGTGAAAATCTCATGTCGATATGATTTTCCATTTAGGAGAAGTTGCCATAATAAGATTTTCATGATGGCTGCCATGGTAGTCATACTGCATGTCAGATCGGCACGATTTTCATTTAATACCAGCATGACATCATAAGAAGTCTTCTGGTGAAAACCCAATGTCGATATGACTTTCCATCTAGAGAAGTAGTGATAAGATTTTTAAGATGGCGCTGTGGCGGCCATATTGGATATCAGATCGCCAAAATTTGTATTTAAGACCAACTGGACACCATCCTGATGTGACTTTCCGTTCAGGAGGAGTAGCAATAACAAGATTTTCAAGATAGCTGCTGTGGTGGCCATATTGTATGTCAGATCGGTACCAATTTGATCTATGAGCAAGTAGACATCGTAAGAAGTCCCTTAGTGAAAACTCCATGTTGATATGACCATTTATTCAGATGGAGTAGTAATAACAAGATTTTCAAAATGGCCGCTGTTGTGGCCATATTAGATGTCTGGGCGGCACCACTTTCATATGGGACCAACTACATATCATAAGAAGTCTTTTAGTGATAACCCCATGTTGATATAACCATCCGTTCAAGAGAAGTAGCAATAACAAGATTTGCAAGATGGCTACTAGTGGATGCCTTAGTAGTACCATTTTCATTTAGGTCCAACTAGACCATGGGATGAATGTGTGTGTAAAGTTTCATTGCAATCCTCCAACTAGTTTGGGAGGAGTAGTGATAACAAATTTGTGCGAACGGACGAACGACCAGTAACTCAAGACAATGATTGTATACTGCGCTTTTCTTTTGTATTATTTTTAAAAAAATATACCCTTCTTCCACCATGCAGATTAACTTCGTCTTATGTTTCCGCCATAAAGAAATTTCGTCAATAATGTCACGACTTCTTTTTTTTTTTTATACAAATGTTTGGCGCGATTTACTCAACAGTTTCTTCCGTGCTGATTCAGTCTTTTCAAAGTGCATTCGCTGTAACGTTTGACAAGCGTCAATCTGCTTTATTCCTGTGTTTTAAACCTATTTAAAATCGCATACCAATTAAGTGTTTGTTTTTTTTGTTGTTGTTGTTTTTTTTTAAAAATCTGTTACTATACGTTTTCTGAGTTGGGGTTTCGAAACCTTTAATTTTATATACAATTTATAATATTTCGTTAATTTCATCGCAGGCCGATTTGAGCTGACGGCACGAAAGCTGCCGTTGTGCTCAAACACTGTGAAGAACGTCAAAGTATCCTTTCAAGTGATTTATATTACTCGTGATCAGATAGCACCTGAGAACATTAGACAATAAAAGCAAGCGGCAAAACTTGTATTCGTTTACGATTAGTAATGAGTGGGGATGCTAGAGGAATAACACAGTGATCTACAACATCATTCACAAGAGTTATGCCTCCTGATTGTTCGTCCTCCTGACTTTAGTTTCCGCAATATAACTTTACCAAACATTTTGGGATTACAGCCATTTTTGGCATGTGGTTTCATATTGATGAGACCTTAAAGGAGTTTGATTTCGTGCGTTCCATATCATCATTTACGGGAGTTATTGCCGCTGATTGTCCGTCCATTTTTCACTGTGTCTTCGGCCTCATAACTGTACTAAGCTTAGTTATATTTCAACCACATTTACCAAGCAGCTTTATCTTGATGAGACCTTGAATGAGTTTGATTCCCGTAAGGCGGTGGCCCCGGGCGGCACTTTCTAGGGGGCGGCAATTTGGTATATATCATAAATAATACGAATGGAGTGGGGGCGTAATTTTGGTAGTTGGCCCTGGGCGGCACTTTGCCTCGCTACGTCACTGGTACAATGTACACGGATAAATGTGGTATATTACTTCACTGTTACCCTTTTCGCTTTCTTTAACGATATGCATTCCTGGACATAAACCTTAAGCAAGGAAGAGATAGTTATTTCTAGTCATTAATTAAAAACAGTAAACAACAACAACAAAATATATTTACGTGCGTATAACGCGCACCCATTTGCGAACAGAAGGACAAAAAATATATGCGTGACAAAGATGTATAAAATATTCACAGATATCATGATTATTCGTATATAACTCGCACCCACACTGATACTTGCGAAGGGAAGTTGTTGACGAAAAAAGGAGTTTCGGTGCGAATTCTACTCACGGATCGCTCACCAGCGATCTGTGAAAAAAACCTAAAACCTTGCAGTACATGAGGATTTCAGGAACCCTGATATGCCGTTTGGGTATTAGAGGTAGTTTTCTGAATTGTATTCTATTATACTTTTCTTTCTTTTCCTTTTATATATCTTACTTTTGAATATTTTAGCAAACTTGTGGTTTGTTTGAATGTTATTGTGCATGTACCTTGTTTGAGGTGGTTATTTAAAAAGCCACCTTTTGTTTGAATTTTGAAATTTTGAATGAACAATTTGTCGAGTTAAAAGTGTCGAATTGTTAAATGAACATTTGATGGTTTAGAGTTTTGTTCTATTGTGAATGTAAACCAAAACAAATCTAAATTAGATTGGAGTATTGCAATTTAGTATAAATTATACATTGAGTTTAAAAGCCAAGCAAAATGGGAAAAAAATTGGAAGAATATTTCCAGACCCAAATAGATAACACTGATGGCAATAGAGTCCTCTTGGCGCACAGGTATGCTGGGTGCCAAATGCTGGACTGCCAGGATTGGCCGGAAATGGAAAGGCCTAGACCAGCAGAAGTCTTGCAAGAACTGGTAAAGCAAGGAATACCAGTGGAGGCAATAGGTACCCTACAAAATGGAGGGAGAGGGCGGTACTACCTCTACGCAGTAGGAAGCATTCCTATTTTACCTGAAGGAGTGTTTAAACTTAAGGGGAAACCAATGAAAGTAGTAAGGGCACCCCCTATAGAAAGGAATATTGAAACAAAGACGGTGGAAGTCCATTTTACTGGACTCCCGTTGGAAATTCCAACTAAAGAACTTACGGAAAAATTAGAATCCAAATTCAAAATACATGTCCAAAAAGAAAAGAATGCCACATATTGGGGCTATCCCAATATAAAAACGGGAGTAAGGGTAGTGGAAATGGAGACAGATCAAGCAAAAACATTACCTACCTTTTTCTACGTAATGGGTTTCTTGTTGAAATCCTGGTACGGGGGGTGTATCCATCACCGACCCTGCACCCGGTGTAGGTAAACTGGGCATGTGCCCAGGGATTGTAAAAATCCGCCCTTCATACGAGAAAATACATATGCTGCCAAAGCAGCAAATATACCAGACAATGCACCCTCGGGCGACTTGGAAGCCCTAGAGGGCGAAGACCCCGAACAGGAAAGGGACATAAACAAATCCCAGGGGGGAATAAATGTTCTGGAAAATTCTTTAGAAGAAACCATTTTAGGAGGCACAGGTCTTGAATGGGTAGATTTTGAGAATAAGGATTCCTTGCCTTTCCAAACCCAAAATGAGAAAAGAAAGGCAAGTAACAAAAAGAAAAAACATCTGAAAAAGAAAAAAAAAAGAAGAAATGATAATGAAGGAAAATAGTACGGCACCGTACTACCAATTAGTAGAACCGAGTTTCAATGATTCGGAAGATGGAATTGAAACTGGAAAAATCCAGATAGAAGAAGTGGCAGTTGCTCCCAAACCTAGCCCAGTGAAAGAAACTGAAAAGGAAATGGAGGAGCAAACAGCCCAGATAACGCTGCTAGAAGAGAACAGCCAGAGTGTGGATGGGACATTCCCAACAACCTCCACACCAAAACAGTCGCAGAAAAGAAAGCGACGAACCACTGTCTCTGCAGAATGGCCCTCGAGAGAGGACTCAGATGAAAAAAAACAAACTCCTAAAACCCCCAAATCAGGGAGATCTGCCTCCCTGCCGAGGGAGGGAAAAAAGACTGGGGGAGAGAAAAAGGAGAATAATAACAATAGAACAGTATAGGGAAAAGTCCCAAACTAAATTAAAACAAAAAGATACAGAAGTAGAAAGTGACATGGTGAGTGATCTCAACGTGACACAATAATTGTAGAAATTTTAAAACAAAACAAAAAATAATAATAAAATTGGAACGTTAACAACAAATGTTTTATGGCACCATGGAGGGACAAAACCTCCGTGTGATAACCATAAACATAAATGGAATAAAGGATAAAATAGATAAACTAAGAGAAACAACAAAATCAATTGATATAATACTGTTACAGGAAACACATAATATAGATAAGAAATCAAAAAGGGAGATAGAGGAAAAACTAAATGGGATAGTGCTAGAAAATAATAGTAACAATGAAAGTTGGGCGGGGGTGGCAATAATTTTACAGAATAAAGCTTTAAAAGTAACATGGGAGGAAATTATAACGGAAAAGAAATTTAATGGGAGATTAAAGCATATAAAAATAAATGGATGGCATATTTTAAATGTATATGTGCCAGTATCAAATAATATAAAGACAAGTATAACAAAAAAGTTACAATTTATAAATGATTTAACAGAATATATTCAAGAATTTTCCATGGAAAATTTTATAATTGGAGGCGATTTTAATTGGGTAACAAATAATTTAGATAGGACGGGGGGTATGAAAGGGCAAGATTTAGATGCAAGAAGGGGGGAAATAATTAAAAACTTTATAGATAAAAATGAGTTAGAAGATGTATGGAGAAAACTAAATCCTGACAAAATAGAGTATACATATGAATATGGAATCAGACAAGGAAGTAGATTGGATAAATTTTACATATCCAAAACAGAAATAAAAAAAGTTTTAATGTGCGAAATTCAAAGGGATAAAATATCTGATCATAATTCGGTTATACTAAATATAAATATTAAATACAGAAATAAATGGGGACAAGGATATTGGAAACTTAATAACTCTATTTTAGTAGAAAGTGAATATACGAATAGAATAGCAGAAATTTTAAATAAGTTTAATAGGGAGGGTACAAGGGATATCCTCCAAGCATGGGAAGACTTAAAAATATTGATAAAAAAACTTTCGAGGATATACAGTACCATAAAACAAGATAAAATAAGGGGGGTGGAACAAAGGTATAAAAATATATGTATGAATAAGGATGCAAGTGAGGAGGAAAAAGACAAATATAAGGAAGAATATGAGAATGTACAAAAATATAAAAAGGAAGGTAATAAAATTAGAGCAGGGAAATTCGATAGTATGTACATAAAAGCAAAGGGAATATATAGGAGGGAGGAAATACGGAGGGGAAAGGGAAAAAACATGGAAACCCCAAAGGAAAATAATATAATACTTAAGGAAAAGGAAAAAATTTTAAAAGCAGTACATGATTTTTATAAAGATTTGTATACCTCGCAAAATATAGAGTATGAAGAAATAAATAGCTATTGTAAAAATGCACATTTTATAAAGATAAATGAAGATCATAGAAATATATGTGAAAAATTTATAACAGCAGAAGAGATTAAAAAAGCTATAATACAATTAAATAAAGGTAAATCGCCTGGTTCAGATGGCCTCACTGCAGATTTTTATAAAAAAAATTCCAAATACAACTAACGCCAATTTTAGAAAATGTATACAACAATATCCTGTTAAATAAAGAAATGCCAGGTAAAATGAAGGAGGGAATAATTACGGTAATATATAAAGGGAAAGGGGACATACAAGAACTAAAAAACTGGAGACCGATCTCTTTACTGAATACGGATTATAAAATTTTAAGTAAAATTATGTCTAATAGAATTAAAATGTGTATGGGGAAAATAATAAATATAAATCAAAGTTGTGGGGAAGGGGGGAGGAGTATTAAAAATAATCTATTAACTATTCAAACCGTCATAGAGTATATAGAGAATAAAGGAGAGAAAGGAGCTATGATTCTATACGATCAGGAAAAAGTTTTATAGAACATAGCTATATAGAGAATATTTTAAAAAACTATGGGTTTGGACCCATCTTTTGTTCATGGATTAAAGTGATGTACAAAAATATAACATCGGAAGTACAAATTAATGGGGCCAAGACAAAAAGATTCAAAATTGAAAGATCGGTTAGACAGGGATGTCCCCTGTCTATGCTATTATACGTTTTAGCAATTGAAGTTTTATGTATAAAAAGAAATAATAACCGAAATATACAAGGAATAAAAATACCCAACCAAAAAAAGGAATTTAAAATGCTCCAACATGCAGATGATTGCACGAATTTTATAAATGATGGTTTTTCTTTTAAACATTTGGAAAAAGAATTTTTTGATTTTGGAAAAGCATCAGGGTCGAAAATTAATCATATGAAAACAGAAATACTTCTAATAGGAAATTGGCGCGGGAATCACCCAGGTTTACCACCAGAATTAATAAAACAAAAAGTGAAAGCTCTAGGGGTGTATTTTGGAAGAAATGCTGACAAAACAAATTTTAATTTTTTAAAAGATAAAGTACAAGTACAAATTGATTTATGGTTATGTACACCTTTAAATATAATGGAAAGGGTGCAAATAGCGCATACTTATATATATAGTACTTTGTGGTATATTATGCAAATAATTGATTTTAAAGATACATGGTTGGAAGTTATAGATAAAAAGATAGTTCATTTTATATGGGGAGGGGGGATGCACCTTCTCCAAAGAGAAAATCTATACAAATCCAAAATGGAAGGAGGACTGGGAATACCATACCTGAAATATAGGAAAAGAGTATACATTATAAACAGAATACGAAATCTATGGGGGAAAAAGGAATACGTGTGGGCGGCTTTATATATATATTTTTATGGTTTTTTTATTAATAATATGCCGGAAATATATAGAAATAACAAACTAATCAAAATAATTGAACCACCGAGGAAACTTTTTCCAATAAAAAATGTCATTATGGAATAAAGGGGGGATATTAAAATATGGACAGAAGAGGAAGATATTTTAACATACAAAAACATAATGAAGGGCGTGAACCAAGATGTCACACATAAGGTAGAAAAAGAAAATCCGGGGCACCAATGGGGGGCAATATGGAAAAAATGGAAAGGGGTAAAATCAAATTATAAACAAAGTTTAGTGTGTAAGTACATCCATGATGTGTGGTTGACGGGAGCTGTTGCCTTTAAAAGGCATATAACAAAAAGAATAATAAAATGTCCTTTGTGTAAAAATGCATTATACACAAAAAGTCACGTAATATTAAAATGTAAGGATATAGAACATGAGAGGGTGTTAATAATTAATATGATAAAAAGGGAAAATGGAGTGTATGAGGAAGGAAATTTACTATATACCAACAATATAAGGGATAAAAGATTGTATGATAATGTAGTAACATATATTACAAAAACTATGGTAAAATGCTATAGAGGGCTAGAAGGATTTTAAAAAACAAAAACTTGTTAGAATACTCTAATAAATAATAAAACAATAGTGGGATGAGGGCGAAGGACAAATTCCCTCTTAAAGGGAGTACCTTTAAGGAGCTGGACCCCTCATCCCTGAAAAGGGTAAAATAAAACAGTAAGAATGTATACTCTAATAGATAATAAAACACTAGCGGGATGAGGGCGAAGGACAAATTCCCTCTTAAAAGGAGTACCTTTAAGGAGCTGGACCCCTCATCCCTGAAAAGTGTAAATAAAATAGTAGAAATGTATACCATATGTTTTATAACATCTAATAAGAACTTCGCAGTGCTAACATAATCTAACAAACAGATAGGAACAAAATGGAAGCAGATTTAAATACGGGGGGGGGTTATGTAACTCAAAGTAGGATATGAGGACGAGTGACACCGAGGCTACAGGGCTAACGCGAAGTAGTAAGGGTCACATCAGAGTACCCGAAAAAATGAGGCATAACCGATATAAACATTACAAAACAAGAAAACAAGGGGAAAACAAGAAAATATACTAACAACTGCGAAATTCTACCATGCCTACACGCATCTCAGACACACAAACCAACCATACTAATTTTTTTTTTTTTTTTTTTTTTTTTTTTTACATAACTTGTAGCATAAATAGAAAATAAAACTTGGAAATCTTAAATATGGTCTTAGAAACCAGAGCAAAAGGACACAGGGGGAGCACAAGTATGGCCTATGGATGGAGGAAAGGTACCATATAATAAAATCTGCAAACCATAATACCTCCAACATGGGTCAACAAATTTTGCGCCACCAGCATCCAATTTTTAATCTCCTTTAAGAGATTATACATTTTGGAACTTTTTTCAAAACTATATATATGTATATATTTTTTTTTTATCTTCTCTTTAAAAGTAAATAACAACTACAACAAAATTTGGAAACTAAAAAGCCAGTCCAAACAAGAATACAGGGGTTTATAGCACACGATAACACAATATAGCAACATACATATAGCATACACTGGACTTTTAAAAAAGATCCCTGGCAAGGATCACTGAAAACAACTTTTATAACATGGCAAGGAAACCAGCCGCAAGGGCAATACCTGAGGAGGGGAGTACAAGCCATGGAGTAAATTCTTTAGGCCCAGGGTGGAACGATAGGGAACCTGGAAACGGGTTTCAAATCAAGTACGCCCTTCAAAAATAATATACAAAAAGGAACCCTAGTCTAAAAAGTAACAATAAAATTTTCTTTTCAAAATTCTTTTTGAATTTTTTCAAAACCCACAACAACAGACTTTATGGGGGGTACAAACAGATAAAAAAAAAACCTTTTAAAAAACATTTCGGCACAAAGGGGGACACCTTAAGGGCTGATAGCTTAACATAGCTAGAGGTCTAAGAGGGATCCACAAAAAAAAAAATGTGAAGAGCATAGACACCGATCTGTCCATGTACATTGCGCCGGCAGATGATGGTACATTGAGTTCACTTGAAATCATGCGAAGAATGAATAGCATAGTTCCTAATCTGCCGGCACATTATTTGTATACAACGGATATGAGTTTTACGTTTTGTTTATATAGACACGTGCTAAACACAAAAAATACAGTCATTACGGCATTAAGTATTCAGTCATATGAATTCATAAAGTCGTGAACAATTATTTTACGATTTTTCACAACAACAACAACAACAACAACAACAACAATAATAATAATAATAATAATAATAATAATAATAATAATAATATTAATATTAATATTAATATTAATAATAACAAAATGAGTTTTGGCGCGAGAGGTTGAGGCATTGTTCCTAATAAAATTGCCTTACAGGTACGATTCAGAACTATAAAGTGTTTTATACTTGCTGTTAAAAAGAAAGGCATGTCAAATAAAATTTAAAAAAGGCAAAAGGTTTTTGTAAATAGCTTTACTTAGCCTGTTGTATGATTTATTTTGAAATAGTCATAAGTAGATACTGTACAGAGCATACGAGTAAATTAGACTTTTCTTCTTGTATAACGCGCACTCAATTTCACGGCTGATCTGATTCCATATTGTTAATTCTAAATAGCAAACAGCATAAACCGTGATCTGCAGGAACACTACGCGACGGCAAATCTGGGTCTAGAATGTTCGCGTCTGGATGGTCGTCATACACATATAAATACATAGCAAGCTTCTGGTGCATATATATGAAGCATGTATAAACCTGTTTTCTGTAAGAATGTAAGTGGAATAATCATAGTACAAGTCACGTAATTGAAGTCACTAAATGATGAAACATCGATCACAGTGACCTACGTTTGATTTTACGACCTAGTTTCTTTCGATGTGTCAACCCCTAAGAGACTATACAGTGATCAGACAACTGGTGAATAGATGTCAACTTCCTGTCTTTTGTTCAATATTATGACTGCATCATGCCGCAAGAGCTCAGATGGTACAGCGTCGGACTCATAATCCAAGAGTCGCGGATTCGATACCTGTCCAGGTCAACAAGGGTCGGCTGCCTCGGTATGTCTTTGGGAAAGGCACTTAGTTCTCATTTCCTAGGTATGATATAGCCAATAACGTGTTACAAGTGCCGTTAAACCAACAAAAGCATGCATTGCTATTCACGTCATTTCGACTTTTTTTGGTTTTGCTTTTAATGTTAACACTGGTTGCACTGAATACACTGTAGCTATGTATATTGCATACCTTTCAAAATCTTACACGCTGAATACACTGTCGCTATGTCTATTGCATACCTTTCAAAATCTTACACACTGAATAAATTGTCGCTATGTATATTGCATACCTTTCAAAATCTTACACGCTGAATACACTGTCGCTATGTCTATTGCATACCTTTCAAAATCTTACACACTGAATATACTGTCGCTATGTATATTGCATACCTTTCAAAATCTTACACACTGAATACACTGTCGCTATGTATATTGTATACCTTTCAAAATCTTACACACTGAATACACTGTCGCTATGTATATTGCATACCTTTCAAAATCTTACACACTGAATACACTGTCGCTATGTCTATTGCATACCTTTCAAAATCTTACACAATGAATACACTGTCGCTATGTCTATTGCATACCTTTCAAAATCTTACACACTGAATACACTGTCGCTATGTATATTGCATACCTTTCAAAATCTTACACACTGAATACACTGTCGCTATGTATATTGCATACCTTTCAAAATCTTACACACTGAATACACTGTCGCTATGTATATTGCATACCTTTCAACATTTAAAAAATATTATGGAACTAATAGGCTTGTTGTCTCGAATTCAATATGGGTAATATCAATTTGGATTTACTCTGCTGAGGCCTAAACACGTACTCTTTAAAGCTGTATAATTGCACTCTTATGCTAAAACCTGGACACAGGTTACTGGCTAAACACCTTATCCATACTGTTTATGGAAGCACATTTAGTTTTCAGTAATTTTTTAACAAGAAGCTGGCCATGACACGAGCTACGATATTGGCCTAGGGCATTTATTTCAGAATTGAACATCGCATTTTATAGGAGTCATGGAGTCATGAAGCTTAAAAATCGATTAAACACTAAGCGTGAACGGCCGAAATGATAAAAGGATGTTCGTGTGTAATGTTTAATGAATTTTTAAGCTTCATTATTACCATAAAATAATGAAGTTTAAGTCTTATAATTACAGTCCTACAAACGATAGAAAATCAAGAGATAAACAACGGGACTACATTTAACCATTGTTTAAAATATTGTCAAAGCGCAAAAAAAAAAAAAAAATGTATTTATTTACATTTGTTATGAACTAATAATTTGAAGTTTTCTGCATCACAAAAGCATAGTAAACATTAACCTTCTCTTTTTTTCGCAGAAAAGACAACCCTGTGACCAATAGTGAACTTGAAACTGACACAAGCAAAGAACCGTGACATATAGGTCAGTCACCAACTTTCAGTATAAAGGTGTTGTTCCCACCAAGATATATTGACTCTGCGGCCACTACCCAAGAAACTGACCAAAACGCAAAATTTGAAGTTACTGATGGGTGAAATCAAGGACAAACTGATCAACTTTTGGTGATTTGGTATTTACCCAACAAGATGTATCCACGAACTAAGTTGTATGACTCCCTAACTAATAGTACACATGAAATTGAGGTAAAAAAAAACTTAGCCAAAGTCAGAGAATTAACCTACTTTTTGTAAAATGATGTCGTACACATCAAGATTATCTACATACACTATGTAACATTATTCTAACTGTACATAAGAAACTGACCACATTATTGAAGTATAAGCAAAGTAAGTAAAATGCTATTGAAACTTGAAACGTGTCTATACGCCACAGATGCCCCTCACCGACCCCTCCCCCCCCCCCCGCCCCTGCAGCAAATATGATGCAATTAAAGGGCAAAGTACTAAGTCAAACTAGATACAATTTTACAAGAAAATATAAGAACAAGAGTCCATTAAAGGGAGTGCTGCTCTACTGGTCGAAAAGAACTTTCACGATTACAAAATAAGACCATTTCTTCCTTTTAACTGCTAAGTGTTGAAACCATCTCTGTTATTCTTCAACAATAACAAGATTTTCAAATAAGCTGCTGTGGATGTCAGATTGGCACCATTTTCATGAAGGGCCAACTAGACATCATTTAGAACCAACAAGACATCATAAGAAGTCTTCTGGTGGAAATCTCATGTTGATATGACTTTCCATTTGGAGAAGTAACAATAACAAGATTTTCAAGATGACTGCCATGGTGGCCATTTTGGTTATCAGATTGGTATCATTTCAATTTAGGACCAACTAGACATTATAAGAAGTCTTTGGTGAAAGCACAAGATTGATATGACCAGCCATCCTGGAGATGTAGCTATAAGAAGGTTTTCAAGATGACCATAGTGGCGATCATACTTAAAGTCAGATCGGCACCATTTTCATTTACGACCAACTAGACATCATAAGACGTCTTACAGTGAAAACCCCATGTTGATATGACAATTCATTCAAGAGTAGTGATAACAAGATTTTCAAAGATGGCCACTGTGGAGGTCATATTGGATGTCTGAGCAGCATAATTTCATTTTTGGACCAACTAAACACCATAAGAGGTCGTTTAGTAAAAAAAACCTCTTGATACGATAACAAAATTTTAAAGATGGCTGTTCTGACAGTCATGTTGGATGTGCAAGCGGCACCCTTTACATTTAGGATCAACTAGACATCATGAGCGGTCTTTTAGTGAAAACCCCATGTTGATATGACCCCCCATTCAGGAGGAATATCGATAACAACATTTTCAAGGCGGACATAATTAGACATCAGATCGACACCATTATCATTTAGGGCCCATAGTAGTGAAATGTTAGTTTTGGCTTACCCACAAAAAACTTTTGATGACTAGCATTAATGCTGATTGTAGAAAACTTTTGGCGACTAGTGGTGAGAGTGGGTATGCATAGTTAATTTTTGGTGACTAGTATGGATATTAGTCGTAGAAAACTTTTGGCGACGAGCATCGATGTAGGCCACGACGGCCGTGGTGGCTAACACGCCTACACCGTGACATGCCCGAGCACCATGATTGCCATACAACTGTGCGTGTATTCGTTGGCGTATTTCAACTGCCCTGATGCGTATGGGTCCACGGTCACATCGACGTATTCCATAAACTCCTGCTTGGGCGTGTTAAAGAAATTATCCAAAAGGTTCGTTCATAGAGGGCTTCGCTATGGTGCACCGCCACATGGCCAGGCGTGGTCAGGTAGATGTTCACGGACACTGGAAATAGGCGGGAGAAGTCTCGGTCGTCATAGCCCGCCTCTTGTCGTGAAGTTCGTCGTAGTCGCTCGAAACATAAGCGACGCCTTCGTCGTCCGAAAAGCCCACGTCGTCTGAGATGTGCTCGTCCTCCCAAAACATATCGTGCACGCGCCTGAGCCTCATCGTTGTTATCCACCAGATGTGCTCGTCTAAATCCTGGTGCGTGGCACCCTATCACCAAATGCCTTCTATGACTAGCGGGCCGCGGCTTGGAAGGTGTAAGGCAGAATGCGCACCAGCGCAGGCTACTTTGCCCAGCACGTCCCCTTACCAAAAATGGCGCCACCAGGCTGCAAATCCTCCTGATATGGAGGAAGCGCACTGTGAGCAAGCTGCAGCATTGAGAAGGCACACCGCTTTGATGGGGAGGGGGTGGGGAGCAGGCAGCGCGCCGCACAACTCAAGATGACTTCCCATCTGCACCGTGCATTGCCAGGATCTCTGCGCTGGCTTTATCCTTTGCAGGGTCGATCAGCCAGTTTTTTGCTGCTTCGTCGAGGGTCTCAGTGGCGTGCGCCTTTTACGCTTTCGCTCGGATCTCATTCTTCACCACATTGCACATGGACACGCGGTCCAGGATCGTGTTGATCTCGGTAATGACGCGAATTTTATGGGGTTGTTTTTGACCTTGGCTGGCGTAAGCCCCGGTTAGGGACAGCAAACCAAAGACCAGGGACACGATTTCTAGGCTGACCGTGATGGGGGCGGCGACGATTGTGGACAAGAGGACGACCCCCGCCACGCCATTCCCCCCAACATTGAGGGCGCCATTAACACTGTCAACCACACCGGAGGTATGCCTCTACTGTTTGTAGAGACCCTGTCGCTGCTCGGCCTGCGCGCGCAGGGCGCCCTCCACCTCCAAGATTTATTTCAGGCGGAAGTCTTGCAGATCGTCAAGCGGTGAGTGTAGAATCATAGCTTCTCAATGACCAAGGCAAAATGGAAATTGAACTATTCAGCATGGCTGGGCGTTAAGGCGAACCCGCGGGGGCGCACATCCAGCTTATCGCCCTGGCGACGGCAACGAGGTAGAGGTATCTGTCAGAGCTTTTCCTGACCGTTACATCCCCCGCTATGACACGGACGTTAAAACGGTCGCCGCAGAGTTTACACCGTCCGAGCCGTATATCCGGAGCCTTAACAATTGGGGGTGTTTCTGGCCGATGACTGTCAAACGGCACAGCGCATCTTTATTGAAAAAGATCAGGGTTTTCGGCCAATGGCGAGGGTGAGCGTGGGGTTTTCGTGACAAATTCCGCGCAGTCGTTGTAGTGATAATCGCGCCCAGGAGGCACCTTTTGCTGCAGCGAAAGCGTGATTATCCCCAGCAGGACGCGGGTAGGCTTTGTGTGATCGGGGTGACCCCATTGCGCAATGTCTATATGGCGCGCTGCCGCGTCTCACCCCAACCGGAACCGGTACGCGCCGACCCCAAGTTGGCGAAGGTACTCTTGCACCAGCAGCTTTTACCCCTTGTCATTTTCACTCGCTTATGTTCCTTGCTGGGCCCATACGTCATCGTCGGGGCTATCTAGCCGCTCCGCCATGGCTTTGAAGGGGAGGTTCTAATTGCGTAGGAGTAGTATGTAAGTACGGGTTCTGGCCCTTTCATCTGTTTTTCAATGTGATTTCTTTATTCCGATCCGGTCGCTTTACAAGCTCGCACTTACGCGCTCGCCTGCTCGCTTCCTTCTCTTCATTTCAAAATCACATTGAAAAACAGATGAAAAATCCAGAATCCGTACTTACATACAATTACTAAATTTTTGAGATATATTTTTTTAAACAAAATTTATACATGAGTAACATTATCATGAATATTTATGCTATGATAATTATAAATTATGATTTTAATTTTTATTTTATTTTTTGATAAGTTATTCTCCATATTTTTGATAAAATTATTCACCTTATCAAGATCATCATCCAACCTTTTTTTGGTTTCTATTATGTTATTAATGAGAATCTCCATCTCATTAATTAAATCACTTATTTTGTCCATATACAATTATTTTACACAAAATTATCTTTCTCGATTGAATTTCTTACAATATTATTATCAGTTATCTTCTCTTCTTCAATGACATCACTGATAACAACACTGAACACATCATCATCTTCATCCTCAAGATATTCATCATGATAAGCGTAAAACACAATAGCTTTTGCGATAATATAATTCACATCATCATATTCATAAATAAAAAACCTTATATCATCACTGCTTACTGAGATACCCGGTTGAATTATTTTACAAAACTTGCTAAATTTAACACGTTCATCATTTATAAAACAGCTTGTCTCATTATCAATAGTGATTTTAGTATATTTATCTTTTGCAATTGGATCGTATAAATTATCAACACTCTGATTTAACCTCTCATAAAAATTTTTAACGAAATTAAAATATTCAGATTCATCATAATTTACCAAAGATAATTTAAGTTTTCCGCCAGATTTAAAACAAGCACCACATAACTCATCATTAAAACTCTCACATAACTGCTCACCATCATAAAATTATTTTTTTATCAGTCTCCTCGACACTTATTCTTTCAAAATTCATTATTATAACATCTTTTCACACAAAATTCATATCATCTGATATGTCATCAGGAAAATCCTTGTTTTCTTTGTATTCTTTTTCATAATCTTTCTCGTAATGCCCAATCCTCAACGGCAACATGTCAGTCAACATGTCGTCCTTTATTCTGAACTCTTGTTTCAAATCCAGCATTATAAATCTTTCTCCGCGTAAATACGTTCTTAATTGATTCAATATTTTAAAATCATCGCAAATTTACACGCTTCCTTTTTATTAGCATATTTAGGTTCAATCTTTTTACCAGCAGCGTCTAATGCAATACCAACACCAGACACAATCAACAAAAACGGATTTAAAGTACCACCTGCAGACGCAACACCACCTGCAGTTAAAATCATTGGCACATATGAGATAACTTCTAAAATTCTTCCATAATACCGATCAGCTTTTTTTTGCGCAATACGCTTTTTTGTGATAAAAGTTATAATACGCGATCAACTCACACTTTTCATCCTTTGTTAAATCTTTTGAAATATGGTTAAAATCAATTACACTCTTTTTTGTCATATCTATTCATTCTTGTAGACAAAATCTTAAATATACAAGTTTTCTTCAAAAGCCCCGAGTTCATCTTGTGTGAATATTCTTGGTGTTAACTCATATATAAATTTATAATAATTATAAAAACCAGAATGGATAAAATATTGATTTTTTTTAACCAAAAATATATCTGTAAAACATATTTTTTCTAAAATTAGGATTATTTTTAAATATATTAACAACATTAACAAAAAATTTACTGTTCTTGTCTTTCATTTCATTCTCCTGTGCAATTGAATAATTTTTCCTAAATGTGTAATAAAATTTTTCAGGAAATTTAATTTCGTTAAATTCTGTATTATAATCCTTCACTTGTTCATGATACATATCAATATATTCAGATGCGGATTTTATTAATTTTATATCTGGATGATTTGTAATTAATCCATCGAACATTATCAAAAAAACTACCAAACGTTTTGGTTTAAATCGTTCAAGAAAATCTATTGTTGTACCAACAGCCTTTATTGTATTAGAATTTTTTAAATTATTTTTATCATCTAAAAACGTATAAAATGAATTAATATTATACACATTTGTGGTTTCAGGATGATTAAATTCTATCGGCACATGTTGTACTTCTATCGTGTTAACAACGTTTTTTAGAAATTCTTGATTTTTTAAAATGTAATCTGCTGCTCTCTGGTAAATCTTTTGTTTAAGATTATTAACATGCTGTATTCTTCCTTGATACATTATCGTGTACGCAGCTGCAAATTCAGCAAGCTTATTGCTAATATTACTAAACATTTCTGTCAATGATATTCCAGTTTTTAATGAAATTATATCAACAATCTTTGAATAATCTGGTTTATCTATTATATCATTTACGTTCGTAAAATATTCTTTATTTTTAACAACATTGAGTTTTCCTGGTAAAAATTCAGTCTCCATCTCCCAGGCTATATTCGGATTAATATCTGTCAATTTTGCAATATCATCTAAAATCTCCTTTCCAGGTGGCCTTCTCAGATCTTCCTTAATTTTCTCAACAGCGAACAATGCTGTATAAATTTCCTGTTCAGAATATTCATGTCCCTTATTTGAAAATGACGAAAACAACACATAAAAACTCGTCGCTAAAACATCAGCATCATCTGGTTGATTATGTACATCTACAATCGTTTTAACATCATTATAATCCAAACCTATTTTTCTGAATAATTTTCTTTTTGAATAATGTTTTCTGAGCTCATCTTTTTTACCAAAAGAATATTTTTTTCCCGTTATATTATCATCTAAACATTTTGCATTTGAGTTAAATCTTCTTTCATCAATTGGTTTTGAAATTATTTTTTTCTTTACGACGTTAGATTTATTAATAATTTCAGCAACATCATCATTAAATTCTAAAAGAATATCGTGAACTAAATTTTCAACAACCTTCTCTTGTTCAGATACAGCACGATCGGAACAATATTTTACCATTGTGTCAATTTTTTTTATTTCATCAACGTAATTGATCTCCTCGCATTGATGTTACCGACAACAAATTATTTTTTTCTTCATTATCAATAACTGGATTGTGAATGCTCATCCTTAACGTGTGTAATTCTCTATTTTCATCTGATGGTGTAAATATTGTTTTATCCAAAAAAAATTCGTAAAAATCACGACAAACATCAACATTATCTGAACTACGTTTTTCATCCGTCATTATAACATTATTTGACAAAATTTACACCAGATCGTCAATAGTAAACATTTGCCAACATGACAATCCAGGATTTGGTCCTTCAGCAACTCGACAGAAAATTCTGTAATATTTATATTTTGTTATTGGAACAGGATTCAGTTCAATCTCAGTTGAAGTAACACCAGCATATCTATTATTTGTTGTGTATAATACATCGTATATTAAAAAATTGCTAACATTTGACGCACGTAGATCCCAATCATACAATCGCTCAGCATTTTTTGGTCGACCGCGTAACATAAATTTCCAAACACAGATAGCACTCGGAAACTCAATCTGAATCCAAAAATTTATTGACACACCATTTGTGGCCCATTCATTGCTTGGATCTGATCCAGCTTGATCCCAAACAAAACAAAACCAAGGATGCGCTATATTACCATACACACTGCTCGCAGAAACAACATGTCCACTGCGGTTGCTGCTGTATGATGACAACACCGGTATGCAACCAGAATTGCTTTTAGCGCGTTTTGTTGCGCCACCCACAATACCATCAACATAAGCCTTATTTGCCAAATCTTCTGCAGCAGTTGATACCGCAGTTGACGTTACCTTACTATTCCCCATCACCAACACACCTGTCATTGTATCACCAGATTTTTTAACAAAAACATTACCAACGTAAGATTTATTTGTCAAATCATTTGGTAATGTTGGAGTCGCAGTTGATGTTACCTTATTTACACCCATGTTCAATCCACCAATCATTGCATCACCAGATTTACTCACCGCGTAATCTTTTAAGACCTTGAAGCTAACTGCGTAATCATCTGCAGCTGGCGTAATCGTTTGCAAACCATACAGCACTTTATTCCCCATATTCAACGAACCCAACATTGTCGTACATGTACGCGGCACGTATAATAAACATTCTTCCTTAACCTGAATATAACTCACAGCATCAGTATCACCTGGAGGATATAACGTTGGCAATCCTGTAATCTTACCGGTGCTCGTAAATGACAACACTCCTGTCATTGTATCGCCAGTTTTTGTTACCTTTGTGTTATTTATGTAATTTAATTGCGTTAGACAAACAGCCTGACTAGGATTACCACCAGGGAAAGGATATGTTGTTTCTAAATTTACAATCTTTTTACCTGATATATTTATATCACCTGTCATTGTACCACCGCTCACGTTTAATTTTTTAGAATCAATTGTTTGCAGCTGACCAAAACTTGCAGCTTGTGTGTTATTGACATTTGCAGGTGGATATGATGTTTCTAAATTTACAATCTTTTTACCTGATATGTCTATGTTTCCACTCATTGTTCCGCATGTCAGGTCTAATTGTTTGTCATCCACGCTTTTCAACTGCAGATAACTTACCGCTTGTGAATCAACAGGATTTACAGGAGGATATGTTGTTTCTAAACCAATAATACGTTTATCATTTAAATCTAAATTACCAAACATTTTATCACCAGATTTTTTAACATAATTCGCTAAATCAACAGTTCCAGTTGATATTGTTTTTGTTCCATCACCACCAATATAATTTCCGAATTTTGTGTAATACGTCATCTTTTATTTTATTTATGGCAGACTAAATTTTAGTCTGCATGATAAAATTTAATCTAAAATTAAAAATACAAAACACAAATTCAACGTGAGTATTCTGAATTTTGATACCGAAAATGTGTTGACTCAACATCACAACAACAATCTCCCAAACTGCCATTATCTCATTGTTGGCAGAACGGGTTCGGGTAAAACGAATCTTTTATTAAATTTACTCTTGAAAGATAATCTGAATTACGACAAGGTTCACATCTACACCGTAAATCCTCAACATGACAAATATCAATTGTTAACCGAATTTAACAATACGTTAAGAGAAAACCTCAACATGAAAGAGGACACATACATAATCTCAGAACCCGATGATGTGATAACTGTTAAGGAACTTGACGACAAAGAACACAAAATAATTGTATTTGCCGACATACCTCTCGATCATAAAGAGATTGACAAAATTAAATCCTATTTTTCACTCTCACGTAATAAACGATGTAACGCAATATTTTTGGCGCAGGGTTATTATAACGTTGATCGATTTATCAGACGAAACACAGGATGCTTCATGTTATTTTCAGGTATGGACAACACAGATGTTAAAAACATAGCGCGTGAACAATGTGGCGACGTTTCAAAAGAGCAATTCGCTGAATATTACCATCAGGCAACAAAAAACAAACATGATTTTCTTTTATTCGACAGATTCTCGCCAACAAGAGAAAAAATGTTTAGATGTTGCATTGACAAATATTTATAAATTCTGTCTAATCATCATCAATAAATGGATCGTCGTGAAACAATCTCAAAATTAATTGCGTCAAGAAAACGTGCAAAGGAGATATTTGACACGGTACATTTTGGTGAACAAGCTCTGGCAGAGGCACGAGCAGAAGCCTTTTTACCAATAACTCAATCTATATCTACAGTTAAGGAAACGGTGGATAAAAAACAAGATCAGGCTATAGCTGCTTAAAAATCAACACAAAAAGAGATTTTAGATCAACAACGTGCACAAAATCTAATTCTAAATAACATTCAACTACAGCAACAAACAAAACCAAGAAGACAACCACCAATGCAACAAGCCATAATGCCACCAGTTATTGATGAGCCGTTGTTGACTCCTGTTGAGAAACCAGCAGAGGAAGAGTTGCTCGATGAAGCAGCTGATGGTTTAACATTCGAGGAGATAAAAGAACTACAAAAAAGAAACAGGGAATTTGAAAACAAGATTTAAAAAATTATTGATGATTCAGAAAAAAAACCAATCATTGGTGATATTCCTGATATTTATTCTCTAAACATAGATGAGTCAGAAATTTTAAAAAATGCAACAACGAGGATAAATAATCAACGTAAAAGATCAAAATTCCTAAAATTAAAGAAGACCACGAGAAAATGAAAAAAATTGGGAAGTGATGTTAAACAACTGATTGATAATTACAAAAAAACAAAATCTGCACCTAGTTCGTTTTTAGGATCAGGAATTAAAATCTTTTCATCAACAAAAGAGATGACTGATCATTTACTCTTGTTAATATCTGCAAAATAGTCTGGCACCACTGGCGCTGAAATTGATAATGAAATCGTAGACATTCTTGATAAATTAAGAACATCAGGTATATTAACAACACCTGAATACAAGATTTTACATAACGATCTTGTGAAACACCATGTGCAGAGAACAACAGTTATCCGCATTTTTGTATAACATTCTTTTATAAATGCAAACGACATTATTCCTTGATTCATCTCAAACGAAACAGGACAGCGCTAATTTTAGCGTAACATATATTCCACCAATACAATTGGACAGAAGAGAAAAACACGAAATAAGTCTGATTTCAGCAACAATGTAGAAAAGCATACGTAATATTAAAAAAGATGTCAATGATCTGTTTGGATTCAGATACGGTAACAAAACTTGGTCATTTTACATATCACCTGGTGCGTATAATATTCCTGAAATTAATACGGTAATAAAATCTAAAATGTCAGACGCGGCTGAAACTGATCCTGACGTAAATCCTGATGATTTTCTTTTGGAACCGAATTATAATACATTACGATCAAAAATGACTCTAAAAAATAAAATTATGATTGAATTTGGAAGTGAACGCTCAATTGAGCCACTGTTAGGTTTTGATAAGGATGGAATATATGGCGATCCAAATATATCAGCATATATAACATATGACGTTGAAAATCCTGTTGATATAAGCTACGCAGATGTTATCCTTATCAATTGCTCAAGTGCTGATGGATCGTATACTGGATCTGGATCAAAAGGTGATCCTATTTACGCGTTTTCACCTGATGTACCACAAGGTTCGATAATGCAGATTATTTCACGTGAAAAAATATATTATCCTGTAAATAAATACGAACAGATATCCTCAATACAAATGAAACTCACAAATCAATCAGTTGTTCAGCTTGATTTCAACAACGAGATTGTCACATATTTTCTCCATTTACGTCAGGTACGATAATTTTCGCAAAATTATCTAATCATGAACAATAATGACCGGATCAATAATGAACAAACGAAAAATATGCCGCAAAAAAGTTATCGGTGGAGGTATATTTAGCAACATTTTTTCAAAAATCGTGAAACATGGGCCAGCACTTGCAACAAAAATAGCACCTGTAGCACAAACTTGTGCAACTGGAGCATCATCATCTGCAGCTGGTACCGCTGTTGGGGAAAAGATTGCAGAGAAAATAAGAGGAAAACCTCAACCAACAATAACTAACGAACAAATAATTCAAGCAATAAGTGAGATTGCCCCAACACCTGCAACTGAAAAAGCAATGATCAAAACAACAAGAAAACTTTTGTCACCTTAGGATGAAATTATTTTAAGAAAAATAATTTTAAAAAATCAGCCAAAATTAGATCTACCACGCGGTTAAATTTTATCCAAATTTTTATAATAACATGACATCGATAGCGACTTATCTCAACATAACCGAACCTCAGGAAATAGATGAGTCTGCAACAGAATTTGAATATATTGAATATTTACCTGACGGTGGTAAACCGAATAATGATAAACAGATAATAAACACACGAGATGAAGATATCTATCTGTTGCCACATAAGGCTTATATTGAGGTGCGTGGTGTTATGGCAACAACTGCTGTTCCACCTGTTGCGCCTGCTGCTGGTGCATTGGTTGCTTTACAAAACAACGGTTGTGGTCTTTTTAGATCTGCAAAATATCTTTTAGGAAACCAAACACTTGAGGACATCAGTGACAATCTGCTAATAGCGAGCACGATAATGAACATAATATCCTTTTCTGAAGATTATTCACGATCAACAGCAACAAACATGCATTGGTATAAGGATACCGCAAATGTTGATTCAGAATCAAGAGAATTTAGAACTGGTGCTGGTGCTGCTGGCGCAAATGATAATAATCTTATTACTGATACTGGTGCTGATCCTGATGCAGCCGCCATCGGTAATAAAATACGAGAAGCAGCTACAAATCTCAGACAACAACGATACAACGAAGGTTTTGCAAACGGTAGAGCTTTAGCTGACAACGGATCTCAAATAACACTCTTGTTACCGCTGAGTTTCATATTCGGTTTCTGTAGAATTGTTAACAAGGTGTTCAGAGGACTAAAACATACAGTCGAGTTCACAAGATCAGACATCAATAACACAATATTTAAAAATGCTGCTGTTGTTGCTGATCATCAATTTATCATAAATTACCTCGCAATGTGGATACCAAAAATCGTGCCGTCAATATCAACTGAACTCATTTTGAGCGACACACACGAATCTTACACACGTCAGGTTTATTTTGAGCAACACAGAATTTATAAACAATCAATACCAAATGCTGCAAGCTACACTTGGCGGATAACAACAACAGCATCAATAGAATTACCACGACACATCTTCATCGTGTTTCAATCAGCTTGCAAGAGCTGATGGAGATTAGACAGAGAACAAAAGAATATTTAACAGCATGGATCTCAGACGTATTCACGTGAGAGTAAATTCTCGTCAGTATCCAGAACGTGAATTTAACAGCAACTTTACAGCCGGACCAAACACAAATATTTCGCGAGCATATTTTGCGCTTATGGAGGCAATGGAAAAATATCAGGATACCGATACCGGGAGTCAAATATCATTAGAAGAATTCAGAGTGAATTTCCCAATATTTTATTTTGACATAAGTAAACATGCAGAGCGTCGTAAGCACTCTTCAGCTGATATTGAGGCCTCATGGACGCTTGAGGGAGTACCTGGTGCTGATTATTACGTATATGCGTTTGTAACATCAGACAGAGTTATCAAACTCAATGCAACAAGAGGAATAATGTTCGTTCAGGTGTGAAACACTTCGTGTTTTGAATTTTTATTAAAATATTGTTTATAATGTATTCGGAACAGGAAGTGAATTTGTCTAAAGGACAAATAAAAAAATTAGCAGATGCGGTTAAAACCCGCAAAGGAGTGTCAATAAAGATTGATTATAAGGGAACAGAAAGAATGAAACTATATTTAACAAAAACGCAAATAATTAAAATCAACAAAGGCAGACCTTTTGTCCTAAATTTATCTAAAGGTCAGGTAACAACAATGGCACGACATAGTGGATTTGCATTTTTACCTTTTCTTGCAGGTTTAGCAACAAAGGCAGCAGCATTTTTACCAAAAATATTGCCAGCACTTGGTCAAATTGGTATTGCAGCAGCATCTGGTGCAGCATCTGGAGCAGCAGAGAAAGCTGTGAAAGGAAATGGAATTAAACGTGGACGCGGTATAAAACAAACAATGAGTTAACGAAGCTGACCAAATTTTATCTAATTATCAACAATATCGCCTCCAAAGAAACGAAAAACAACAGCAAGAACACGAAAAGCACCAGCACGTAAAACACGAAAACGTGTTGGTGGATATATATCAGTTATATCTGACATCTTAGGTTTATTCGGAATCAAGGTTTGAAACACTTTTGTGTTTTAAAATTGTATCTAACAATAATGATAATAATGCCAGCACGAAAAAAAGATGAACAAAAAAAAGATCAGCAAAGACTCCACGAAGAGGGGGTTTGTTAATTCCATTGTTGATGACGGGAAGAGGTCTGATGTTGCCAGGAACAAGAAGATATTAACTTTATCAAATTTTGATATTCATGATAAATTAAAAAATGTGAATGGTTTTATTAGTGTATTTTGTAAAGACAAGCTGCCTGGACATATGAAACCAAATACGTCATGTGTTATAAATATTCAATGGCACACACTGGACTGCACTCTACAATAATAATTATTTCGACTCATTCGGTTTACCACCATCAGATGCTGTTAAACGTTTTGTGAAAAAACCTGTAAATTATAACTCAACACAAATTCAGCCAACAGGCACAACAGCATGTGGTTATTATTGCATCATGTTTATCAAACAGATGTCACGCGGTAAATCATTTATTGATTTTATAACGCAGTTTGAAACGCATGCGAGTGTTAATAATGACATCATTGCTGTAAAGTTTGTGTGAAATTATAAATATAAACATGACAAGCACATATTGTCTCAAGTGTAAAACACCAACAGATAACGTGGATGAAGAGATTGTGACAACAAGGAACAATCGTTTGATGATGAAAAGCATCTGCGCTGTTTGTGGTAAAAAGAAGAGTGTGTTTATTAAAAAACCTGCACCTGAGGTGATTGGTGAAGGAGTTAATCCTGTTGTGGTTGTGAGACCTGATTCGCCTTGCGATCCGTTGGATCGTGAGGTAGAAATCCACAGGATTTCCGCCTGAAATATGTATTGCACGATAATTTTTATAAAACAGAAATAATAAAACATGTGTAATTGCGGCGCCAATCATGACCTCTGCATCGAACATAACAAAATCGTGTGTTATTGTAAAAAATGTGATAAACGCAGAATCATAGGTGGAGCAATAGATAGTCATAAAAATATTGGCAAGTTGCCAAAACAAAAAGGCGGTTTGGACGTTGCCTGGTCATAAATACACAGGACCGTGGAATCCGTTGGAGCAGCAGATTGATGAAAACGATAATCCATTGCCAGGGCAAGAACCATACAATCAGGTTGATGCAATCGCAATGAGACATGACATATGTTACCGCGATATGGGTAAAGAAGGATTTCCTGCTGACAAACACGATTGTGATAAAATTATGTTAAATGAGTTGAGAGATATGAAACCAAAAGGTTTGCGTGAACGTGTTGATAGAAGATTTGTGCAAGGAATTATTGGTGCTAAATACAAATTAGGATTAGCAATACCTCCACCGTTGGATTCCACTGGAATCCTGCGACAGAGGTCTGAAAGACCTCCACCGTTTGTTGAAGATAACATAAAGCTTGCTCGTGAACTGCATAGACCAAAAAAAAAAATTTCCAAGAAGGCAAGTTGTTGCGAACGCTGTAGACGACATTTGGTCTGTGGATCTGGCTGATATGTCATTTCTTGCAGAACACAATTATGGTAACAGATTTTTTTAAAATATTGTTTACGTGCAGAGCAGGTACGCATTTAGTCTGCCAATAAAGGATAAGATGGGGAATACAATAACAACTGCGTTTCAAAAATTAATCACAAATACGCAACGTAAACCAAATAAGATCTGGACTGATCATGGTGTTGAGTTTTATAATAAACAATTCGAACAATGGTTGAAGGATCATAACATCACAAAGTACACAACAGGGAATGAAGGCAAGAGTGTTATTGTTGAAAGATACAATCGCACAATAAAGGATAAAATTTACAGACATATGACAACAAACAATACGAATAATTATGTTGACAAATTGCCTGGCATCGTTGATGAATACAACAATACGAAACACAGAACGTTAAGAATGTCACCAAATGATGCAATTAAATTTCCAGTTCTCGCACATGAGAATTTATACCGCAGACATAAGTTTGTTGTTGATGATAAGGTAAGAATTTCATTAACGAAAAAAATATTTGAAAAATCTGCAACACCAATTTGGTCTGGAGAGGTTTTCGTAATTCATGATGTTTTAACAACAATACCTGTGACATACAAAATACGTGATCTTAACGATGAAGAGTTACAAAAGACAGATCAGGACGTATTTGTGATTGAGAAGATAATACGTACTAAAGGAAATAAAACTCTTGTCAAGTGGAGAGGATACAGTGATGTGTTCAACAACTGGATTCCCACAACGAGGATAGAACCGTATGTCAAAGGAAGTCTGGTTTAACATACACGTGGTGTTATTTTATAACACTGATGATCGTTTTGTAAATATATTCATAATTAACCTGCACTGGTTTACACTTGACAGGTTTGCATAAGGAGATCAGATAATCTCTCCTATCAACAAATAATTCTGTCATCAACAAAAATATTTTTGCAAAAATAAAATCAAACTTGATATTTATTTTATTTTTTTTGTCTCCCGGGAATCTTAATGTTCATGAAATGCACCAATCTTGCGTAAAAGCTTTTCATCTCAGATTCTGTAAGATTAAATTTTTTTATTTTTTTTAAAAAATGATATTTTACCTTGTACCGACCTGTCGTTGGTGGAGAGTAATGCTTTTTGTCAACGACAACATTTGCAAATTCCTCAGGAATAATTTCACCATCATCAGGTATGTTTTCTTCTGCCACATGTTGTTTGGTAATGTAGACTTCTTGCTCCTGTGGTTTTTGAATTTCAGGTGTAACTGGATGTGCTGGTTGAGCGTATAATCTTTTAAAGATTGAGAACATTATACAAAATAATTTTATTTAAATGAAAGATTTTTATCTAAAAATAATAATAAAATATGGATGACGTAAAATATGTTGTCAGATGTACCATTGTTGATCGTGTTGATTTATACAACGAAATTAAAAAAATGTTTGCTGATGATAATCGTAAAATCATGTGTGATTTTAAAATCGTATACGGAAGAGATGATCAGGTTTTGCTAACAAAACAGCAACGATATCTGTTTTTACAACACGGTGAGATCGCTGTTTGTTACGATAAGGAAACGTTGATGAATTTTGTACACAGCTGCCTTAAACGTGAGGTATTGCAAAAGATAATTTCGTGTGAAATTAATAATATAAGATGAATAAAGATATCTGCTATGATGAAATAAAAACATTTGTGAAAAAGGTTTTGAAAAATAAAATCAGACAGAGAACGGATGATTGATATAAAATTATGGCGACAACTGGTGGTGGTTCTGAAATTGCGACAATATTGGGAGTTAATCCTTATAAAAGTTTGCGAGAGATTGCAAATGAAAAATACAAAATGAGAAAAGGTGAACATGTTAAATTTGAGGGATCTCTTGCGTGTTATTGGGGAAAAATTGTTTGAGCCAATCATTGTTAAATATAACGAACACGATTTTGGTGAACGTTTATTGGGGAATAATATTTGCGTAACAACAGATTATGGTATCAGGTATTCGCCAGATGGTTACGTCGTTGGCAGATTTAGGGATGATAAAATTCTTAGCGTGAATGAAAATGAAAATGATATTTATAAAATAATGTTGGTTGAGCTCAAGTGTCCTATGTTACGCAGACCAAAAGATGATGTACCTGATCATTATCTGCCGCAGGTGTTGTGTGGTTTGGAGGTGAGTGAGATTACTGAACAGGGGTTGTTTGTTGAGGCTGTGATCAGAATATGCTGTGTTATAGATTTTGATTTCACGAGTGATTATAATAAAACAATTCATTTTGACAAAAAATTTTACGAAAATAAAACACCGTTGGCTATTGGCGTTATTGGCGTCTATGGTGATAAGAGCAATGGTAAAATAATTGATTACGGGAATTGTGGTGAGGAAGATTTTGAAAGATTTATGAGAGACGTAGATGGAAAAAGGTTGAGTGTAAATTTAGATTATATCATGTTTGACGATGATGATGTTGAAAAACAGGAGAGTGTTGTAAAAAAATTGCAAAAAAATAATAAAAAATATTGGGATTGTTGTGTTATAAATTATTCGATGTTAGGTATATCATTGTTGATAAAGAGAAGGATTATCATCAGGTTTTAATTGATGCTGTTGAGATTTTGGAAAAGGAAATTAAAATGTTGGGTTAAATAGAAGTAAACTTTATTTTTTGATTAAATCTTTTTGATAAAGCAGATTTTGTGATATTATCAGAAAACCATCTTAATAGATTTACGATTAATTTTGAAATATTCTCCAGCTAAATAAAATGATTGAAATGGAATTTCTTCATTTGTTTCAAGATTTATTGATAATACGGCACGTGGTATTTTATCGTTATAACCAGCATTACCACGTCGTGCGTTTTCTTGATTTGTTACAAACTCTAAATTTAACAAATTATTGTTAATTTTGTTTGAGTCCAAATGGTCAATAACCATATTTTCCGGTATTATACCACCAAAAGTTTCGTAAATAAAACGATGACCACGATAAGATTTAACTTTTTTGTTTATACATAAACCAATTTGTAAATAACCTGTGTTTTTTTTAACAGAACCAACAATATTTTTTGTTTTTGTATTTCTAATTGTTCCTTTTTCAGAACATTCGTATCCACCAAACAGTGGGTGTTGTTTAAATTCATTATCTAAAAATAAATTATGAATATTGTTGTCATCTACACATCCGTTCTTGCACGCAACCCGTTTACCTTCAAAAATCGGGCCATTGAAAATTTCCCAAATAAAATTTTTTACGATTTTTTTTTTTAATCGCATGACCATCGCCCTCACCGACAGAAATAACTTTACCAAAAGGTGTTTGCTTACCAGGTATAGCAGTTTTAATTGTTAGGTTAAGAACCATTGATAATTTATTGGCGGCATTGTTGTTGTAAACAGGATGAGTGATAAATTCATCATCGGTAAATGTTATCATCTGTTCAACACATGTGTTCATTTCTTGGGCCATTGTATACTCTACCATTTGTTTAATTGATTGTTTTTAAGCATGTGGTTAAGCATGTGATTAAAATTTTTCAATTGAAAGAATAATCTGCAGTATTAATATAGAGATGAATAAATCAATAAGTATAACTGTTAAGCAGCAAGTTGTCAGAGAGAAAAAAAGTGCATTTTCAGGTTTTAACAAACAGTTTGTCATTGATAATGAAAATGTGCCAAAAAATCTTGACTCAAAAAAATTGTATAGGTTGATAAAACCAAGCGTTCAGCTTGAATTGCAACGACATAGGACGGTAAAGATTAATTTCTTTTTTGAAGTGTTGTTAGAGAAATTGTATCATGATGGAAATGAAAATGCATTTGCTGATCCTTATATTTCGTCTGGTGTTCATCGTTTGATGATTGGGGATGAGATAAATAGATTGGCCGATGTTGTTTTTAATAAATTAAAAACCAAATTGAGTTATATCAATCACAGGGGTCTGGTTGGAGATTTGTCGGATTTAAAAAGATTGAGTTTTATACAGCAAAATATGCACCATTGCCCGGATCGTCATATGTTAAATTACCTGATAAAATCAAAAATAAAAAATGTGTTATCAATGTTAAAAATAATGATAATGAATGTTTTCGTTGGGCTGTATTGTCTGCGTTACATCCTGCTGATAAACATGCTGACAGATTGTCCAATTATCATGTATTTTCATCTGAATTAAAATTTGACAACATAAGATTTCCTGTTGAGGAACGTCAGATAGCCAGGTTTGAAAAATTAAATAATCTGAGTGTAAACGTGTTCGGTTTAGTTGAAAAGGAAAATGTTTATCCAAGATTCATCAGCGAAAATGCAAACCAAAATACCATAAATCTTTTGTTTTACAAAAATCATTATTGTTGGATTAAAAATTTTAACAGACTTGTTGGTAGCCAATACAATAAGACAAAACAGAAAATGTTCTTTTGTTACAGATGCCTTCACGGTTGCATATCACAAGAAATTTTGGATAATCATGTAAAGGATTGTAAAGAGATTCAGGTGATACATATGCTAAAATTGGGAAAAAATAAATTACGGTTTAGTAACACAAATAAGCAGCACCAAATACCTTTTGTTATTTATGGTGATTTTGAAGCGCTTTTGCAAAATGTCATTATGGTGATTGGTGATCCAACTAAGTCATCAACGACAAAAACACAAAATCATGTCCCGTGCTCTGTGGCATACAAGGTCGTTTGTTCTGTTGATAACAGTTTGTCTAAGGATATTAGACTTTATCGTGGTGAAAATCCAGCAAGGTGGTTGATACAGAATTTATTTATAGAATCTGAGAAAATTATGAAAAGGTATAAAAATCCAAAGGCAATGTTAGAATTAACTGAGGAGAAAAATATAATTTCGAAAATCACAAAAATTGCAGCATCTTTAAAGAGAGACTTAATGATGACAGAGTTAGGGATCACTGTCAGATCACAAGTAAATATCACGGTGCAGCGCATTACGGTTGCAATCTAAATTATAAGGTTCCTGAATTTGTGCCAATTGTTTTTCATAATTTGAGAAGGTATGACGGTCATATTATCGTTCAAGCATTTGGTGAATTCAAAGGCAAGATTAAATGCATTCCGAATAATTTTGAGAGATACATGAGTGTGACAATAGGTAAATTAAGATTTATTGATAGCTTTCAATTTATGCTAGCATCATTGGAGGAGGTTGTGAAGGGTTATAATAATTTTTACAATTTGGAACAATATTTCGGTGACAAAAGTGATATGTTAAAACAAAAAGGTATTTACCCTTTTGAGTACATGTCAAATTGGGATAAATTTGATGAAACTAAGATGCCTAAAAAAAATTCGTTTTATTCTTCTCTGACATTAAGTGATATTAGTGATGAGGAATATGATTGGGCACAAAAAGTCAGGAATGAAATGAATTGCAAAAATTTGGGAGATTATCACGATTTGTATTTAAAAACAGATGTGTTGTTGTTAGCTGATGTATTTGAGCAATTCAGAAATACTTGTTTGAAATATTATTCTTTGGACTCTGCATGGTATTTTACATCACCTGGACTGAGCTGGGACGCAGCGTTAAAGATCAGCAAGATAAAATTAGAATTATTTACGGATCCTAATATGTTTTTGTTTGTCAAATGAGGAATACGAGGAGGAATAAGTGTAGTTGCCAAAAAGCATGCTGTTGCAAATAATAGATATATGGAAAATTATGATAAAAATAAACCAGATAATTACATAATTTATTTAAACACCAAAAATCTTTATGGTTATGCAATGAGTCAGCCATTGCCGTATTGTAGTTTTAGATGGATTGATCGTGATACGTTTTTAAAGGAAACAGAGAAAAAGTGCCAGATGATGTTGGGTACTTTGTCGAATGTGACATTGAGTATCCTGGTGAGTTGCATGCTCTGCATAATGATTATCTATTTTGTGCTGAAAATATGTTAATTACTGATGACATGTTAAGTGAAGAACAAATAAAAATGAAAAATGAATATGGAATTGTGAGTGGAAAAATAGAGAAATTGGTTCCAAATTTAAAAAATTAAAAAAACTATATTATTCATGTTAAGGCTTTAAAACAAGCTCTCGATCACGGACTGATATTGACAAAAGTACATCGTGTTTTGAAATTTAAACAAAAACCGTGGTTAAAGGATTATATTGATTTCAATACGAATAAGAGAGCAAGTGCAACAACAGAATTTGAGAAAAATTTCTTTAAACACATGAACAATAGCGTATTTGGTAAGACGATGGAGAATATCAGAAAGAGGGTCAATATAGAAATTGTAAATGACGTTGAAAGACGAAACAAGCTAGTCTCAGATGAAAGATTTGTAAACATGAAGATATTCAACGAAAATTTTATCGCAATACAAAAGGGAAAAAAGAATTTGGTGTTGGATAAGCCTGTTTATTGTGGACTTGCAATATTGGAGATTAGCAAGATGTTTATGTATCAGTTTAATTATGATTATGTTAAGAAAAAATATCCTGCGAGCAAGTTGCTGTTTACTGATATGGATAGCTTGTGTTATGAAATATCTACAGAAGATTTATACGGCGATATTTATAATGATTGGGATTTATTTGATTTTTATCGGAGTATCATGCAGAGAGTGGTTTTCAATGCAATTATAACAAGAAGGTGATTGGTAAATTCAAGGATGAAACGAATTTTGTGCCAATAACAGAATTTGTAGGATTAAGATCAAAGATGTATGCGATAAAATTAGATGATGGTGAGATAAAAAAAGAGGGCGAAGGGTATAAAGAAGAATGTGGTAAAAAAAATAGTCACGTTTGAAGATCATAGAAATGAGTTGAATGGTGAACGAAAAAAAGGTTGAGATGACGGTGTTGAGGAGTCATGGTCATAATATTGAGACAGATGTTGTAAACATGAGTGGGTTATGTAATTTTGATGATAAGATATATTGTGTTGATGGTGTAAATACGTTTGCAATTGGATTTGAACCTGATAAATTGAGTGTTGTTGATGTTGATAGAATGCTAGAGGAAATGGGGTTAATATAAATTTTGTGTGAATAAATTGTATAAATTTTGTTTAAAAAAATATATTTAAAAAAATTTAGTAGTAGTATATAAGTACGGATTCTGGATCTTTCATCTGTTTTTCAATGTGATTTTGAAATGAAGAGAAGGAAGCGAGCAGGCGAGCGCGAGCTTGCAAAGCGACCGGATCAGAATAAAAAATCACATTGAAAAACAGATGAAAGGGCCAGAACCCGTACTTATATACTACTGTAGGCCAAAAATGGTTAAAGCGGCTAAGGCGCTGGATGCCTGCGCGTCGACATTGAGGCTCTCACACAGGATGGCATCTCGTGCGGCGAACATAGACGCAAAGCTGGTCGTGAAGCTTTCGTATTCGACGCCTGTCCCCTGGCCGCCGCTAACATTTTGGGCCCGCACGGAACAAAAGCACTACCGACAGCCCCGTCGCTGTGGCGCACTTGGAGGTTCAAAGAGTAGAAGCCCGAGCGCTGGACAGTGATAGTGTTGCCGTTGTTGCTAAGATAAGACCACCAATATTCTGCGTTTCGTCCCATTGGTAAACACCCGACACGTTTGGTGCCGTGGTCCCACCGACCACTGCGGCGTTAGTTGTTGAGCACACAATCGTGGATCCAGGCACGCCCTTAGGTGCAAAAGACGCGAGGTCGGCCTTAGTTGCATACTGGCATAAATCGTCTGGCGGGGGCCCTTTGTGAGCGACCATAGATGTCTACGGGCATGTCCCGAGCTGTCCTCTCTATATCGCCAATCTTTTTTTCAGGCGGTGTTGTAAGGAGGCTCTTCAATCGGTAGCTAAGTGGGCACATTTAAAGCACTATGGCCACATTTTGCTGAGTAGTTATAATAGCGCAAAATTTGCAGAGTCTACCAAGATTTGTGGTTACCATTTTATAATTCAACAGTTTGTCTGTGTAAAACTGCAGACACGAAATAGTGGCAGCTCTAGTAGGCCCAGTGCCAAAAATTTAAGTAGGCAGTGGGTTGATATAACATACATTGGGCCGCCGCCAATAAGAGACCGTCTAGGGTTTCCTCCAGGAGGAAATGTGTGAGTACCGCCGTGGAGAATTCCACCCTGCACCCCACCCACCTAACAAAAAATTTAATTTTAAAAAATCCATATTTTCGCTGGCTCAAGAAGTACCACCTGCAACCAAGAATCTACTTCATTGTCGGAGACCCACGCAGTGGCAATGTTTTCGTTGTCATATAAATATCTTGAACGGCGCGAGTTATGATCCAAAAATGGAAGTGCGCAAATGATGGCATGACAAATGATGGATGAAAAAGTTAAAAATATTGAAGGTGAATAATTCTGAGTAGCAAAAGGCACATCAACATCACTAGTCCAATAATTGCACAAATTTTCTGAGTCATCCATAATAGATTTGGAAGCATACATGATGGATGAATGGACAAACAAACGGATGAAAACAAATATTGGAATTGATTGGTAAAATACACGTATTACCATTCTAATATTTGTGTGCCAAATTCCACAAAGACACCTTACATGGTTTTTCGTTCTGCCCCAGAATTAAAAGTGTGGATAATGGATGGATGGATGGCCACAAACATTAAAAGTATTGAAATCGATGGATTGTGAATAGCAACAGGCACGTCTATATCACTGCCCGTTTAATACCAAATTTTACGGAGACATCTCGAAAGATTTTTGAGCTATGCTCCCAAAATGAACATCATCATGTTAATAATGGATGGACTGGTGATGAAACGGATGAAGATTTTACAATATTTAATCCAAAGAATTGTGCATGGCGAAAGGCACATCTGGACTACTAGTAGATTTTATGTGAAACAGGGGCCATAACTCCATAAACATTTTGCCAGAAAGCAGCAGAAATACACACCAAACTTAGTTTCAATTAAGTCATTTAAAAATTATTTAGCAGAAAATTAAAGTCTGACCAAATTTGATTCTAATCCACAGTCCTTCAAATGTTACTGTGCAGAATCAAAAAGGGCAAAGTTAGTTCCAAGTCAAACAAGGACCATAACCCCATCAAGTTTTGCACGAAAAGTATGACAACTGAACTTGATCAGCATCTTAATGAAAACCCTCATATACAATTGGATTTCAATTCATGAAGCCCTTCATATGTTATAGCACTGAAAGAAATGAAAGGTAAAATACCAAGTCAAATGGGCCACAACTCCATTAAATTTGGACAGAAAACTGAAAAGTGAACTTCATGTCGATATTTGTAATGCAAGGACTTGTACCAAATTTGCTATCCACAAAGTTCTTCAAAAATTGTCAAGTGGAAACAAAATGGGAGAATAAAGTTCTCTATACTGAACTATAAAATTCTGCCCAAAAACAGTTTTAAAAAACAAAACGTAAGCTAGGTGTTCTTAATGTAAAGCCTTTAACAACTTTGATTCCAATCCATGAATTCCATTAAAAGTTATGGAGTGGAAACAAAACTTGTGCAGGATGTGAGCAGAGAGTACAGATGGACATGGCCAACACTATATGCCCCCTCCACAGCAGAAGATAAAATCTCTCTAAAGATCTACTTACAGTCAGGCAAGTACTACAACAAATTTACTTGCCAAAAAATAAAATGCCACAAATATAGGTATGTTCATTGCTATGGTCAGGGTGGTAGATATTTCTGGCACTAAAGTCAGCTTGATCAGTTATTATAGAACAAGAGTCCCTTGCAGGGAATGATGCTCTACTGGCCTAAAAGAATTTCCATTAATTCAAGACAAGTCCATTTCTTCGTTTTAACTGCAGAATGTTGAAACCATCTGCAACATTATTCAGCAATAACAAGATTTTAAAAATTAGCTGCTGTGGTGGATATATTGGATGTCAGATTGGCACCATTTTCATTTAGGACCAACAATAAATCGTAAGACTTCTGGTTAAAACCCAATGTTGATATGACTTTTTGATTTGGAGGAGTAATGATAACAAGATTGTCAAGATGGCTGCCATGGTTGCTATACTGGATATCAGATTGGCACCAGTTCCATTTAGGACCAACTAGACATCAGAAGTAGTAGTTTGGCACAATGTTGATATGATCATCTAGGAGTAGCCATTAACAAGATTTTAAGCTGTCCACTTGTTAGCCATATTGGAAGATCAGCACCATTTTCATCGACAACCAATAAAACATGAGAAGTCTTTCAGTGAAAACCTCATCTTGATATGACCATTCATTCAGGAGCAGTGACAACTAAATTTTAAAGATGGCCACACCGGATGTCCGAGTGGCTCCATTTTCATTTAGGATCAACAGTACATCACAATAAGTCTTTTGGTGACAACCCCATGACAATCAAACTTCATTCAGGACAAGTAGCAAAAAAAGGTTTTCAAGATGGCTGCTGTGGTGACCATACTGGGCATCTGATATGCACCATTTTCATTTAAGACCAACTAGTCATCACAAGAAGTCTTTTAGTGAAAACCCCATGTTGATATGACCATCCATTCTGGACGAGTAGTGTTAAGATTTTCATGATGACAGCTGAATGTCAATCTGACTTTCCATTCAGGAGCTGCAGCCATAACACGATTTTCAAAAGCGCTGTTGTGGTGGCCATACTAAATGTCAGATCAGCACCATTTTCATTTAGGATAAACTAAACATCACAAGAAGTCTTGTTTTGAAACCCCCCATGTCAATCCAACTATCTGTTCAGGACGAGTAGCTAGAACACGATTTTCGAAAGTACCACTTTAGTGGACATACTGGATGACCAAACGGCATCATTTTCATTTAGGACCAACTAAACCATGGGATAAATGTGTCTCAAGTTTCATGGCAATCTTCCAACTAGTTTCGGAGAGGTAACAATAACTTGCGTTACAGACGGACAGATGATGGACTATGATCAGCAGAGCTAAAAAAAGCTGAAGATGTTAATGACCTAAATTTGATTGTGTGAAAGGGTGTTTTTCTGAATCTATTGCGACACTTCAGACACCAGTTTTCAGTAATTACAAAATGAGATCAGTCTGCTCCATCTCTGGTAAGCATCTATTTGTAATAAAGTGAGAGCAAAGCTCTTGTATGAACTTGATCAAAACATATAGAAAACAAACTTTGAATAGATAGTATGGCCTTTAAATAAACAAAGCTGGCAATATTCTCAACAGAGCATCCTTTTCATTCAAGAGTAACACTGGACAGCTCTGAATCAGCACTTGCCCAATTGTGCAAGTGAATGTAAAATTCACTCACCGTCGCCAGAAATGTTCACTTGCCATTGCCGATATACACGACAGGAGTTGCATGGTAATATTGAAACTGAAGAGTTGTGGTAAGCAAAAGACATCTGTAATACTAGTCTGCTGCCAATACATTATGAATTGTCAATTTCTTTACCTGGCACATTTACAATCTCGCTGATAATTATGCATTATGTACAAATTTCAAAACCACACTAAGATATATGCGCAAAAAAATTGTGTCATTTGGAAAAACGGTCATCAATGGCAAAATGCAATGAAAAAGTCTTGCTATTTTTATGAGGCAGAGCAGCCTAATGTACATAGTGAGCTGCAGGTGTAAAGCAGACTCTTGTGCAGGTAAAAAAAAAAAAAAGTCAGTACATTTATCCTGTATACACCATGCAAGAAACTTGCAGCTTCAACGAGTACAATTAAAATAAAGGGAGATGAAACCACACAAAATTCTGAATCACGAAAATGTCAGGTTCTTAGAATTTAGATTTTTTCTAATCCTTCGTCTTTTATGTCAAATATACCACAATAATGCAGTCTGAATGGAAGTGGCTTTACCTTAAAAAGTTAATTATTTTCATGATATTTAACACATTAGCAATTTGACCAACATTTAAAAGGAATATGTAATGTAGACATTATCACTTCAATACAAAAAACAATTCCTGAAAAAGTAAATTAAAAATAAAAACAAATAATTGGATTTCAAAGTCTTATTAAATTTTTAAAATCATTTAAAAATAGCCATTATTTTTTATTTAAATCGTTTTTTTAAAATAAAAATTGTCATCTGAATCTATTGTTATTTGGGTTCTACATGCATTAAAATTTCTTTTCATCTTCTAAAATAAAAAGGTTCCAAAATATTTTTTAGATGTAGTCAAATCACCATTTGTCAACTACTTGAATAAGAATTTTAAAAAATAAATTATATAGCAACTTATAGACTGCATTATTGAAGATTGTTTGGTATAAAATGCAAACAATAGCAAACCTATACTCGGAAGACGATAAATTATAATGATCAAGAACTTTGTCACTGCTGTGTTGTCTCCCTTTATTTTAAATGTCGCCATTACAATTTCTTGCATGAAGTATACAGTATAAATGTACTGACCTTTCTTCATTACATGCACGAGTCTCCACATCACACCCCTGCAGCTCATCGGGTACACTGTGCTGCTTCATCACCTAAAAATTGCAAGAATTTATCATTGCACTTGCCTTTTACTATTTGTCCAAATTACAAAAGTTTGTGCAGCCAAAAGCAAGGAATGGTTTGAAATTTTTAAGGTATGAAGGAGTTGCACAATTTTCAGCAAGACTGCAAATGAGCCAGGTAAATACTTTTGGAGGCTGAAGGTGGAGTGCAATTCATACTGGATCTGCCGCTAACTCTAGTCCAATATATGTATCGGTGGTAGATAAGTTGTACTCCAGAACCGAAAATGTTTACTGACAAGATGTAGATAAAATTCAAACTTCGACAATTGTCATATTTAGGCTGAAAAAAAATGAGTAGCTTTCAAGCAAAAATCAGAAATTTCCTAGATTCACATTCCATGTGCACAGCAGTCCTGAAATAGGAAAATGTGCTATATATACAAAGTCAACCAAGACGGTTATCGTGTATGTTTGGTAAGCACAGATGATCAAAGTTTGTCGTCATTCTATTGGGTGAATCACAATCTTGTGATAAATATCAATAGGCATCCTTTAGTACTCCGTTTACAACTTCAAATCAAGTTCTAATCCTCTTAAATACAACTTTATAAATGAACAGCAAATGGTCAAAGTACTGTATAAACTTGAGCTAAGAGGCCAAGACTGCCCATGAGGCCGACATCCACCAAATATATGAATGCAAGAGCAATTGGTCAAGTGATATAGGTTGGTAAAATACTGGCAATTTCTTGCAAATGTTTTGTTCCCATTCGGATTATCTGCAATCATATTTTACAGTACTACAGCATAATTGATTCTCAAAGAAGGATATTGTCTAATTTGGTCCAACTCTGGAGTGGTTTTTGACAAGTTGTTCAAGTTTTTTAATTACTGTTTTTAGTAATGGTGGCCACATCAACTGGTGGACGGAAATAATTTGTACAAATGTTAAATGACTTCATGCCAAGATGCAATTTACCTGATATAGCTGAAATTGCTCCAGTGGTTTTTGAGAAGTGAAATGGAATTTTGACAGATTGAGGACATAAAGCCATACCAAAAGATCTTGTGATCTTATGGCGAGGTGAGCTTAAAATGGAACAAAGATTAAAGAATATAAGAATAACATTAGTGAACGTGTATTAAAACAATTTATTCTACAGTTACAATAACACAAGTTATTACTCGACAGACATGTCAAATGTTCTACATGTGTAGAAAGTGCAGCACTCTGCAACTTTTAATTAAAATCTGCTCTCATATGTGAACTTCGATTTTTGAAACCATGTGAACTTTAAAATATAACCTTAGTAATTTTACCTTGTTGCAAGATATATTTAATTGTGAGCATGAATTCCTTTAAACTGATGTTGCTCATTCCCCACAAAATAATTATATACTGATTAAATGAATTTCTGAGGACATCGAGCAAATTACTTCTGAAAACCTAACGAAATTTAAATTTCACCATCAAAATACTCTTGAAAGATGTAGGCACATGGTGAGAAGAAATACTGAATGTAAACAGAAGCTTCAATAGTTTATCAACGCAAAGATTCAAGTGTACAGGATAATCATTCTTAAATATGTTAAAAATGACCATGCAAATTCAAAACATTATTCTCTACACAAATTTGTGAATTAACTTCTTAGTCAATTTTTAATCACTTTAAAAGTTACAATGTTTGTAAACATATTCAGTACTTAACTAGCCTCCACAAATCAGTTTGCAGAAAATCAATGGCAATATACGCTTCTTTCTGCACATGCAAGTATTCAGAAACACAAAGTATGAACAAGGCAATGTAACAGTGAGAACAAAATATAGGTGAATAAGAGTCTACAAAAGAAAAGAAAAATGTGGAATAGATGTGAATAAAAATATTGCAACAGTTGTCATTACTGTAAAATTTCTGAATACTGGACTCGATTCCCTAATAGGTTTGATAAATCCACAAAAGATACATTAACAGATTTAAACAATGGTTCAAAATTGTCAAAATGATATGAGTTGAATGCTGAAATATAAAGTGCAGGCATTCTAAAACCATCCAGTATTACGTACATAAAATCTAGAGCATGTGTAAGATGATAAAAGGCCTGCATTAAAAATGTTCAACACAAACAGTTCTCGCTGTAATATTTACAAATTCAACACACAGGATATAGTACAACAACGAGGACAGATGAACTTTCTCGCACAGCAGGAACCCTGCAGTCAAATTAGAATTATTAGATAAAATTACATCAAAAATGAGGTCACCTGCTACATTTTCATTGTGTTGATGGATGCTTGTGGTAGCCTTCTCAGGACACAAAATCCACATAGTATAAAAACAAAAGCTTATTCATTTTTTGGGCATCCACAACTATAATAAAGCATACTAACAAAGGGATCAAAAATGCATGCAGTTTATATCCATAAATTTAATCGATATTTTTAAAATCTTACCTGTACAAAGGTTTTAAAATGCCACAAGTTACTAGTTGTTGAATACACGTCCAAGGACAGATACTAGTATAATTTGTTCTGATTTTTAAATAAAGATTCTTGTGTTCAATAACTTTTAACACCTGCAATGATCAATTCAAAAATGACGAACAATTTGATGCTTTTGCTTCAAACCAAGCGAGGAAGAATGAATCAACATGAAAAATCAATAATTATTCTCATAACATTTAAACTTGAATGGATGTCATGAAACAAACATATTAGAGTCCCCAGTAAAATACAAGTAGGGACAGTGAAGGTCTAATCTTGGAGCTGATGTTTTCAATCATCATCTTCATCATCTTCCTCCTCCTCTTCCTCCTCCTCCTCTTCTTCCTCCTCCTCCTCTTCCTCTTCTTCCACTACCACCCTCTTCGCTTTCTTTTGAGGCGATGCCCCACCAGTTTTCTTTCCTCCACCTGCACCTGCACCACCACCACCACCACCACCCTTGTAGGAAGTCATTTCCTGTAATGAAATAGGAAACTAAAATGCTCAACCGTTATTTAACTGATGCAAAAATAGAACTTACTGGCGTATTCCTTTAACATGTACTCTATTTCACACCATATTATTTTAGTCCTTGTGGCCAAAAGACCAATTAAAATAATTTACTTGTGGAACTCGACTTTACTGTCAAACATGGAGCCACTGCTACTTTAAGAAGTGTCCACACAACACTCAAACTTGAGGTGTCCTCAAAAGGTTGACAATTACGGGAAAAATCATCACAGGACATGACAAGTAGTGCTGGGCCGATTCATCGCTGCATTGATGTATCATGATTTAAAATCCACCAATATGCGTATGGATACAAACTAGTATCGATTTCCGACAAAAACCAGGTGTTAGGTAGGAAGACTAGTCTTATCCAAGTTAGCTTCCAAGTGAGGAGTATTCAAAAATGTAATAAAAAATGTAAAATTATTGGAGAATTGATCTTTCACAGGTGTATAATGACCAATCAGTAAATACCTTGCAAAAGCAACAATTTGCATGAGAGTAAACATGGGTGATGAAGAAGAGATTGCCCATATTTTCAGTCTGACAGGGTCAGCATCTTCCGCGTGGGACAATTTCAGACACCCAGCACATGTGCAGAATGGATTCCGAAATACAGTAAAAACGAAAATGATATGCAAAGTCTGTAGAGCTATCCTGAACAATAATGGGAAAAAAAAAAAATATATTATAATATCTTACTCGACATCACCCTACTATTTCAGATTTGAAACCTAAACTCAAAGTGAAGTTAAATTTGAAGAATCTGAACACATTCAAAAATCGGTTGGATCTGGTCAACCTAATATTGCTGAAATGTTTGGAAGGTAAAATAAATATCCAGCTAATTCCCAACGAGCTCATTAAACACGTGTAGTTCTTTTTTTCCCACTGATCCACTGCCAGTTAACTTTGACATTTTGAAGCTAATAGTTACGTTTGATATTTTCTAGTCAATAATCAGTGATTGAATTCCACTAAATTTCCCTAAGGAAATCATTTAGACATTGGCATTTATGAATGTTTTTTTTTTAAATACATTTTTACTAAACAGATATTTCACATTGAAATTGGGATATTTCAGTCAGGAGTCTAAACCTCTAGTCAATCATCTATGTGCTTAGAAGAAGTTTTCTCTTGAAGTTACTTTTTTCTTTCTTTCTTATATTAAAGGAGAACATAAAGCTGCATTACTTATTCATTCATTTTTACAATATTTTTAAAAAAATCCATTTTAATGGCACAGATTGACAAAAAATATCATGAAGAGTTTAAGTGCCTGCATGACTAAACACTCCCTTTGAAATATATGATACATAAAATATCATCTGTATCACAATGCATATCATATATCCTCATACACATATCGTCCCAGCCCTAATGACATGACATGAGGTGATCATTAAGGTTATATTACTGGCTTCCATAAATGTAACAGGAACAAAAATTCAAAGCACTGGCCACATTATGCCAAACAATATTATTTTCACTGGCATATGATCATCTTCATCCAACAACAAAGGTACTTGGTAGACAATTCAAGGAATTACTTCAAAGTTTGATACAGATTCTTTTTAATGTAAAATTCTGCAATCTCCACCTTCATACTTCTCATGTTATAGTCACCCCAATATTTTTTTTGTCAAATATCCCAACTGAAAGTAAAACTTTTCTGCCAAAATTTGTCCCCTCCTTGGATTTATATCTACAATGAATGATACCAGATCAAAACAGCAATTTTACCTTTTTCTTTATCAGAAGTCATCTTGATCATACAAATCTTTGGCAAGAACTGGCAAGCATGCACACAGCTCCTTTTTTCATGGGGATCGACATGTATTCCAATAGTTATTTTATTAAAAAAAAACTTTGGATAATTGACATTACATGCTGAGGCTATGTTCCATTTCATCATCACAATAAATTACATTTCCACCTACCCTCTCGTATCTCAACTTGTCTGCTCTAGCCTGAGCTTCATACTTGGATTTATCAGTGCACTTTCCCCACCGAAAGCCCAGTTCTTTTGCTACTTCAGAAACTGTCCAGTTTGGGTTGGTTTTGCGCACTTTTTCTCGCTCCTCAGCAGAGAAAAAAAAGAAAGCGGACCTGAAAACCAAACATTATTATTTAAAATCCATGGATCAACAATTTTAAATCTGATAGTAGCCCAACAGGTTATCAGGAATAGAACTCGAGGCCGATTATTGGGTAGCCTAACTGCACAATATGGTTTTATTTTTATTCTCCGGTCCATTGGTGAGGGTGGGGGAATTTTCTGAAAAATGAAATAAAGGTGTTTTGAGTCGTCAGCTTGTCATTGCTTCTCATAAACTGTCTGAAGGATTTCATACAAATATTGTAGACTAAATAAATGGTTGATGTAAAAGTGTAACAAGGTTTAACTTTATTCACTGCCTTAATTTAGAACATTTTTTTTCAAAAACTATAAAGGGTGTTCTGAGAAGAAGTTTTAAGAAGCCTGTCGTCATTTAAATACAGAGATAAAAAAGATGAACACTAACTGTGCCTACACATTTGTTGTGATGCATTTCTATGGAGAACAAATGAGGATGGTATGTCCAATGTGGACCTGAATCCAGCATATTATCAGTCTTTCCAGTAACCGTTTATGAAAAAGTCGAGGTAAACTAGGGGCTACTTCCAAAAAAAAAAAAAAAAAAAAAGGCAGGTGAAAATTTGGATATTTTCTAAGAAAAATAGCATGAACTTGATGTAAATTACTGAAAACAAAACTTGTATTTGACTTACCCTCATAAACTTGAACAAAAGCATGCTTTTACTTGCATACTACCTCTTTAGTCAAGATTTCTTCAATTGCAGCGTGTGTGTGTGTGTGTGTGTGTGTGGGGCATGTGTCATATTCACATTTCTATTTTTTTTTTTTTTAAGACAAGAAATGTTCTAGATTGCTCATGTATTACAATTAGTTTTGAGCTCGTGCGGTAGAAAATATACTGAGGCAAAATAAAAGCCTATCAACATACTGTTGGCAAATTTTTTTTAATGTGTCGACGTAAAACTGAAGAAAAGTAGGGTTAGTATGGTCATTTTGGAAAAGTAGGGAAAAAAATAGGGCTGCCGATAAAACTATCTTAGCAAGGTTTGAATTGAACATTAATCTGACGTCAGTAAATATTTGCACCCACTACTATTGTAAGTTAACATGTGGTTTTGTGTCAGATGCATCTAACGACACATGGGACAACACTCCCTCACATAGATGATTGATCTGTAGTGTTAATTGAGTACCCACCAAGACCCTGCAATTGAAGAAGTATAATGAATGCATGTGAAAGAAATCACTAATGGCTATGTGTTCTTCAACATAGTAAATATGGGCGCCGACTAAAAAGCCAACGTCTATGCACATCAAATTGGAGAAATATTAAAGTGTGCACAGTGCTACATTTGTTGATCATTGTATAACTTTTATTTTGTTCGATTTTTACCAGGATCACTGAAATGTAGGCAAAATGTTACGGTGATTAAATGGTAGAATGCTAAATATAAATGTGACAGTATGTTTGAAAGGTGAAGGATCGGTTTACAAGTCAATAAACTGCTTATTATCCCCCCTCTTGAATTCTGAATTGTGAATGTTTGTCTCCAATTATGTTCCATAAGAATAAAAATAAAGACTATTAATTACAGCTTCTTTTCAGCTATAAAGTGATTCTTAACCCTTTACCTCATGTAAGCACTTCTGGATGCCTCTACCTCATTCTCATACAAGTGTTCGGATGCCTCTGCACCATCTGCATGGAAGCGTGTTTGGACGCCTACAGTAAACATCAGCCATTTTGGGCTGGTTTTTGAAGCGCCACCTTCAGGGAAAACCCCAATATTAGACACTACATGCATTGAGGTAAATGACCATTGCGTCACTTCACATGTTTGCTATTTAAGACATCGTAATCTACTATTAAAAGTAACTGGGTTGGATTCTCCACTCCCCAAATTGGAGACTGCAGATTTCATTCTTCACTTTCTCAAATTTTGGATGATTAGAATTACGACTGTGAAGGCTTCAATAACTAAGATATAGGCTCCGATGTCGAGGTAGCAATTTTTTATAATTGATCAAACTCTGATGATCTAGCAATGTAGATGTTGACAACTGGTAGGTTTTGAGGCTGAGAAATGTCAGCTACGGTTGGTCACACTGCTTCACTGACTTGATGGTGAAAGAGTTCTCGCAAGATTCTAAAGCATATAAAAAATTCTTCCGTGAAAAAATAATTATAGAACTATAAAGACAAGATTTTATTCTTAAACCTATAGATAACCGATGTGTACAAAAAAGGTAAAATGGTTAAAATTTATGTTTAACTTTTATACTACATTGCTATGACTGTACATGGAGTCATATAGGTAATGTGTTCTATTCATAGCACACTGCACGGTGTGGCTTGGGCACATGTATATCGACAGCCTACACAGCAACAGACTATGAGGTAAAGGGTTAATATATGCATTGTCTGTTAATGCTATTATTACGACTGTAAAAGAGTTGGTTTCTTTTATTATCTAACAAGATCCAAAAGTTGCAACTACACCATTTAACTACCATCTCCCCATAATGTAACAACAATGTTATTCTGAGCAGAGTAATAAGCATTAGTTTCATGAACACTAAATGATATCCACAAAAAATAAATGAATCAAAGGAAAAAAAAAGAAACACTGCTTACAGAGCTCTCTTTGGTGCCCTTGGGTCCTTGGTCTTTTTCCTTTTCTTGCCACCTTCTGCACCTTTGGGAGGATCATAGGTGGACATCTCAGTCTCATATCTCTTTCTGTCTTTATCGGCCATTTCCTCAAACCTTTTCTTTTCACGATCAGACATTTGCTGTAAAAAAAAGTCAAAAACTAGGACTACCAATCAACATCCAATAAGCAATTCACTGACTTTCTCATTTCACTTCAACCTCATCTACTTTGGAAAAGGACAAGAGGACCAAGTAAGGCAGAGACTGCTTGACAGGCAGATACTGCTTCAATAGCTAAATGCAACAGCAGCTGTGAACCAGCATTTAGCAGGGTGCAATCGTACAAAATTATCAATTTCTTTATAGTGCTGTTTGCGAAAGTTCTTCAATGGTTTTTATTTTTATTTTACTACTACAGTCGTTGGTAAATACTTTCCCATCTGTGGTAGCCAAAATGCTATATATTCCACAAAAAAACTACAAACTTTTTCCTTTTTTATTCATAGCTTGAGCAACTAAATTTAGATTATTGGCTGCTACTAGCATTAATGGTCAAATAGTCAACAAGCTTAAAAGATGCACATAATTTGAAGAGCTGGGATTTGCCAGCCATGTTGTCTCACGATAATTTACAGGAGAGTCCATGTTTGCAAAACAAATGTAGCTTGCACCATTGCATAAATCTGGCTGGTACAAAAGTGCAAGGCAGTTAACAGCAAATGCATAAATCTACTGTTCACTAGTTCCTGACCTAAACTGACAAGCCCAGATCTTGGAACTGCAACAGTCAAGAACAAATATATTGCAAGATTGAATGAATATCAAGGAACCAAAAGTTTTTTTTTTGTTCTTCCTTTAAATATTCACTGAATATTGTTCATACATGCTAGATTTAAGAACATTTATAACGCCATAGGTAGAAAAATTTTGAAAATCCACGATTGTCCCTGGGCAAGCTTTGAAAATCTGGTTACCCACACAAGTCAATTACTTCAGCTGCCCCAAAGATTGTCATAATCAAAATTATTCTACAACTTTTGTCAAATAAATAGTCCTAATTGCACACAATACCTGTAACTTCCCACCAGTCCTGCTAATGAAAAGGTGTGATACAAATGAGCACATGGTTCATACTGCCATAGAACCACAATTTTTTTCAAGGACATTTCATGGACTTCTAAAAAGATTCTAGGAGTATTCTATTTTAAGGAAATTGAACGGACTTTATCACTGCATAAATAGGTGCAAAAGTAGAATAAAACAACATCAACAGTGCCCACTACAATAAAAGTACACTATTCCATATAGTAACTGCTGGTGTTGTGTCTTTTGATCCACCCAACTGTATCCCATTTTACTGATTATTTTTGGAAAATACACAATTTAAAAAGTAAATATTTTTTAAAATTCAGTTTAAACTTTTGTATTTTCTCAGATTCTTTAAGTTTTTAAACAAATGAAGGAACTCTTCAAGAAACAAGCAACCTTTTTTAAATTAAAAAAGTTTTCAAGGTACTCCATCAAACTGAAGGATTTCTGAAAGGTATGACCATTGGATCATGAGTGGTAATCATGTACTAATAATTAAATGAGGTACATGGTGGAGTTTTTGCTTAAACACAATACAAAAGGTGGTTTGTAACAAATTATTACAGCACTGTACAAATTGTGCAGTACAGAGGGTACAGAATAATTTTTTTTTTTTCATGCAACAATGCTTTCCAAATGCACAAATTTTGCATCAAAGCATGCTCAAATTAACATTTATGGCACATTAATCTTCGAACAGAACCAACTTGTTAATTTTGAAACGTACCTTCCAGGCTTCGGCACATTTCTTAGTGAATTCTGCAAAGACAACAGTCTCTCCTGGATGTTTCTTCTTGTGTTCCTCTCTGCAAGTCTGCACAAAGAAGGCATAGGAAGACATGCGTCCTCTTGGTTTGCCGTCTTTCTTGGGCATGGTTAGGAATCGATCTGAAAATGAGCGAAAATGAAGTAGTTAAACCTTTCTACCCACTGGTAAAATTGCAAGGTATTACCTAATGAAACCACACATCTGCATCTGTTGAACACAGTAAAAATGCCAATGCACTAGACCCTTGTGATAAACCATTCCAGGAACAAAGTTAGAATTAAACATGGAACTGCAGGTAGCAAAAATTTGCCAAACTACATGTTAATCTGGCTGCAGACTGACTGACCAAAAGTAACAAGTGTCACTGGGTGTCCTTCCTGTTTGAAAATGTTGGTAACAAACAGTTCGTTCTGGGTTTTACACCAGGTACCAAAATTTAACACTAAGGAAGACAAATCTGTTACTTGCTATTTGTGTATGTCGAGTCCTGTTAAAACTAGTTGAAAAAGAGAACAAGAGATCCATGTGGACTTGATATATCTCCCACATGTCTTACACAGCAGATGACTATTTCACTATGCACGATATGTGGTATTGTAGGAACATGTCCAGTGTTCATTCCACAAATGGAAAGTGGAGCCTGAAGGGTAACAACCTTAGCCAATCCAATGCAAGGTCACATCATTATCATGCACAAATTATACTATCATATTCAACCAAAATGTTGACAACATGGGTCAATTTACCAAGTTTGATAAAAAATCATATAAAGTGTCAAAAAAGGAAGAAACACCTCTGCCAATCATATGCAAAATCACCTTATCAATATACACTGGTATCATTCATAATAAGGAGTCATTCAAAGCTGACAAAACTCCAAGCATATCAGTTTACAAACTTTAGACCCATAGCAATATTGTCCAGAAGTTTCAGCTGAATGCAGCCCCCGGCATAAAAAATGCAATCATCGACTGAACCCTCTGGAATCTTATACAACAAAAAATTCAACCGCAAATGTGTTATTAGAAGACATTCCCAGACATAGTTTTGGTTCTCAAGAAATATCGGAAATAGTGAAGGGGGGGGGGGGGGGCCTGAGAGCACACAAAACTCCTCCTGGTGGTCCTTATTATCATAATATTTTGGAAAGTTGTTCATTCCAACAAAAAATCATTTGACAATTAACAAACGTACCCAACTTTAAAAACAACACTTGAAGAATTTCACAACGTTCATGGTCACATCAACTTGTTCTCCAAAAATATTAGTGAAGCTATTACATGTAAGTTTTTAATTATATACATCCACTATATAAAAATGTTCCCTTAAATTCACTCGTCTTTTCCCCCATTTGACACAATCTGCTGATAAGCTAGTCTTGCTTCTGTCCTCTATGTAAGAAATCTTTCTAAAATACTGTATTGCACTTGTTCCAGATGCCTTCAGACCATATTTGATGTTCTGTACAGAGTTGCAGGTGTATACTTTTACCGCCCCTCCCTTCTTAAATCAGGTTTCTACTTTTATTATCCATGATTTGGAAGCAATCATATAATTAATTAGACATTGAAGGATGATTCTACTTGTGGGCCATGACAACAAATCAGTAAAGACATGACCATTTCTGATAGACACAGGTATCTGGCAACAATATCACTTCCCCACCAGTGATCTATATGTTGTCCCTCCATAAATTCTGGAAGGGAATCATGGAACTTCCAAATTATACTGGTCAAATTCCATGTCATTTAACCCTTTACCTCATGTAAGCGCTTTTGAACACCTCTACTCTATTCTCATGGAAGCGCTAGTGGACACCTCTACCCGATTCACATGGAAGCGCTAGTGGACACCTCTACCCGATTCACATGGAAGCAAGTTTGGACGCCTACTGTAAACATCAGCCATTTTGAGCTGGTTTTCATAGCGCCATCTTCAGGGAAAACCCCATATTAGATACTACAGGCATTTAGGTAAATGACCATTACGTCAGATCACATGGTTGCTATTTAAGATCTAGTTGTAATCTGATATTTAAAGTAACTAGGTCAGATTCTCAACTCTCCAAAATGCAGGCCACGGATTGTATTCAGCACCTTCTGGAGTTTGGATGACTAGAATTACGACTATGAAAGCTTCAATAAGTCGGATATTGGCCCCGATGTCGATGTAGGCAACACGGATTTTTTATAATTTATTAAATTCGGATGATTTAGTGATGTAGATGTATACAACGAACCGATATATTTCGAGGTTGAGAAATGTCAGCTACGGTTGGCCACATTGCTCACTGACTTGAACGAGTTCTTAAGATTTTAAAGCATATAAAAACTTCTGTGAAAAATGATTAAACAACTATAAAGATCAACTATAGATAATAGAGGTTTACAAAAAAGGTAAAATAGTTCAAATTGATGCTGAACTTGATATACTGCACTGCTATACATGTAACCGACAGGCCAATGCGTATCAAGTCATAGAGCTAACAGGTGTTCTATTTATAGCACACTGCACTGTGTTAATTCAGCACATGTATATCAACTGCCTAAACAACAACAGGCTCTATGAGGTAAAGGGTTAATACGTTCGACGATATTGTCGAGTTGGTAACAGTAGTTCAAATCTTTCTGGAAAAGATCACAAAATGATTGTCCTCTGGCTTCCATACATTTTTCAAACCTTTATTCAAACTTTTTGTATCCGTGTCTCTATTAATAATTCGAGATGCTATGTTTGGCAAGCAGGTTAATTTCCATCAGTTTAGGTCACGAGAAATTCATTGGACAAGTACAAACTTACCGTTGACCAATCAGAAAGCTCTTTACAGCAATAGTCTGTTATATAATATACAGAACAAATACTATTATAATGATCATTGCAGAGTGGGACTGGATAGAGTATCATTTGAAAACCAGATCAGAGGCGAAAAAAAAAACAAACATGGACCATATCATGGAAAATTGGATTGAGGTCAAGAAAAAAACAGAAATCTGCTTTAAAACAGGAAAAAAATAATGTCTGTATTTATTACCAATTCAACTTGCTGAAACAAAACTATACTAAAATGTGGTGAACTAATTGATGAAAGAAGGGTAACACTGTGCACATACTATCAAATAGTACTAAACTGATCTGATACATATCAATCAAATGGTGCAGCTGGGACGATTTACATGTGTGTTTTCTCCAACACTTTTGCTCATGTTCATAGCAAATATGTTAGAGATAGGTCTTATTTTATTCCAGCTACAAATAAATGCATGATCTTAACAAAAACGACACCAAGTGTTCTCTCAATTATCAACATGTAATACTCCTAATACGACATTCAATTGAACAAGCATGACACAGACAGAAAAGAGTTCCATATGATAGATGCTTATGATTTTGCAAGAAATACAAACTGCTTGGTAACTTGACCTCGTCACATGTAGCCTCAACCTATCCAAATGTCCTCCGTTGATATGGTATTGTAGCCAACCAGTGCAGTGGTGCACCATACAAAATTTATTTGACCTTGCTCAATTTCAGAATTGTTAAAAAAAATTTAAAACTTTTAGCCTCCATATGCCCAACAAACGGAAACTTGTTTGGATGATATTGATCGAAATGCTTGTCAAAAAAATGGAAAAAAAATTTCATCTAAAAAAATTTTTAACTTAAAAATTTTAACAAAATTCTGTAATATCTAATATTGTTCACCTATAGTTGCTCTTATTTTTCAACATTATGGTTTGAACTGATGCATAATTTTTAAAATCTGAATTTTTTTCTATTTCTTTCTAGTAATTCAAGCTCAACGAAAAAAAAATTTTTTAAAGTCAAATTAATTTTTTTCTATTTTATGAAATTTCCTTTGGATTTTCCCCCCACAAAATAAACAATATACCAATTCAGATAATGTACTTAAAATTAAAATCATCTTTATTTCCATAAAAGATTTATTTTCGTCTCGCACGCATATAAAGAGTGAAGCCATTTTTATCTCATTTCAAGCAAGGCGTCTCTATTTGCATAAATTTGCAGCCTTCCAACAACAACCCGCCATTATGATATTACCGGTTTGAACAGATTTTAAAAAGACAAATAAATCGATAAAACTGCCGTTGTTCAAAATAAATCAGATTTTCCATCATAATACAAGTCTCGTATACTGTAGTACTATAACGTGTATTCCACCCTTCAACATCCCCTTACTACAGTACTATATGGAATCTATGCATTTTCAACGAGACGACATGGCCGCTAATCGACACGAAACAACGACCTCAAAATTCACCCCTGAATGTCAAATTCCAACCCCATGAATTAAAGTCCCCTTCAAAATCATCCTTTTACTATCTGTAGTAAGGATATTTTAAAATAAGCTGGGTACATGATAAATTTTTGTTACTTTTCACACCCACTATACAACTCTATATGTTATATAGAGATCGTATGGAGTAAAGGCTTCTACACTGAATCCATTGCAAACGGCTATACTACAGCATAGGGCTATGGCAGTACATTGAATCTATGTACAACAAAGGCGGCGCATTTTCAGCGGCTCGTTGCTGCAATCAGAAGAACATTACAAACAAAATATTGGCACTAATACTTTTTCGACCTCGCTAAGAATCTGAAAAACTTAACAGAAATAAATGTTAATCAAAACTATCAACATAAATAAAAAAATTTGATCGCCCAAGTCGGCCTATGATAAAGAATATGGCGCCGATAGCCTGCTTGTTTCGACCCACTTAGATCGATCAAATCTGCAAAATACGATTTGCAAAAAAGATATCACACTGTGCAAATAAAAGAAGAAAGTATTTTCTATTAAAATCACAATTTCATCGTTATCATAAAATGCATGAAAAATGTCAAATAATTTCAATATAGGTCTACTCACCACTCACGTAGAAAGCAAAGGGAATATGCAAGCCCACGCTAACGCTACCAGCGACAGTAGAAGGAACTTAGGCGGGAATAAAGAGGGTTGATTGGCTATATTTCAGATAAACCGCATAAACTATCCAATCAACTAACAGCAATAGAGTGACGCACATGCATAATTTGGGCAATAATACTGTCTTTACTGTGATTCGTCATTGGTTGGCACATGGAAGTAGCACTTGATGAACATTAGAATAATACGCAATGTATTTAACTTCAGGCATTCCTTTTTGCATTAAAACATTTGCTTATTTCAATTTCACGCAGATTTTATTGGTTCAAAACTTAAGATGCTCAATCTTGTATATTATTGTTTACGGGCTCTAGGGGGCGGAGCATAATATCCTTATATGGTATAAAACGTCATTTGACCTTTAACCTAACATGCTGGAAATTGCAGGCCGCCATTTATTTTCGTTTCGATTTAAAACTACGCTCGTGCGACTAAGATTTGCTGAGATTGTGTTGCACATCAAAACTTTTTCCTAGAACAGAGGGTAAGGTAGGTTCAGTTTGTACAGTAAGATGGTTTTGTTTTGACTTAATGTGTTTCCTGACTCATTAAAGGCCATATCAACGAACAAAATGCATCGTCGGGATAATTTCAATCCATAGATGTTTAAAATATGTCATGATTTGGAGAACAGCAGTCCAGTAAAACAAAACAAACAAAAAATCCCCTAAGGGATATGGGAAACTGCTCCATCGGGACTTTGGGCACAACAGTTTGAAACAATTATCAATTACAATTTTCATATCAACTACATTTGTTCAACTTGCTACATTTTAATTTAATATATATAACATTATTTTGCATATGGGGCTGATACCAACTGAATTATATAAATAAGACATACATTTGGATCTGCACTCCTTTTAATCACAGGTAGCTGCCGCAAGCTTAATGTTGAAAAAAAAACCCAGTAGCATGAAGGAAAAAAAATCATACCGAGTGACAAAAGTTCCTCAGATTACTGTTCTGCTCTGACCTGTACTGACACCGAAGCCTGTCTATCCGACTATCATACTGTAAAAGAGACAAGGTTTTTAGCAACTTTACCTTCAATCTCTGGCTGCTATTTCCGTCCATGAAGGCACTCGGCCATAATCTCTGTCTCATTTAACTCCTGATATATTTTCTATTCATTAAGCCATCATTTACTTTTCTGCACTGGACCAATCCGAAGTTACAGGCCCCAAAACGTAAGAATTTCGCTATCTTTTGCCTTGTGCGACAAAGTTATGCTCACTTGCGAACTGCTGGTACTTACAGAGATATGTGATTCTATGAAACATTCCTTCATAAATTTGAGTACAGAGGTAGGTACAAAAGTAAGTTTCTCAGGACTCAGGAAGACAACTTGTCCTCTCATCCTGACAAGGTAAAAATTGGCTGGGCTGAAGAAAAAAATTTACTATGTACTTGTCCATGGGCAAGTAGATGCAGGTTCGTACCTTGAGAATAATCTGAATGCATTTTATACTGATAACAAGCACTGAAGTTCAAGATCGCCTAATGTTTGGTGTGCATCAAGATCGCCTAATGTTTGGTGTGCATCAAGATCGCCTAATGTTTGGTGTGCATCAAGATCGCCTAATGTTTGGTGTGCATCAAGATCGCCTAATGTTTGGTGTGCATCACTTATAAATAACCTTTGCCTAAGTTGCCAGCTTGTTGTCAGTCTAGAACATGTCACAAAAGTCAAGTTTTGTCAACATTTGGGAAATAAAGTTTGTGATAAAATACCATTAAAAGTATGTGACTAGACAGAGTCAATCAGTCATTTGGTTTATTAAACATAAAATAGTGGTTTCATTATGGTTTTAAAAAGTGATCACATGCCCACACAGAAAATGCAACTTGGTTACAGTAAAGACCAGTGTCACTGGTGACACTCTTCATTCATCACTTGTCATGATTATCTCAGCTTGTAATAATGTCTCAATGTCACCTTTCAGGACTTCAGTTTTTAATAGAAGACTACTGTGACATACTTGCAAATCTGGGCACTCATTTTGCTCTCCCCTTTGACTTTTTTTTGAAAAACACTTTAAAAAATACTGATCAAATGTTGAGGAAAACCACTTATCCTCACATCCTGATGGTAATAATTGGCTGTGACGAGGAAGACTTTACTACTTATTCATCCCTGCGCAGAGTAGATGCAGATTCGCACCTCCACAATAAATATGTGTGCATGTTCTCACCCTTAACAAGTGCCGAAGCTCAACAGTGTATAACATCAAGCATGCGTCAGTTAGCAATTACTTCTTCTGCCTATGTTGCCATCTTGTTATCTGTTCAGAATATGTTGCAAAGGAAGCTGCCATTCTTTTTTTTTAACAGTGACCAGATGAAAAATAAACAAATTTTGACATTCTCTGGTCCTTGACTTATCACAGGTCCTAACTCGTAAAGCTGTGTGATAATCTGTTCAAAGGAAATTTTATCCGCATTTGAATAATGTCTAGTTTACTGAAAAGTGTCACAGAAAATGCTAATACCATTATAAAATTTAGGGTTAGGTGTCAAACAGCAATTTCTCAGTTTAGTATACAAACCTTGTCTCTTGTTACATATTTATATAAGGGGCCATGTAGAAGTGTTTTAAACTCACTGACTTCACTCCATAAATAATATTTTCATCATTTGGACCCATGTTTGTATCAAGCTTGGGTTGGGGTGCCTGTGTTTTTTTTAGTAAGAGTTTTTGTAGTGTAGTGGATAAGTGTCCTGTGTTGAGTAAAGTGATAGATATGAGTATCAGTTGCAACTTGCTTGTCCCAAGGACGAGTGCTTCAAAAAAATCATCGAGCCTTGTTATCTTATTCATTAAGTTTACATGAAACATGTTCACACAACAAACCAAGGGTCATTCTGAGTGATTTTCTGGTGAATTTTTATACATATAAAGAGAGAACAAGAGTAGTAAGCAAACAGTTTGTCTGATATTACATCTAAGTCACTGGTTCTTATCAGTTTACTACATGTATAAATAAAATGACAGATGTTAGTAGGGTGTGGAGATTGGTGTTTATCCCCCAAAAGTTCTCCATGTCCTGCTACAGGACTAGCTACAATATTGTAGTGTTGACTGACACTTGGATAGGTTGTGAAAGGAGATAGCGGTACTAATATTAGTACTAGTACAGGATTTGAGTTGCTGTCTCTTCAAACTTTGTTTGCATTACTCAGTACATGCCTTTCTGAATTTTGGATCTTTATCCTTGTCAGTAAAACAAAAACTTGAGATATCTCCTTTAATGGGTAGATTGGAACAATTCATTGCTTCACAATAACAGATACAGTAAAACCTGTCATGAGCGACCTCTGCTATGAACGACCACCTGTCATGAGCGACCACAATCGTAATGCCCGGATCGATTTTATTATATAAACGCACTGTCGCGAGCGACCACCTGCAAAACACGACCAGCGACCGCGATTTCTTGGCAAAATATGCATTTTGACACTGCTATGAACGACCGCATCACAAAAACAGAGATAAACACAACTGACCTTTATTTAACCCTTTGTAACCACGACCGCTTAAGAAGCAAAGACGTTAAAAACAAAATCAAAAACTTGAAAACAAATTAGGCTGGCTGCTGGTATCTTGAATTGTTATAGATTGTAAACCAGACTAGAGTACATGCCGATTGCTCATTCGGAAATACCTCGGCTATTTCTGCGAGACTAAAGTATAACCCATAGGATTTCCCGCGTATATACGGCAGCTTGTTCTAAAATAATGCTGCTATGAACGACCCTATCGCGAGAACTGAGACAAACACCACTGACATTTATTTTATCCTTTGTAAACAACGTGCGCTTCCAAAGTAAAGAGTGTTCTAAAAAAAAAAATGATGGAAACAAATTAGACTAGCTACCGGTTTCCTAACTTTTGCAGGTCATGCATGTAGTTTCCTTTGTTCTTGTCCGTATACCAGACTAAAGTACATGTCACTAACTGCCATTGTAGTGCCAAAGTCAATATAGCGGTTGCATACATCATTTGTCTTTGGAGTTAATCCGTAATGCCTGAGGTGAATGAGGTCTTTGTCTTTAATACCAGTAGGTGAGAATCGTTTTCCGGATTCGATTGTCATTGTGAAAGACTGGTGTTGTTTGTTGGGGTGTTTTTGATGTTACAGAGATTATAGCCCATACACCAAACCGTGACCTGATAACCTTAGTGCAGCCAGTTACACCCTCTGTTTATAGAGTTAATCCCTTTGTATCGTCGGTGAATAAAGTCTTTGACTTTTGTCTCTAAATAAATTTGTTCTGTTTCTGGATAAATTAATTGTGTCTTTTTATTTCATTCATTGGTACATATACATTGTATATGTATTCCATATTTCCCCAAAGCTTGATCAAAACCGCTACAGTCGTTATTACAATTGATCCCTTATAACATTAACACCTAGCACTTTAATAACAATGGCAGAACCTCCAATGAAAAAGAGACAAATTCTAACATTGGAGGAAAGAATTAATGTAATTGAAAGAAGTGAAAAATGGGAGACCGTTTGCAACATAGCAGCCACTTGAAACGTTGGTAAAACTCAAATTTAGGGTGTTATAAAAGACCAGGAGTCAATTAGAAATGAACTCATATGCTAATACTAGTACATGTACGTGTGCTCTTCAAATATAAATGTGATTCATGTTTAATGATAGATGTATATCTTTATTACTATTTAAAATTATTTTCAGATTAATGTATGCAATATTTTAACAAGAACTATGAACAAAGAATGCAATAAATGTACATGATTGTGCTTATTTTTCCCTCTTAAATAGTGCTGAATTTTGACCTTGGAAACTGGTCTTTTTGTACAAACCTGTTATGAGAGACCACCTGTCTTGAGAGACCGCTTTTTGCTGGCAGAAGGGGTGGTCTCTCATGACAGGTTTTACTGTACAATAAAAATATGGCATTATGCCGAAATGAAACAAAACATCATGATTCAGCCATTGGTAAAGTACTGTGAAAAACATGTTCTGCCAACTGTATTGTTCAGTAAATTATACAGATCATGGAGAGAAAAAAAATGTATTGTCCAAGGAGCTCATTTACTATTAGATTTTATATACACTGAACTCCACCTTAAAACTTGACTCAGCTCCCAAAATTGAAAATATGAAACTAAATCATTTAAAACAGGGGCACTTTCCCATTATTGATAATAGTCCGCAAGAGTATTCCGATGATATATTGATGTTGGCCATTAATATTATGAGTGTGTTATCACATCAGTCACTTGTTAATGTGAATATTATCCCCATGCTTTAGAGTTGGGCATACCCGTAAAGTCTGTCTGTCCATAATTGTCATCAGAGCTTGAGATAAGGATTTACTAAATTGGGTATTTCTCTCTGGATTGGAACTAATTGGGTTTTTATATATAATTTGATGCGGTATTTTGTGAACTCAGCAAAAAACAAACTTGCTATTCCAGACAGTCCTAGTAAGATGTTACAGATGCTTTTCTGAATGTGTCAAATGACATAGTGATCAAGACATGTTCAGGGTGCATTTGATTATATGGCTCTTTTTAAGTGAGCATTCTCACAGTGATTAAGTATTATTATTTCCAATATGCACAAACATCCAAAACTTGTACTGATTAGTGATAGCATAGTTTATATTCATTGAACATGCCATCATAAAACATGAATTGTGCTTACAGCAGGAGCATGCTGACAATTATGGACTGAATGGCTAAATTTGAATTGCATAATTTCAATACATTCAGAAATGTCTCATGCATTTTTTATGTAGATGCACTACTTATCTGGAGCTTCATTTTATTACATTCAGATTCAATCAATTAAATTACAATTACTTATGAAAATTTGTATTACAGTTGTATTACACTTCACTATAAGGCCCTTCATCATAACATGTCATGGATCCTGTTTCATTAAATGGTAGCAAAATTACATGTACATGTATTATGTACTTCATTATTATGTGGTCCCACTATAATGTGGTAAACTCTGGTTCTCATGGACAGTGTTATAATGAGGGATTACTGTGCTTTTGGGCAAATAATTGCTTTATTTATACTTTTTACTACTTAATCGGTTTTTGGTTGCTTTTGAAAATATTTATTTATTTATATATATATATATATATATATATATATATATATATATATATATATATTAAAGCTGAAAGTTAACATATCTCTATATATTCTTTGCATTTTAGTACAGCTTGTAGGCTGACCTGTATAAATGTAATACATTATAAAGTTAAGACAATTTGTTCAACAATTTTGCTAGGCCCTATGTCCTTGGAGTCAAGGTCACAGTCATAGAAAATTTGCGTTAAGGTTTCGGTTTAAGATTTTGTTCAATTGCTTATGTTTCCTTAAACTCTTGATGGATATTTTTATACTTTGAATGAAACTTTAGGAAAGTAATAGAATTCATTCTGTGACATGCTCGCTTGATCTTTTGACCTTTGGGGTCAAGGTCATACATTTTACGGTAGTGGATTGTTTGTGCACTCAACATGCAGTTCCAGGCCTTCTTGTTGAGGGACCGTTTAATTTTGGGAGAGGGGGTCTGGGATTTTCTTTAGAGTTGGGATATTTATTTTGTTTTCTTTAACTTAAGATCATGTATTTTTCTCAGTCAGTATATTGGATGCAAAAGGTTGTGTTTTTTTTTTTTTGTTGGTTTGCTATAAATCAGAGCCAAGAATATTTTTTTCATACTATTATAGAGTCTAACTTTTTTTCTCCAAAAAATCCCAAGCTCTCCCCTCCCCCCAGAAAATTAAATGGTCTGTCCCTTAATTGGATATTGTTATGTAAAATGATAAATGAATATGTTGAACATTTTTGTTTTTTATTACAAATTCTGCTATGAAAGGATATTACTAGATGTAATGTCAGTACATGGTAGTTATTTCTGATCCAATATTGCTTTGCTAAGACAGAAATGGCAGACAAAATCTTAAACTTAAACCCCTTAGCTGTATTTAGGGCTCCTATCTATAAATATTTTCCAGGGTCAAATAATTAGATGCATTTTTCAATTAGTAACAAAACCATATGCAGAATCTACAAAACGATCGCGGTACATGTACATGTATGTTTAGGTAATACTAGTAACCATGCCACATACTTATAATGCCAGCACAGTTACATAAACATCACATCCAAAAACAAATGGACAAGGTACACTGCTTGAGTCTGTATCATGTTAAATATTGTGTTGCTTGTATATGACAGTATGTAATGTATCTTATGCTAACTGTATGATACATATTTATTTTCAGGACTAAAAATTAATGCTAGCATTTTGCTAGTTACAATTCTGATATGCCATTATATTGCTTGCTGACAAAAAATGAACTAGAAGTCTCTTGCTAGTGATATTTTGTATTAAAAATTGAAATATGCTATTAGACATTGATAATAGCCTGATTTTTGCTAGGTGAAAATATTGCAACTATCAAAATGCTGCTAGTAAAGAAAAAAGTTAATTTTGAGGTCTGATATCCTGGTACGTATTGTATTGCCACCCAAGTATCATGATGTGTATCAGATTTCCACCAAGCAGGCAATGCACAGCTCTTGTATCAAGTTTTGTTGATATTAGCCATGTAAAAACAAGTGAAAGTTATGTTGATTGCCAAATTTTATGATTTAAATAACATGTTATTATCATGTTGATATCTTTAACAAAAAGTGGCCATATCACAAAATAACTTTAGACTCGTGATAAAATAAATAATTACACCCCGGCCCCATGCCTCAAGAGACATAACCCTTGCTGTGAACATTTAGGGGTCAGAAAAAGAGGGAATGCAGGGATATGTGTTTTATAAATACTCTGGTTGCATGTTGCATGTTTTTACAAGCCATCAAAGGTAATTATGACTGTCCTTATAATTTTTTGTTTTCTTTTGTACCATCCACTCGCCATGCCATCAAAAATGGTGTAACTGTTTTTTAAATGATTATTTTATATTTCCAGCGTTCAATGTTAAGAATTGGCACTCATGCAGGAGGGCAAAAAATATAGGCATATCTTTTTAGTAAATACTAAAACTTCTTAGTTTGGGGATTACAAATAAATAATTTTTAAGGACAGCCCAGGATAGAATCTGTAAAATTAAAGGTCTTTTTTTCTTAAGGTTGTACTAATCTTCATGTTGCATCTATATACCAATCATAATGGCTCTGTAGGCTGTTGTGGCTGTGAAACTGAGCTAAAACATAAAGGTTTATGCATCTCACTGTGTTGGGAAATATAGGTCATACTGACTAAGTTTTGACTGATGGGTCTAGCACTTTTCATGTTGCATTTTTTTTATCCTAAGTTAATGGCTCTGCAAACAGTATTATCAGAAAAACTTTTTTAACCCAAACCTTTAACTAGAGAAACTGAGCCTAACAAAGGCAAGCACTGCTCATTAAACCATCAAACAAGGTCACAGTGACCTAGTTTTCACTGGTGGCTTTAGTACTCCTCCTGCAAAAGTACCTTTGAAAATTACGTAAATGAAAACCCTAACCCCATTGTTGATGCCAGATAGGTAACAGATGGACAGACAGACATCCAATAGGCAGAACTGCTTTTCAGTCTGGTCAAAGATCATCAGATTGTAAAACTGCAACAATTAGAACATCAGGACCATAGATGTGTATATAGACTAATTTGGAACTAAGTTTGTCTGTTCCTTCACTGCCATTTCACAATCTGATATGTATTTCATTTACCAGGAGTCATGAATGGTTTTAGCACAGAGGAGGATAGTAGAAGTGGGGGTCATGATCAGATTTGCTGTCTCAATGAAAGTGGAGATAGGTGCACTCGTCCTGCAGGAAACGCCAGCTACAGCAAGAGAATACAGAAGACCGTTCAGCAGAGAAAATTGCGTCTTACGCGGGATGACAGTGTAAGTTCAGTACCTTATAATATACACCAAACTCTGTACGGTATAAGCCTCAATGAATCTGCAAATTAGGATCAGTGTTGTTGATTTAAGCTTGGAGTAGAATGAACAAGGTAAATCCTGATTTGCCAGTTCAGTGTGTGTTTGCAGATGCAGGTCAACACTACTTGAAGTTGGCTGTACATTATACATGCAGTGTTGTTTGTATGTCAGGGGTAAACAAAATTAAACTCTGCCTCGCATATTTTACAAGGGGTGGCTGAGGAAGAGCAAGGCGCTTTTTAAGATGTAAGTAAAAGTTCCAGGTCACTTGCCATGCACAACAAGTAGTCAACTGAACATTTTTTGAGCCCTATATATTTCCTAAATGAGCCATAAAAGTTTGCACCTCCTAATTTAACTTTGTTGGGTCTGAAAAATGTCTCATACAGCTTTTCTCTTATCCATCATTCCTGTTGAAAATGAAAATTTTGACTAATTTCATTTGGACCTTGTCACTTTTCTCTGCTAAAGTTGACATTTATGTAAGATAGTTACTATCCATGACCATGCAGGTCTATGTTGGTTGATTGTTTTTCTTGGGGGGGGGGTGCGACTTTTGTAACATTACTGCCCATATCAGGGTGAGGAAGTGAGAGCTAAGTGCTTCTTCTAAGGACACAATCAGGGCATCACAGATACAGTTGCTCAAATTTGGTTCAGGCAGGCTCAAGTTTGCAAGGTACTTGCCCTCAGGCAATTCCAAAAAATTGAGAGAATGAGAAAGAGAGGTCATGGTCAGTGTATAATGCTTTATGTTCTGCAAGTTTTATACTCTGCTATCTTGCCAGAGAACATATACCAGCACCTTTATTTAGCATTTATATGTACCACATGCTTCTATTACATAAATCATCCCACCCCACCCCAGTTTTTTTTCATCCATTGATTCTTTATTTCATACAACACTCTGTCAAAGTCCGTCATTTCCATCTTGTAGTCAATGTCAAGGTCAATCTTGCATTTTCTCTTGCAGGCACGATAATGTGAATATTTACTATTTGAAGCAAATTTTGACAAATAGGGAATAAATATGTATATTTTAACATAGTTACATTTTAATCATATTTGTAACTAAACAGGATTTTGACTCTCAGTAGTCAACTTGTCAAAGATTGTTTTGATGCATGTGGCCAATTTCAAGGTGACTAGGTAGTTATTGTTAATAATACAGTGAAAACCCGTTATAACTTGATATTTGGGGTCCATAAAATTAGATCGCGGAAAAAGCGGGGTCGCGTTATTGCGGGGTTTTACTATATTTTACTTTTTTCAGAGAACAGCGTATACACGTCTAATGTATAGCATGAATAGGGTATCAACACTGTTTACTATCTGATATTGATCCGTCTTTGTTTTCCCACATGACAACCCTTTGATTGAGCCACGAGTTTGATACAGCTGTACTTGTTCAGTGCTAAGTAACAGAGAGTGGTTATTTGAACTCCCTGTGATCTTGCCGCCCAAGCTCAGTCTCTACATAAGCACCCACATATGACAATCTTTGATCTTGCCGCCCAAGGTCAGTCTCTACATAAGCACCCACATATGACAATCTTTGATCAACCACCGCATTGTCTGGTGCTTGGTTGTGTATGCAGGTAAAGAAGAAACACAAGTCGGCTATTGTTTGCGCAATGATTGTATACAGGATGAATTGAAGTCCAGCGCACGTGTTGGCGGCTTACATTTGTTATGTTTATTAAATCGTGAGAATCTTTTATCAACCACCACATTGTCTGATGCTCGGTTGTGTATGCAGTTAAAGAAGAAAAACATGTCGGCTATTGTTTGAGCAATGATTGTATACATAATGAATTGTAGACAAACACAGAGAAGACTTACTGGCTTTACTCACGGATCAGTAATAAGTAACATTTCCGAAAATGTTTATTTTGGCATAACACTTCAAGAAATTGGTGAAATTGTTAAATTTCAGAAGCCACGCCACGATCGAATTCATACGTGATCTCTAGCCCAAAATGATAATAAACTTTTTATACACTATTTCTCGTACTTAAAAAAAAAATATTTTTTTTCTGTTTACGAGAAAAATACATGTACATGTATATAAAATTTCAGGAACCACGCCACAAACGTATTATACTCGAATTCATACGCGATCTCTTCCCCAAAATGATACTGTAATATACACATTTTATACACTATTTCTCGTACTTTGCAAAAAAAAAATGTTTATGTGCGAATGAATATATGAAATTTTGGGAGCCACGCCACGATCGCATTATATCCGAATTCGCATTATAGCGGGGTTTCACTGTATAACTCATGAGAATTCTTTGACAGGTTGTTTGGAAATAAAAGGCACTTATCTCTAATGATTAGACACCTGGATTTCTTTAAAAGAGCAGTTGATGTAACAAAATACTAGCACCCACAAGTTATATCACCTATTGTTTATGCAATAATTACAGGAGACTGATACATTTCAGTTTGGCAAATAATTAAATGGATAAAAGTAAGTTCTCACATCATTGTCAAGAGTCAGCTCGTCAAAGATTGATGCATGTCACCAATTGCAAGATGATTATGTGTTAACTGTTAAGTAAACATAAAAATAAGTGTTCCCAAATCATTCAGTTTTGAAAAAATTGGCACCAAAAAATCTATTAAATGTGTGAAAATCATGCATTATATTTTCATGCCCAGGCTTTATTTCTTCATGAAATCCTTGTTATATTCAGTAAATTCCTCCCTTTATTTTCAAATGGAGAAGGGGCATAGATTTAACCCCATAATTTTCAGTACTAGAATAGACCCTGCATGGTTACCTTCCACACAGGTGTAAGAGATGTACATTTTTGTCGTCTTGTTGTTGTTGTGGATGTTGGAATTATGTTTTTTTCACAAGGTTTTGATTTTTAAAAGATGTTCCCTATGTATGTGTGTACTCGAACCCATGACAGCCGTTTTCAGTCTATCCATTGTAGACTGACACTCTAGACCACCAGACCATGATGTTAAGACTACATTGAAAGAATTTTGTACTCTTACTGTGGCTGCAGGTGTTACACATTGTGTGTATTTTATGCCAAACATTTTTGCATCCAAAATGGGGAGAAAGATAGGGAAAGTCTTGCACCCAAAATATTGCTATTACATGAGAATTTAAATGTTTTTGTCTATGGCTCAGATACAGAGGGTGCTAAAAGGTGCCAGTAGGGGATTTTTGACTTGGAGGGATTTTAGATCCTCCTTGCCTGTGACATAGTGTCCATTCTCTGTTATCAGATACAGTTTGTATTACTAAGTTTAGTAACAGATTTAATGGTCTTTCTATATTTAGTAACAAAGTTTAGATCTACTGGTCAATTTTTATATGCTGTTGGTGGAAAATGCTTTTAAAAGGAAATCACTCCAATAATTTTTTAGATGTTAATATCAATTCTTATGTAACATAGAGAAAAGAAAATTTAGACAAATATTATAAAGATTATTTAAAACTGTTTACAGTAGTAAAAGGACCATGAATTGCAATATTTCTGCAGTTATTTTCTTCCATCTGATCTTATGTAAATTAGTATCACCTCAGAATCTCATGCCAGTTGTGTTCTTCTGTAGGTAAATCACATATATATCTGTGACCATCACAAGAACATGATCCAGAGTGTACGAATAAAACGTAAACGGAAGGACAGTGAAGATGGAAGCGGATCCCCAGATGGAGAGGAGGAAATGCCAGAGGTAAAATCTCAGGATGACACATCCTACTGACGTGAAAAATGCCATCATGTTAATCAAACAGAAACTGTCACTGTTAAAAAATGTCAAATTAACTAAAATGTTACACAAATAGATTCAAATTTTTTAAAATGCAAAACTTTGATATGATTAAGAGTTGTTTGAAAATGTACACACGTCTTAAAATTTAGATCAGCTTCTGTGAAGGAATTGGGAATGAAAGATGGGAAAAGTTCTCATAAATCATGGTTCAGCTTCAGACTTCTCTTTAAATGTCAACAAATAACTTCTTAAGGAGTCACTTTGGCTCAATGATTAGCATGCTGGACTCGCGACCGAAAGGAGCGGGTTCAAATCCTACCATTGGATCAGCCTGTGTTAGCTACCATAGCTTGGGTAGGGTACTTTACTCCAAGTGCCTTGGCACTAAATAACCTACTTGTGTTGCTGTGCCGAAAACACCACAATCAATAAAAAACTTCTTTGTGTGAATTTTGTAGTATGAATCAAGAAAATGAAGTCCATTTATTTTGGGAATGTAGATTCATGCAAGACTTTTGGGGACCATTAAATGATTCTCTTCAACAAAAGAATATTGAGGTCACATTCAGTTTTCACAATATTAGTTTTGGAATTGTTAGTGAAAACAAAGATCTTTGTAACATAATTGTTTTGATTGCTAAAGATATAGTTATTGATGCAAATATTACAATGCAGTTTCTTGTTCTACTATTTTGAAGTGACTCTTAAAAGTTATTAACTTGAATCAAGCAAATTAAGAAAAATTCACAATAAATGGAATGATCTTGATTTATAATTTTAGAGGTCTGAATTTTTTATTCCTATAATTTTGTATTACTCCAAAAATCTTTAAATATGTAGTTGACTTACATGTCTCCCTAGCTTTTTTTTAAAACTTCACTTGCATGAAACTATTTGTATTACTTTGTCTTTCATTTTATAAAGAAACTAAATTTAAGATCAAACTAGAAATGGAAACCATCACAAGTATTTGCACTGTTTTATTTTTGCCCCCTCCCCCTCCTCTCCTGCATTTAGGATTAAAAATTTTTGTTGTAATCTACCCATTCCTCTGAAACGTACCAAATATGGTCACCTGCCCTCAGTTGGTGTATATGGTGTTCAGGTTGCAGGTTATAGGGAAGAGTCTTTACATATGAACATGTGACCTTTGAATCCCTCCACCTACTTCCATTGGGACTGCACCCCGGATCCAAAACCTTTGTTGTCATCTACTCATCTTCATACACCATCAAACCCAGTTCAATAATCTTCACTAGATTGATGTTGATGATGTTCAGGTTACAAGGAAAGCAGTGATGGAAGGACACTATAACCAATTATAATATATACTATAACAGTGCATGAAATAAGGTCCCATTTTTCAGTTTTCTCACTTTGTATTCTCTTTCCTTAATATGCAAAACAACAACAAAAATTGTATACAAATACCAATCCATCAAATATGGTCACCTTTGCTAACTTGATAGAAAGCTTCCTGGCATGAAGTACTTTTAAGTTTGCAAACAATTATGCTGATCTGCCATAAAATATGGCCACCATTACTAAAAATATAAAAACCTTTCAGCGACTTCTCCAAAAACCAATCAACAGAATTTGACCAAATTTGTTAGAAAGTATCCTTGCATGAAGGATATTCAGATTTATACAGATGATGCCAATCCACCATCAAATATGGTTGTTGTTACTAAAAATAGATAAACCTGACTTCTCAGAAACTGCTCAACAGAATTTGACCAAATTTGACAAAAAGAATCGTGTCATAAAGGCCTTTCAATATTCCACAAATAATGCTGATATACTAATAAATATGGATGAAGATAGTAAAAATCACAATGTTTGTGGATGGATTACACTTTGGGTAAGAATGAAGTTTATTGATTTTGGGGTCAAAGGTCAAGGTCATTGTGGTTCTTGTTAGTGTAAACCTTTGATTCAGTGGGAAATTGCTATACCAAAAAGCAGACATGGTTATCTTGGTTTTACAGTAGGGCATTTACCTAAAGTTTGTATCAAATGATTTTGTAGTTATTGCTTGATGATTTTCACTGTTATCATGACTGATTTTATCATTAATAATTTATTTATCTAGGGGAAAAAAATCATGAACAAATGAATGGAACAGTTCATTTAATTGATGTTATTAGAAAGGTAAACTTATGACACTTGTTTTTTTTTTTCTTGTTGCAGATCGATTTCTTCCAGATGCCTGTCAACACATTGAGGCGTTACAAACGACATTTCAAACTGCCTGCCCGACCAGGCATGAATAAGGCACAGCTGGCAGATGTAATACTTTTTTTATCATACCCATACTTACGTAAACTGACAGTGTATAATACTTATCATGTTTGTTTGTCCATTTGTCTGCCTGTCCATCCTCCCTGTGCAGGCTATAAATCTTAAAACAAGTTCTAAGACCAAATTTGCATTCAGAGAGCATCTTGGGATAAAGTTGTGTTACAGACTTAGACTGTGTTGCTGTGTTCAGCTTTTCAGTTTTTGTTCAACATGGCTTAAAAATTGTGTTCAGACTCAAATTACAATACCATTTCACCTGTAGCCACCAAAGTTGCACTGAGGGTTCATCATGGGATGTCTGTGCCATACTCCAAAATTATGTTAGTGTCCCCTCCTTTCCATGTGTTGTCAACACTGCTTGCAAATACTGACTCGTGCTAAAGAACATTGGGTGGTATCCTGTGAGCTGCTGCACACTAACAACTAAAGTTAGAGATTGTATAGGTCTCCAACAATATTCCCAATGTGTGTGAACGCTAGTGGACCTGTTTTTGACAAAGCTTAATGTCAAGCCCCCAACCATTGTCTCGCCAGTCCCATATCTATAGATTTGGGCCTAATCAGTCGACATGAATTATCTGCAGTTCTACCATGATGATTTAGTTTCGCAGGATTTGCCCTGCTTTCATTGCTAACAATAGGCTCCCATTCATGGGAAAGTAGTCTTTTGTCTCTCAACTTTATGACTTCTTTGAGTCTTCAGGGAATGGTGCTATATAAAAATCTGATATAATTTTCAATTACATTGAAGTCTGGTGACTGTGTTGGCCATTCAGTATTGTCAATATTGTTTTCCTGTTTCCATGTCGGAGACTATGCAGAATTGTGGAAAGGTGCATTGTCATTTTTATATATGAACTGCTTTGGTTTTTTTGCAAAATATTTGGCAATGATGGCCAAAAGTGAAAGATAAGAGTAATAATGCACTTGTCGCTATTAATAATTCCCTCCATTTCTACCAAGATACTCACTCCATGATATGTAACACAGCCCCTAAACATAACACTTACCCTGACATTATTTCCAGGCAGTCCTAGGCACGTTGGTAAGCTTCTTCACTGGTGCTTCACACATAAGACAGTTTTCACCACTGATGATAACCTGGGTTTCATTGGAAAGTATTGCTTTATTCCAATATATTTCAACCATGAGGTTTCCCTTTTCCTTGCACTACTCCATGCAGTTTTGTCTGTTATTAGCAGGTACTGTCAGTGTTGTCCTAACTATGTTTCTTCAACAATAACATGCAGTCTGCACTGAACTGTCCTCATTGAAGCTTTTTCAGGTGGATATTATTTATAATTATCAGTAATCTCTCTCAAACTCGGTCATCTGTTTTTCTTCACCACTCTCAGAAGTCAATGAGCTCTCTCCTTCCAAGATGTCCGCTGTTTTCTACATTTCCTTGTTCAAGTTTACTCATGAACCTTGAAATAGTAGACTTGTGAACATTTAATATTTCTGTGTTTTCTCTGCCATTCAACTCTCAAGAAATTCTATAGTCAGCTGTCGTTGCTCAGTTAACATTTCATGTCATCTACCAGCCATTGTTGCAGTGTGATATTTAAGATCTTTTAAGAGCAGACCACTCGTGTTTTACTGATGCATTTTTAAAAGAATATCTCAAACATTTGTCCAGACACAAAACCTTTACGTTTTGGATGAAGATGAACATAAAACAAATGATTTCTTAATGATTCATTGTTGAATTATGTTCATGACATTGGCAAAAGTTGTGTCAATTCTGGAACGTCACTGCCATATTATTAGATCACCTGGTCGCAAGGCCTAGCAAGTTTATGGTATTGCCCAGCATCCATTGTTACTACTCAGGATGCCATTTCTGTTTAAAATTTGATAAAACACGGAATATAACCTTGTATCAAAATCTTGGACAAGTTCAATAATCAGCGAGATGCATGCATATTAATGAGGTTCTCTTGCATCTGATTGGCTGAACATTTTGCCCCTACTGGAGGCCACATTTCTGGTCTGATTTTGATCACATTTGGAATATAAGCTTATATCATCAAGATCTTGGACAGGTTCAGTTATGAGGGAAATCAACTGATTTTATTGATTGATCTTGCATCAGGTTGGCCGAGCTTATTATCATTCTGTCCATCACATTTCTGATCTAATTTTGATCAGACTTGGAATATGGTATATTATCATGATGATCTCAGAGAAGTTTGATGAGTGAGATCCATGAATATTAATGAGATGATCTTGCACGTGATTGGCTGAGCATGTTAACATTCTCAAGTTCCATATTTCGGATCCGATTCTGATTAGTGGCGGTGATGTTAATCTGATTGGCTGGGCTTGTTACGACTCTGGAGGCCATATTTTGTGATCCGATTTTGATCACATTTGGAATATGGGCTTATATCATCAGATCTCAAACAAGTTCAGTTACAAGCAAGATCCACTCATATCATTGTGCTGATTGGCAATACTGGTGAACACTCTGGCAACTCTGTTCTTGATCAGATTGTGTTCAGTGGTGTTAAATGTTCTTATATCGTCAAGATGTTGGACAAGTTTGATCATGAGGAAAATCTACACATATTTATGAGGTAATTTTGTATTTGATTGGATGAGCTTGTTACCAATCCAGAGTCCAAATTTAGATTGGATTTTTCTCCAACTTGGTAAAAAAAACTTGTATTATCATGGTTTAAACAGGGTCTATAACAAGTAAGATCTGCTCATATTAATGAGGTGATCTTGCAGTTGATTTTCGGAGCTTGTTGCTTCTCTACACACTATACTTCTCATCCAATTTTTATGAAACATGATAAATAGGAGCTATACATATTAATTATGCCTTTATCATTGGAAATAATTTTGTTCAGACTACAGTAAAATAGGTAAAATCTAAGCGAGATACAGTTTGGGAGATAGTTTACATAGGGTTATGTTCTTACAGTACTATATAGTCTGCTTAGTGTAATGGTCAGCTGTTATGTTTTGTTAGACAGATGTGCAATAGGCCTCTTGTTCAACTCATTGAATAAATTTCATATAGAGTGAAAATTCATCTTAGACACTCTTTACCCTACATTATATTTTAATGTTTCATTTCAGACTGTTGCAAGGCATTTCAAGACAATTCCTGTGGTGGAAAAAGAGGCATTGACATTCTTTATTTACATGGCGAAAAATTTCAAGTCACGATTTGATCAGAAGCACATAGACTCTATCACAAGCTGAACGAGTGGAAGCATTTTTTCCCATGTCTGTGATGTATGAGAGGACTTGTTAAATTGAGAGAGTAAACTGTGGAGTTCAGCATGAATGTATTCAGGTCATTATTTGATGACGCAGCAAATCGACAGGATTTTGATAGTTGGTCCTGTTTTCTGTGACAACTCAGTATATTTGTTAGTATTGGTCAACATACAAGAGCTTACATTACTTTTGGATTCAGGATTTTGGGAAAGGAAGGGGTGGTGCAGAACCCAAGATAAGGTAGCGTGGCACAAACTAGAAGACAGTCATATGTGGTGACAAAGTTGCTACTTGCAAGCAGTTTAAGGTTTATTCCCAACCTCAATATGCTTGTGTTTGGATGAATGGATAGGGTGTAAAATACATGATCTTGTAGTATCTCATACTTGAATATGTAATTGCATTTCAGTCTGTAGACTAATCTACAAGCATATTATGCTATTCTTGCCCTTTATGCTTTACACTTTTGCCAAGAAACTCACACTTCAGCTTAGCTCCACACACACATACAAACAATTCAGATTTGCTACCTAGAATATGTTGTATCTTTTTACGCACCAGAGGAAGAATCAAAGTCAAATAAATCCTGCAAGTTCCATGACAATATTTTCTTGACTGATAGGTAAATTGAGTATTCTCTTCAAAACTTTAAAGAAAACAGGTCCTGTTATTTGTACAGTATTTATTCTTTTGACATAACCCCAGAAATATTTATCTTATTTTTACTAGATCTGTCAGAGCACGAACCTAAGCAGTTTGCTTTTCAAAATGTTACTGGTGATCCATATTGATCGACCTTGAGATAGATAGATAGATATAAATGCTTTATCAATGTACATGGACATGGTAGTGATGTTAACACAAGTCTAAAGTTGTATTGCAATGTTGCCATTGCCATAAGGCCAAGTGAGTTTATGGTATAACCCTGTTGCGTGACGTGTGTCCATCAACAATTGCTATTTTAAAATTCTTCTCAAAAACCAACAGACCATTTTTGACTAAATTGGGCACAGAGCATCAATACATGAAGGGCTTTCAAATTTGTACAAAGTATGCCAATCCATGGTCAAACATAATTTTACAGCATTCTGGCAGGAAGACCTTTAAAGTTAGTACAAATGATGCCAATATGCCTTCAAATATGGCTGCCATTACTAAAAATAGAAAAGCCACTGTTATTAAAAATAGACAAACCTTTAAACGATGACTTCGTCAAAACTTTTTAATAGAATTTGACCAAACCCGACAAAAAACATCATGGCATGAAGGGCTTTCTAGTTTGTACAACTGATGCAGATCTGCCATAAAATATGGACACCATTACTAAAGATAGAAAAACCTTAAACTTCAAAAAAAAAAACGCTGAATAGAAGTTGATTATATTTGACAGAAAGCATTGCTGCATGAAGATCTTTCAAATTTGTACAAATAGTGCCAATCTGCCATTAGCTATGGCTGCCATTACTAAAATTAGAAAAACCTTTAAACTACTTGACATTTTTCAATCAGTGTGTGTTAAACATTGATAACCACAGTAACCCAGACTCATTTGTCCAAACTCCTATTTATCCTTTAACCAGACTCGTTTATTCAAACTCCCATTTATCCTTTACCATTTTTCATGTCTCCTGAGAAGTTTGGATATATATATATATATATATATATATATATATATATATATATATATATATATATATATATATATATATGTGTGTGTGTGTGTGTGTGTACAGTTTTCCTGTTAAAAGTTGTTGGAGTGTTAATCAGAAATGATTGAGTATATTTTATACTTTTAGTAGACCACTTGGAATCAGGAGCAATTGTATCTCTCTAAACCGCTGGGGGTTTTGGGGGGGGGGGTCAGCTATTTTATACAGAGGATTTACAAGGGCCAATCTTGTGCACAGATAGTTGATGCTAATTGAAAAGGCAGAATTTATAGTTCGGTTGTTTAGTATCACAATTGTAAGTGTCATGACTTTAAATCAGCATCTGTATTGAATCATTAATGACATATAGGGTTGCATGTGCAGGAGCATCAGACTGGGGGCATGTCTGTTGTCTACTTGCAGTTACATGTTAATAGATTTTTATTATGTCAGGGCATGTCTGTTTACTTACTAGCACATGTCTGTAGAGTCATATATCTGAATCATCTGAATATAAATGCATTTTCATGTGCAAAGTATGTTTAGCACCAGGAGTGCTATTTGAATCAGTGTAATGGATTTCTGCACAATTGCATGCAGAGTCAATAAATGATTAATCGGGGCATGAATTGTTTGTCTTTTATATCCTCTGACCTTTAAAATGTACCCAAGCCCTTTCTGAATAATCAGTTGTTTTCTCGATAGGTTTAGATCTCAGGTTTATGAGAAAGGTGGGGGGGGGGGGGCAATAACTTGGATATGTTTAATATATCAATTATCTTCTATCCATCATGATGTCAGATTAAAGATTTGATGCCATGATGAAGATATTTTTTATACTGCTCTCATTTTGTGAACATGTTAACATAAAAGACAATATTTGTTGTTACCAAATTTGCTATGTTGGAGTTTCTTTTGAGTATCTCAGATGGTTCAATACAAAAGAAATAAAGGGGGCAAGAAATGACTTGTGAATTCCTGCAACTTGTTTTTGTCCAGTAAAGTGTCAGATCCTTCAAAGGACTTGTTTAAACTAGTTGCTCTAAATGAAAATGCTACTTTAATGCTTTTGGTAAATCCTTATTGTGACTGATGCTGTTAAAAATTGTATTATTTTTTAAAATACTTACCAGAGTTCTGCATACAAATAAAATATTGGTAAATCTAACAATGTCAATACTGTAGAAAGTTTTCAATGGATCTAGTCTATTTGAGTTCTCTAGATGCACCCAAGAGGATATTCATGATGTGGAAGTAAATCCATACAGAAAAGTAATCCCAGATTTTATCCACATAAAAAAAACTCGACACAGTATCCCTATCCATATCAGGAACACTCATCATTGAAGCAGATGAATGAACCTAGGGCTAATTACCAACTATACAAACACACGTAGCAACATGGATATGTGTCCAAAATCACTACTTCATGTGAAAATAAAGTTACATGTACTGTATTCCCATCAACAAAACCATTTTATTTCAGGGCAGTGGATGCTTGGCTTGGACTTCTAATGGATTTCTTGAACTGTGTTAAGACATGAACAAGAGATATAACACCAGCAGTGTATCACCACATACATCGTCAGCTTGGCCAATAACCTCCATCCCTATCAGTGCCTGCCAAACAAGGCCATAATTATTTACAAACTCTTTTGCTCAAGTGGACACAAGCTACACAGGGCCTAATTACTTAACATCTCCTAGCCCAGTTACACCCAGACACACTTCATGAAATTGTAGAAGACAATGCCACTAATCAAGATAATGAAAATCCAAGTCAATGTAGTGCTAGCCAAGTAAGACCCCACTTCTTTACACTTTCACCTGCACAGGCAGGCACAAGCAACATAGTGCCTAAATATATAACACCTCCCTATCTCCAAGCACAGGTAGACCCAGGTATACTTAACCAAAGTGTAGAAGACAATGGCACTAATCATGATGAGACTTCTTTTAAACACAATGCAAGTCAGAGTTCACAGTGCAGTGCAAAATTATGATCGAAGTGACTTGATAGTTATGACCATAGATCTTAATCTACATATGTATGTATGTGTGTGTGTATATATATTTTCAAGGCAATCCTGAAAGTAGTTTAGGAGGAGTAGCGATAACAAACTTGTGCTAACGGACGGACGACATATCAGAACCATTTTCATTTTGGATCAAGTAGACATAATAAGAAGTCTTTCAGTGAAAACCACTTGTTGATATGACCATCCATTCAGGAATAGTAGCAATAACAAGAGTTTCTAGATGGAGACCATATTGGATCCCATATCGGCACCATTTTAATTTAGGACTAACTAGACATCATAATAGGTCTTTCAGTGAAAACCACAATTTGATATGACTATCTATTCAGACTAGTAGCGATAACAAGATTTTCAAGATGACTGCAATGACGGCCATATTGGATGTCAGATCGGCACCATTTTCATTTAGGCCCAAGTAGACATCATAAGAAGTCTTTTAGTGAAAACCCCATGTTGATATGACCTTCCATTCAGGAGGAGAAGCGATAAGATGATTTTCAAGATGGCTGCCGTGGCGGCGATATTGAACTCCAGATCAGCACCATTTTCATTAAGGACCAACTAGACATAAGAAGTCTTTCAGTGAAAACCCCATGTTGAAATGATTATCTATTCAGGAGTAGTAGCGATAACAAGATATTTAAAATGGCGGCCATATTGGATGTCAGATCGGCACCATTTTCATTTGGGACCAACTAGACGTCATAAGAAGTCTTTGAGTGGAAACATAATGTTGATATGACCATCCCTTCAGGAGTAGTAGCGATAAGAATATTTTCAAAATGGCCGCTGTGGTGGCCATATTAAATGTCCGAGCAGAACCATTTTCATCTAGGACCAACTAGACCATGGGGTGAATGTGTGAGTAAAGTTTCATGGCAATCCTCCAAGTAGTTTAGGAGGAGTAGCGATAACAAACTTGTGCTAACGGAGGGACGGACAACAGACTATCCCATAAGCTCTTTTGGCCTATGACCAGTAGAGCTAAAAGAAACAAACCTGTCGTTGCTGAGAACCACCATTGCGAATTCTTTAGCGACACTCGCACCTTCTCATGTACTTCCCTAACGGGGTCATGCCGAAATAGTAGATTGCGCTGAAAGTTATAGAGCAACTCTTGTGCCTCTTGCTTTCTCATCTCCTCAATTCGACACCCTGACATAAGTGGAGAACCGAAAGGAAGGGGGCGCATAGGAAAACAGCTATGATCGTTAGCGGCATTTTCGGCTAGACATAACATTCCTGACTAACTTTGACGTGGCGTTAAAGACTTGTTTGTGTATTTTTTCAACATCTAGACAAGGCACTTGCGGAGAAAATATCTCTGTACATGACTTTTTACCAATGGGGTGAGAAAGTTTCAGGCAACTGACTCACCATAAAGAAGCTCTTGCGTTACCGGGATCGCGAATGCTCCAAGAGATGCCCGGTAATTTTTGCAATCTTTAACAATTGTGGCAAGATTCTGAATGATAAATTGTCGTCAACATCCTCTACATCAGGGGTGTCAAAGTCATTTGCTATGGCGGGCCAGATTTTATATCAATAATAATAAATAATGAGTCTGGCGGGCCGGACCGCGGGCTGTATGTTTGACACCCCTGCTATATATCTACCAAGGCATTGACCTTGTAAGTAGAATTGATTCAAGGTGGAGAAGGGCATTCGGACGGAGACAAAATCCTATAGATTTCCTCTATCCATGCCGTGAACTAAATTCCGTTTCATTACCTTCATCAAAGGGAAATGATGATGAAGTGTGATCAGCATGCGTCATCATTTTGTCCATTGGATAGCAAGTTTTTGAGTAAATTATGTTTCTCCGAGAATACTTACCCAATAACATTAACGTTAAGGATATAAGCCTGCTACCTCCCGAATCCACCCCTACTAAAAAGACGAAAATTCGTCTTTTCTGTCTATCTCATATAGATAAAGGGCAATAACCCTTGCCCATTCCCTCCCCTTGCCACCGCCAGTTTGCTAGTTTTTAAGCTGAGCGATATACTATCAAGGATGCTTGCATGGCGGCGTGGTTGGGAGGGTTTTTAAGTAATGTGATCGGGTAAGAGTTACCGAAGAAACATAATTTACTTGAAAATTTGCTTTCTCCTTCAAATGTGTTCCCCGATCACATTAACCTTAGAAGAATAGGTAATAGTAGGAGGGAATGCTGGGCATCCGACCTCTACTTCGTGTATCTTTCTAGAGAATGATGGCTGGATTCCCCATGCGAACGATAACCTGTTCTCCTAATTTGATAAGCAACACAGCCTAGGATCACGTGTTCTGTGACCGCTACATACGGTAAAGAAGATAATTATTGAAATCTTCTTACCTACAAAATTTCACTGGCGAATCCAGCGAAGCTAACTGTATTGACTTTTAACTGGGTCTGGTGGTCATCTGGGCCGCCGCCACCGGACCCACCAGATTTAAAGTTTGCCTCTACAAAGCTAAATCTCTGAGATAAAAACTCGAGAAGGTTGACTCTGCATATCAGCTTCTATTATGTCTCGGATTGAAACGTTACGTTCGAACGTGAGGCTCGCTGAGATCGCTCTAACTTCATAAGCGGAAATCTTAATGAGGCGACTCTGATCTTGTGAGACCTCAGAGTACGCCGAGCGTATAGCCCACTTCAGCCAGTAGACAGGGCTTGAGTGGTGATATCCTGTTTCCCGGCTTTCATCAGGAGAAAGAGGCACTTGCGCGTGCCACGACTTGCCTTTGTGCGCTTCAAGTAGTACTTAAGGGCGCGAACAAGGTCATGCATGGCCGCTGCTCTCGATGTGTCTTTGGAAGAGAACGAGCGTATGACGACACTCCAATTGCCGGCTGATGGTAATCTATTTTTGGGTACGAAGCCTGGCTGCGTCAAGAGGACCACTGAACCATCCGATCTGAACTGAAAATAGTTCGCGTCGACGGAAAGTAACTCGCTCACCTTGTACGCTGAAGCTAAGGCTATCAGGAAACATATTTTGTATGACAGTAGCTTTCGCGAAGTGCGGGCTAAAGGCTCGAATTTATTTGAATTGAACCATGTTAAGACCCAAGACAGATTCTATTTTGGAACAGGGTGATGGATTTTGGCCGATTCAGATCAAATTTGGCTAACAGATGCTATAGGTCCTTATCATGACCGATATCGTGTCTGCCGTGATGCCTGAATGTGTTAGATATCATGGAGCGGTACCATTTGATAGTAATTGGGGACAACCTTTTCTCCTCGAACAGCTAGAAAAAAAGTCGGGCAGTTGAGGGATAGAGGCACTCAAAGGGACGATGTTATTGATTTGGCACCAGTCCCTGAAAAAACTCCACTTTCCCTCGTAATACTTAAGAGTGGAGGGCTTTCTTGCTCGCGAAATTCTCTCCACAATTAAAGGTTTAAATTCTGTCTCGCAAGGCTGTCCGTACAAGAGCCAGGCGTGATGAAGAAGACGGTCCGGGCAGGGGTGGAACACCCGCGACCGTCGTTGTTTGAGAAGATTCGGGTTGGCCGGAATCTTCCTGGGTAGATCTTTCGCTAGACTGAGTAGATCTGTGACCCAGGACTTGTCCCATCTGAGAGAGGCTATCCGAATCATTTTGCAGTTCAGACCCCGCAACGTCTGGATTATTTTAAGGCCAACAACCATTCCCATCTGATTGACAGTGCGTCCACGGCCCAAGCTTCTGGGTCTGGAACTGGAGAGACGAAGGTGGGCAACTTGTGATTCCACCTGGTCGCGAAAAGATCTATCATCGGACGCCCCCAAAGTGCGCAAATCCGAAGAAAGACTGATTGGTGGAGAGACCATTCCGTGTGAATTACTTGACCCTTCCTGGATAGAGTGTCGGCTAGGACATCGAGTCTGCCGGGAATGTGTTTGATTTGTACGTTGATATGGAGTCTGTCGCACCTAAGTAGAAACTGCCAAATCAGAACGCACAGGTCGGGTGATTTGGTGCACACACACACACACACACACACACACAAACACGTTTGAGGAGGTAGGTCCGACATAATTAGGACTGTTTTGCCCGAGAGTCGATCCTTCCAGAACTGAAAGGTATTGATGACAGCCTTCATCTCTAGAAGGTTGATGTGGAAAAACCGATCCCCTGACGCCCACGTGCCGCTGACAGTAGCGAAGTCCGACAACATGTGGCCCCCACCCCACCGGAGGTACTAGCATCGATACATATCGTCATTTCCGCTTGGGGGTTCTCCAGAGGGATCCCTGTCGTCAGCCAAACTGTCGCGCCGCTGACGAAGGAATGATCGTACCTCGGGCGTGATCATGACTTTTTGATCAAGGGGACTTGAGAAGGGGCACCATTGAGCTAGCAACGTCATCTGTAAGGGGCGCATAAAAAGACGGCCGAGCGGGAAGAAGTCCGCCGCCGCATTGAATAATCCGAGGAGTTGTAAGAACAATCTCGCTGAAATCCAAGTACTGTTGGAAATGGACTCGACGAGTTCGACGATCCGGATAAAGCGAACTCGAGAAAGTCGTACCAGATTGAGGTTGGTGAGAAACTCCATACCCAGATGGACAAACGCTGGGAGGGATGAAGATCGGACTTTTCCCAGTTCACTAGGAAGCCTCGATGCTCTAAAAGTGAAAGAAGATCGTTTCTGCCTTGCAGTAGAATAGAACTTACCATATGTTTCTGGAGGATATCATCCAAGTATACTGCCGTCGCTATAGATGACGTCGACCGAAACAGGGTGACGACGCAATCCATAAGTTTGGTAAAAGCCCAAGGGCTGATGTTGAGGCCAAAGGGTAGGACTTGGAACTGATAAATCGTGTCGCGGTAAGCAAACCGGAGAAATTTCCGTAACACAGGATGGATAGGGACGTGAAAAATAGGCGTCGGTCAGATCGAGACTGACGGCATACTCGTTTCTTCTTGAATTATTGTGGCATAATGTATTGGTTGAGGCGACTCACGTCGATGATCGGCCACAGCTTGCCGTTCGCGTTCTGGATGAAAAAAAAACCAGGAATAAAACCCCAAAGATTGTGGTTTCTGCACATACTCCACCGCCCGTTTGTCGATGAGCGACCGTATCTCCTGTTGTAGAAAAGTATCCTTCTCCCGATCTGGCGGTACGTCCGTGAAGAGGGGAGAGGAGGAAAGTGGAGGGGGCTGGATAAAGGAAATCCGAAGCCCCTCCGAAATGACTTGGATCACCCAATCGTTTCGCGGAAATAGGGTGATTCAGTAAGAATGAAATTGTAGGAGTCGGCCGCCCACCGATAGGTGAAAGTCTTGAGTTAGAAGGCTTTAAGGCGGAGAAACTTGGTTTCTTGCCTCCTCTGTGAGGCTGCCTCCTAGACTGGCTACACTGTTGTCTCCTGGCATTGGGCTGGGATCAGTACTGAGCGTTTGACTGAAAAGATCCCTTGTCCCTGTTCCCCATATCGTCTCTCCGCTGTGGCAGTGGCGGATTGTTCGAAAAGCCTAAGCGGGTTGGGCCGCGAGTTGGAGGGACAGTTCTTGAGCTGCCTGCCTCCGAACTTCTTCAATTTGTCCTGCAAAAAGTAAGGATGACCCAAACAGTGCCATCCTTAAAGCCAGGCTATGGTGAGGCTTGAGCGACGTAGAACGCAGACATGCGTCACGTCGTATCAGGTCTAGATTGATTGAAGCAGTCAACGCATTGGCCATGGAATGATGAGTTGCACTATTAAACCCCTTGAGCAATGCGGGCCGTCGCCTCCCAGGCGTGGTCATTGCCTGATTTTTCCGGAAGGTGGAAAATTGCCAAGTAAGCCAAATCTAACACTGACGACGTGACGACCACGTTTCTAACTAGCTTTGAAGTGGCAAGGAACACATTGTCCACTTGATAAAATAGTGGAGAGGACATGTGGAGATTTCTGTCCAGCGCCGAAATGTCAGTACAAATAGCGTCTGAGTGGATTCTGTACCAGCGAGATGAGCACGTCGCTGGTCCTTGGCTTTCTGAAAAGAAAGCCTTGGCATTCCCCGGATCACATCTTCGTCCCGACAGATGGTCAGTGATCTCCTAAATTTCTGCAGATCGGGGAAGGAGCCGGAAATACGGCGTCTCTTCCTCCTCGTCGAGATCTACCGATGCCTTAATTTTTTAATCGTGCATGGCGGTAGGGAGTGGAGGGCATTCTGAAGCCGACAACACCCTATAAATTTCCTCTACGGAGGCCTTGTAGCTGAACTCGGTCTGTTCCATGGTTGGATCTCGTCGCGTCACTGTGCGTCGAGTTCTGTTCTAGTTCAGCTTGCGTATCTGGATAAACCATAGCAGGTGGCATAGATGACGCAATCCCGTCATCTCTGTACAAGTCACGGTTTCTACCCAGTGAATAAGCTGTAAACATGTGGAAAGTCGGGTCTGCCGGACGAATGTGTCGTGCCCGTACGGTCGGCTGGTTTTCCAGGAGTATGGTCGGCCGAGTTTCCGGCTGTATGGAAGACGGTCTGGCTGTCGCTGGTACCGACAACGCCAAAGGCCTGGCTGGACGGACGGATTTTTCACTAAAATCAGCGTAAATCATGGCTGGCCCGACAGGTCAATCAATAAACTCCCCAAGCTGGGACGGCTCTGGACGGCGAGGTGGTATTAGTAAATGGTTAGGAAATGGATCCAACGGATCGGGCAAAAATCCCTTTCGCCCGGACTTACAGGCCCGAAGGCCATGTTCTGACATGCGGGGAGACTTACGCCCACTGGTCTGCCTAAAAATGGTGGGGGGGGGGGGGGATCTCCCCCAATGAGTCAGAGAAATTTGTCGAAACCATAGATGGGAATGGAGGGACAATTGTGCCTGACGTTAATAGTTGCATAGTCGTCTCCAGGACCATACGACTCATCTGTTCAAAGGCATCAGGTTGCAACATCTCAACGTTTTGCTCCATAATGTAGGCTGAAGTTACAATAGAGGACGGTTGAAGACTTGGATGAATACTCAAGATGTCTATACTATCTTTCTTATATTTATTGCGTCTATCTCTCCCTTTGGCTGCATTCTGGACGACAGCAGCCCAGACTTCTTCCGACCACGTCGTACACCCTCTGCATGGCAGCGAAGATGTACTCTTAGTACACACAAGACAAGAATCATAGGTATCTTCTCTTGCCTTTAACTTTTTGCATTTGATGCACTTGGTCGACATTGTACTGAAACGACACAAGAATAGAAATAAATTTTTTTTAGCAATTCAGCGTGTGAACAAGTCGCTAAAATCACCCCCGTTATTAACGGAGTAAGCAAAAATAGTCAGTGTCGCGCTAAACCGTGAATGACAACACGTGTTCACGATAGCATGTTGTAATGTGGTCTTAAATAGATGAAGTCCGTAAAATATGACAAAGTTACTCAAAATTTACACACAAAAAAAGTGAAAAATAATGTATACAACCTGTAGAGGAATGGTTTTTATTCCCAAAATCCAAATTCCAAGGTGTATGGTTGAATTTTACATTATATTGGCTAGGATTCTCTTGGAGGTTTATCGTGTACGTTTACCGTACTGCAACGAAGCTTAAAAACTAGCGACACCTGGCGGTGGCATGGGGAGGTAATGGGCAAGGGTTATTGCCCTTTGTCTATGTGAGATAGACAGCAAAGACGAATTTTCGTCTTTTTAGTAGGACGGGATTCGGGAGATACCAGGCTTATATCCCTAATGTTAATGTGACCGGGGAACGTATTTGAAGAAGAAATGCCGTCTTTAATGATCGCATTATGGAATGCCGGTCCGGCGCGGCCAGTATGGCTCGGTCGGACGGCTTCATAAATAATGCCGGTTAGCTATGAATTCATAGGAATGGCCGGGCCGGTCAATCGGTCTGAGATAACAGACTCCCGAGTACTGTAAACGTACATAGCTCCTTGTACGGCTGGACCGTTTGGTCGGCAGTCGGAACGGCGTACCAAAGACGGTATATCCCTTGCAGTCCGGTCGGCTGGTGCGTTATGGTCGGTACAACCGGCTGGCTATGCAGTCTGTCTGGACGGCCGGCTCGCTGGTCGGAAATAAAATGCTCCTGACCCCTGTAATCGTACATAGCTCGATCGTACGGCTGGATCGGTTAGTCGGCAGTTGGAACGGCGTACCAAAGATGATATACACTTTGCAGTCCGACCGATTGGTGCGGTATGGTCGGTACGACCGGACGGACCGTACCGTATTGGTCAAATGGCAAATCTTCACGTCCTGCTTGTTTTATTAATATTTTCATGCACAGACGGGGTAAATGATTCCAAACCCTCACGCCTCATGGGCGTGCTTATATTTGTTTGTGAGCCATCACGCCTCATCGGCGGGTTCTTAGGCTTATCCCCAGTGGGATTACAAATGTAAACGCCATTTCTACTCGTCGTATTATCGACAACAAAGCCTTTAGTGTCATATTGATCATATACGATTCCAAGGTTTGGTTGGAATCACCCGTTTTGCTTTCTACTGTATTAACGGATACAGTATGTTCTGGCGATGATTCTGCCTCTGCAAGAGGGGGTGAAGAGACCATCCCGACATCACCCATGAGACTAATCAACGATTCTACTGTATCCACGGATACAGTATATTCTGGCGATATTTTGCGTCTTCATGGGTGGGTGCAGAGTGCATCTCGACATCACACATGAGACTAATCAACTATTCTACTGTATTCACTGATACATTATATTTTGGTGCTGTTTCTGCATCTGCGTTGGGGTGAATAGGCCATCTCGACATCACACATGAGACTAATCAACGATTCAACTGTATTCAATGATACAGTATGTTGTGGCACTATTCTGCATCTTCATGGGGGGTGGGGTGAAGAGGGCATCTCGACATCACCCATGAGACTACTCAACAATTCTACTCTATTCACTGATACAGTATGTTCTGGTGCTGTTTCTGCATCTGCATGAGGGGTGGAGATGACATCTCGACATCTCCCATGAGACTAATCAACGATTTGGACGTGAGGCGTATGTTAAAAGTCTTGCTATGATGTACTGGAGCGTGCTCGTTTTTGCGGCCCTTTAGCTGTTTTCCAAAACGTTGGACCAAGTATTTCGTACCAAAGTCAACGAGCAATTGTATGCGTAGACACGTCTCGTGTCCATCATCCACGACCTTAAATCGTTTACACTTCTTGCACTTGGTTGTCATCTCTGTAAAGATGAGGAACAAACAAGTGCATACAACAACAACAAATAACAATATATATATATATATATATATATATATATATATATATATATATATATATATATATATATATATGTATGTATGTATATATAGACATTATTGAAATAATGTAAACCGCGTTATCGAAACGACTTAGAAGTGTAATAGTTGACAAGTACAACGTCCGAACATTTCTCCGGTGAAACTGAATGTTACCGATCGAATTCACATGCGACAATAACGAACGGTACGATAATTGCAAAAATATTAATAAATTCACCGGAATTCACAAAATTATTGTATGCACCATATAAAAAAAAATTTAAACTAACTATAGCACTGAAAATGAAAGATGGATGATTTGATATTTAAGTACAAGATTAGATCATAACTGGATTCTATGGAGAACATCTTTATAGCATGACCGCGAAAGTGAAAACTGGTTTAAAGTGGGTATAACGGTAGTCACCTAGCGGGGGTTAACCTATAAGATTTGCTTCCCTTTGTCTATATAATATATAGACAAAAAGACGTTTATCCGTCTTTCCGGGAGAGCTGGATTCAGAGGTAGCAGAGAAGGTTATCCTAATGTAATGTGATCAGGTAATGTATTTGACGGAGAAACAAGGTATATCCTGTCCCAAGTCTCCCAACAACCGTATTAACTCGCCACCCCGATCACCTGCAGACAGCCTACATTTTCACCAGTATTGGATCGAACTATTTTTGCAAAACTACTGGACAATCTACGTTGTTTAGGAGGGACTTCAAATTTCATTTATCCAGCCCCTCCCCTTTCATCTTTGCCTTTTATGACAGGCATGCCATCAGATTTGGAGAGAGCCAACATTTTGCAGATCTGGTCATTACTTGACAAGCAGGTGGTGGAGATAGTTTGAAAACCGAACTCTCTGGGCTTTTTCTCCTGGCTTTTCTTTAGTGCCCAAAGCCAGTGGAAAACTCAAGTCATAGACTTCAGCTGGCTCAACACATACATTGCTGCGCTGAGGTTGAAGATAGAAATGGCAAGGTCAGTCAGGCTTTCCATAAAAAGGGACAAATCTGTGGTCAGTCTAGACCTAACTGACGCATATTTTCACGTCCCTATTAACCCGGCTTCATGCAAATTCCTTCAGTTTGCCTACCAAGGAAAATACACCAATTTAATGCACTTCCATTCAGTCTGAACATCAGTCCATGGGTGTTCACAAACATCAAGCGTATCTTGATGACATCCTCCAACACACATGGTCAGTTCAATTTTGGTGAAGGACAGGAACAATCTTCTGTCCCTTTTAGGTCATCTAGGCTTTTAAGTGAACTGGGTCAAGTCGGATCTCAACCCATCCCAGCAGTTTGTCCACCTGGGCATGGAGTTTCTGACCAATCTCAATGTCGTCAATCTCCCTCACATACAATACAGCAGCAGATTTCATTCTTCTTGGTTGCCTTTTCACGAGTCCTTTGCAGAAGGCCCAGTTGCCCCCCTTTTACAGTAACATACATGTGACAGAAAAGATCGGTCAAGTCAGGACAGATCTGGAGATTTCCAAAATTTGGTCAGGGCTTTTGACCTCAAAAGAGGGATGATTTTCATCGACCCAATTCTTGGCATGCATATGGACAAAAATTACAACTACTCAACAAATTTACATTTTTTAAATATCAGAATATGCACATCATCTCATCAAATCAGTCCTTTCACAGTAACTTGTTGACATTCATACTCTTCTTATATGTACCATATGCATTTTTAGCATTTCTTAGGAGATCATTGCTGGATTATATTGGTAGCAGTCCTCATCATTGTTGATCTTAACACTTAGGAGATGATGCACTGTTACTGGATCCAGTTTTCCTCTTGCGTCAGCCTGAGAAGAATGCATATTCATGTCCCTTTGAATTTGATTGCAACCAACGAAATTCCCATTTCCAACCATCATTGAATTTTGTTTGAAATTTTGGTTGCTTGGATTTGGTGTTGTGGCATTGGCATGCTTAGATCTCTTGACAAACTTTAAACACCGAAGTCAAACCAACCCAGTTTTATACCACTTGAGCTCTTGAGTAATCCAATCATAATCAATTAACATCTTTAATCCTGTCTGAATTACTTTTGATCATACATAGTATAGACCAGGCATGTGCAACCTACAGCCCACAACCTGGTTTTATCTGCTTATTTACATCATTGAGCGCGGCTTTAAAAATCACTTATCTGGGCCTCGTCCTGGAGGAAGTTGCACATGCCTCGTATAGACTCTAATCCATCTCGACAAATTTAAGCACTGAAGCAGAACATACCTTGTGGAGAGAATCAAAGTAATGTTTATTGTCTTTATGCTGATTGAGCTCTTTAGTAACCCAACCATAATCAATTAACATCTTTAATCCTTTCACAATTACTTCTGCTCACACACAGTATAATCCACCTCGACAAACTTCAAGCAATGAAGCCTGCCAACCATGCCGATATGATCAAGGGGTGAAATTTGCAACTACATCGTCTTGCCTGCTTAAGCCAGTTCACAGTCATGTGATCACAGGCAGTATTATCATAAATTTACTACACTGGAACCAAAATGTGAAAAAAATGGAAAAAATTAAATTTTTCACTAATAATTTTCCGTACACGGGATATTTCAGTGAGGGACGGGAGACACCCCGAAACTCGGGAGAAATACCCTCCCAGTGTGAGAGGTTCACATGATTAAGTCAATTTGATCAGCAAGTTATGATCACAACTGAAGTAGTATTATTCCTGCATCAATGGCACAAGAAACATTGCCTCACTGCGGGAATCACTCATGAAAAGTTCAAACTGAAAGTTACAGTATGTACAGACACCAGTTTGTAATGTTGGGGAGCCCACCTGTTGCCATGCTTCACCATGTTAAGTGGCAAGTGGAATCTTAAAGACTTACCTCTTCACATCAACCTTCTGGAAATGAAGGTTATAGAAAATGCTTTTCATGTTTGGAAGGATCAACTCTACATGATAGTAGTACTTATTACGTTTGACAACTTGGTGGTGGTGACCTATCTCCACAAATGGGGAGTGGGGGGGCAGCAAAATCACCCGACCTATGCATTCTGGTTTGTAAGTTTCTGCACCGGTGCTCCCAGATAAAGATAACCATCCAGATCAGACACATTCCCACCAGGCTCAATGTCCTGTCCTGGTCAATTCACTATGCTGGAGAGTCTTGTAAAGAAAGGAATTTCAACCATCAATTGTGGAGAGAATCTCACAAGCAAGAAGACAGCCAAGTTTTTTTCCTAACATTACTGTGATTGGGCAAGTATTCTCAAAGAAACACAATATACTAAAATATTTGATAGGTGTGTTCTATATGCAAGTGGTACAATACCACCTCATCTCTGCAATTTGTCCTATATGAAGGATGCCACTCTAAAAAAATGGGTTTGATGTTTCAAAGCTTGTTTGTGGAGTTTTCATTTCACATATTTTGCTAAATGCATACAATCAAACCTGTCCTAATGGTCAGCATTACATAGCAGTTACCTGGTCATAACAGCTATTCTAATCCCCCACCCAGCAAATTTACTATATAAATGTTACATGTAACAGTCATCTGTTTTCTGCAGTCAGTGGCCAGGTGTTTCCAAACCAAACAATGGTTTCCCCCTACCTTAAGCGGTCACTGAAAGGTATCTATAGCGACCACTCAGTCTGTGCAAAATAAACTGTTGCTTCATGAGGAAGGCATTGTTTAGATAAAGGAACAGAATATGAATTGATGTGCAAACATTTCTTATCACGCTTATTTGTAGTCAATGTACTCCAATCGCATTGTCAATGTAACTCAGAGGTGTCAATATGTCAAATTCAAAAGTGAGGCAGTTTTTGTTATTTGGGTAGAGGGTCAAAGCAATTCATTTGCTGGATGGTGGGTAGAGTAGAAATGGAAGTCGCCTTTTGTGCCAGTGTGACAGGTATTTTTCAATATCTTCATCTATTTGCCTGTGAATTAAAGCTATCTCTGATGAAAAAAGTTCATCTTTGAGTAGATTACATTCCTTTTCATAAGGGTCAGGGATAATTCAATATTTTAAAAAATTCTTGTCAGTAAAGGCAGGCGAAGTTTCAGTTCATAGGTCACAAAGGATAGCTATATACGGCTTCTTTTGATTCCTTATTCATCACAGGCCTCTCACATAAGCCAACTGTCTTTTGATCTCGGCAACTTGACCAACTGACTAATCCAGGTATTGTTTCTGAAGCGTGAGCAGCTGTTTCTAAGCCTAAATTTATACAGGCTGGCTGACCAAAGAGTCTATCCTGTTTTAGAGTTATATGCAAGCTGTCAATCAGTAGTGAAATTAGCGTTTTTTCATGGTGCACAAAACAAACTATGATTGGTGGCTATTTAAGTCAGTGATGATTTAATTTATAGGATGGATTAAAGTGAGCAGGATCCAATAATCTTGTGTGGAACATAAATTTGGGAGAGACAACGTATATGTGTATTTTATGATTTTGTTGAATAGTGCACATAGAATAATCTTGATAATGAATTCGGTGCATGGTATTTGTTTAAAAACCAATTTTGAAATATGAACCTGTGTACAAAGGCCAGTTTTGCCTTTTCCCATGGGTGGCCATTATTGACAAGTTTGACTGTATAACATGTTGATAATGATATATAATGCCTGAAGTCACTATATAGAATCTATCTTTCATAAACAGGTAACTGCAGGCAACTTTTACTGTTTTGTCTGCCCTTTCATTGCCCTTGATACCACTGTGACTAGGCAGCCAACAGTACAGAGAAAGTTGTTCTGAGATTTTTATTATTTAGTTACGGTGGCCATAGTTGATGGGCGATCAGCAGTATTTGTATAAATTCGAAATGCCTTCATGCATGGATACTGTGTCGAATTTGGTCAAATTCTGGTCTGCAGCCTTTGAGAAATCATCATTGAAAGGTTTTTCATAGCAAATGGCAGCTATATTTGATGGTCGATCAGCATCATTTATACAAACTTCATGCTATGATGCTCTTTGCGAAATTTGGATGAAAGTGGTGCAGTTGCTTTTGAGAAATTAGCAATTGTTGATGAATAACTGACAATGCACGATAGACACAGGACTATATCATATGCTCACTAGCTAAAAGTATGTGAAATACAAAGAAATATATCATAAAATAGTTAAGTAACATAAATGAATGCATGTGTTTGCATATGTAGCAAAAGACCAGGAATACAAAGTAGTTCATACACTTGCATTACAAAGCTCAGTACCAAAGTCAACTAATCAAGCCATCATGTGCAAGCAGTGCTCTTTCATCCACAGTAAACAATTGTCTCTAGATAATCCACACCCGTTTCATGCAGTATTAAGTTGCTGCTATGTTTTAATCAGTTACAAGTTGCTACAATGTGACAATTAAAGCAAGTACCTTGTTACATTTTGACCTAAACATTTCGGGCCTAATGAAGTTTGACCCAGCCTAAAGGGATTGTAGTGTCTGAAAAAACAATGGTTTCTACTGAGATTTTCTGATGAAACTACTAGTAAACAAAAAATATATTTAAACATATCTGCATAGCCATGGTATTAATACAGCCTTGAAACAAATAATGTGCATGTTCTCTTTCATCAAAGGTGAATGACGTTCAAAGATACTCGTAACTTCATTTTCCTCCAGGAGCCCTGGGTGGCCGAGTGGTCTAAGACGCTCGCCTTTACCGATCACTGCCATTTCCCCTCTGTCCACCTGGGTTCGAGCCTTCTGTTCGGCCAATGTGGTTATGTGAGAAAGCTTGCCAGTAGCTTCCCATGGGTCGGTGGTTCTTCCCGGGATTTTCCCAGGTTCTTCCTCCACCAGATATACTGGCCGCCATGTATAGCCTATCATGTACTGAAAAAATGGCATTAAACCCATAAAACCAAACCAAACCATTTTCCTCCAGTTCGGTGATTACTTTATCCATCAGCTTGATCTTTGAGAGTACATAATAAAAGTTGTTTCTCCTTGAAGGACATTTATGGTTTTGTGGGGTTTAATGCCATTTTCAGCACATGATAGGTTATACATGGCAGCCAGTATATTTAGTGGAGGAAGACTCCAACCCATGGGAAGCTACTGGCAAGCTTTCTCACATGTCCACGTTAATCGAGCCGAGACTCAAACTCATGCAGACAGAGGCGAGATGTGCGAGTGATCTGTAAAGGCCACTTGGCCACCCGAGGCCCCTCCTTGAAGTAGAAGTTTGTTTATAGAACGTGAATGTTCTACCACACCTCCTTTTCTGACCTATACACAAAGCTTAACTGGTGACAGACAGACAGATGGAAGGTTGTACAAGTGTAACACTATCTGCTTATTCGAAATTCATACAAATTTAGTTAAATAAATGCATAAAATGCATACAAAATGAAAACAATGTTCAAAATAAATTTTGACATGCCTAAAACTTTGAACCAATTATGACCCAATTTTAAACTGAAAAACCTGCTTAATCCAGCCTCTGAGTATTCTGTATTTGTACCAAGTTTTGCTCAAAATTTTTAAAATCTTTCCAGCACAATAATGATAGATCATGACGCATGAATGCTTAGTTTTCTGGCTTACTGCTCAGTATGACCTACTCAACTTTTTTGTCCCCTTAAAGAACAGCCTCAAAAGGCTATACTGTACTTCCTCTTCTATAATAATAACAAAATCACCATACTTACATCTATTTTTAATTTTATTTCATTTCCATTACAAAGAACCCCTTTTCTTTTCAAAATTATATTTAGAAGTTGAATCTATTCACTGTTATGAGTGAAGCATCATCTCCATTGGTACACGAATATGTCATGATACGCATACAAATGATCAACATTGGAATAAGGAATACTAACTACAATCTTTGTATATGCATCTCCATTGCCATTAACTTTGTTTCTTTAGTACCATTGCTAGGTAACCTTCTCCATCCCCATAAACAGAAATAGTTCTGAAAATATTAATTAAAATTAGTCCAAATGAACTGTCACAGAAAAAGTCAGTTTTCCCAGTGTTGTGGTATGTTCCAAGCAAGAACAATGATATTCCAAGCTAGATCAAAAGATGACTATGTAAAAGTGCCTAGGTTTCTTCCCATCTAAAATCCAAGGCACTCTTGATTCATGACATAATGCTCAATTTCTCATTCAGAGCAAGCTGCGTTCTTGTGAGGTTTGCCAGGTAAACTACCATCAGAAGATCCTGCAGGAAAGAAGATAAAAAGAATATTATATTGGGAAGACCCAACACACTCAAAAGCGTGACTTGTATTCATCATTTGTAATTTTTGATTGGTTTAATTTGAAGGACAGCTGACTTCTCAAAGAAAGCATATTTTTAAGTAAAAATATCAGCAGAAAATAAGAAAATGATTGTTGTGCATCTAAAATTACTAATGTATACAAGAGCTATTAGTGATGGGTATACTGCAAAAAGCCCCACTCACTACAATTTGCTTGGCAGGACCTTAAACAGAAGTAGTTCTATTTGAAAACCAAAGGTTGGAGAAGATGTGCATTCAGGGGCCATAACTCTTTTACATCATGACATGGAATGCAGGAAATCAAATTTCTTCATGGTCTCATAACTCTTGTAGATGTTGTGGAACACTAGAAATCAAACTCATTCAAGCTTTTATAAAAATAAGGCTCCATGACAAATGTGGCTGAAAATCCAATAAACCTTGGTAAAATAATGCTGCAGAAACCCAAGCAATGAGAATAGGCAATCAAAGGGCCACAATTCTCCTAAATGGTGCTCTGGAACATGTCAATATGAAACTGCAAGCCAAAATGTGGTTAAAATCCAATCAATCTTGGTCAAGTTATGTTGTGGAAACAAAAGCTAATAGTTCAGGCAATCAGGGAGCATAACCAGGGTCCATGCAAGGGGGTGATTCCCACAACATAATCACCCGAGTGATTGTCCTTTAGCCCAAATACGCAGAAAAAGCGAAGCTGATTTTGCCTTGTCTTCAGTTGCTGTCTTCACACACCCTTTTTTAGCTGCCAAGTGCTTTCATATTCCATGTACAATATCAACTAGTCTTTTTTCTGTCCAAAAGCAACATAAAACAGTTTCATCATAGTATTTTCATGCTTCTGATCAACTTTTGTGTCAATTTAATAATTATTTATGTATACATTTTCAATCTATGAGATTTCCACCCAAAATTAATACATCCATTTGTAGCCTAATCAAGAGAAAATTATTAGTTTTAGAGGTTTACAGGCTGATTGCTAGTAATGGTAAATAAGTTTATTTTTATATTTCATCTGTAAAAGTAGAAAGAGGGGACTTGTACTTCAATATGTCACCCATTTTTGATAGGAACCTGTTTTCAAGGCTACCATCTTTTGCCAAAATTAAGTCATAAAACAAAATTGCTGAATCCAATGAGAAAAATGTAATATTTTCATCAAGTTTCTTTATTTTTCTGAAGGATTTAGTAAAGTGGCTGTTATAAGCGACAGTTTCAAAATGTTTACACTCTAGACCCACTTCTCCCCATTTTCCCTAACTTTTCTCTATTCTGGTGCAAGAAAGAAGTCACTTCACCCAAAACTTTGAGTTTCTGATAACTTCTGTACATTATGTTGTAGAACCCTGGAAATCAAACCCATTCAAGGTCCCATCAATATAAAGCTATATGCCAAATTTGGTTGAAATCAAACCGTTGTTGGTAAAGTTAAACTGCAGAAATGAACGTTAGATGGTCAGGCAACCATGGGTTACAAGTCCTCTAAACAATGACATAGAAGGCTGAAAATCAAACTATTTTGAGGTCTCACCAATAAAAAGCTACATTACAAATTTGGTTAAAATTCAACTATTCCAAGTAAAGTTATTGTGTGGAAACCAAATTGTTAACAGAGAGATGGATGACCAGATGGAGGTGATTAGGGTTTGCCAGCTTTGTCATATATGGCTGTAGCTAGAAATATGTTCATGGAACACAAATGCCCCACCAAAGAGCTGTAGAAAATGACAAATATTAACCAGATGGATGGGTCAACAAGGATAACACTATCTCCTCCTACCACATTTTTGGTGTAACAAATATTCTCTACATTAGGCATCACACTGCTGGGTCATAGAATAGTTGACATAATTCAAAACAACTGATACCATGACACAACTGCATACCTACTGACCTACATATCTGCCCATCTATGTGCAATTATACAAGCATTACTAGACGAAACTTATGGATAGAATTGAACAAAAAAACTTTCATTCATCTTAAACAACCCTTTCATAAAAGTTTTGTTGCTATTCTGCAATAGAAAATCTTACAATCAAAGCTCTTAAATTAATGGAAACCTAAGTCTTACTGAGTGTATTTAAAATTTTACTCCACCCTATATGGTCCAAATCCTATTTTTCAAAATTATATTTTCAAGTAATTTATTATGTAATAAATACACTCTGTCATATAAAACTTTATTTTGGAATATTGTGAATTCATTGGACTCATAATCCAAAGGTCACGTGTTTCATACCTGCCCAGGCCAACCCGAGTCAACTGCCTCGATGTGTCCTTGGTAGGCACTGACCTCCCATTTCCTCAGCATGATATAGTAAATAATGAGCTAAAAGTGCCATTAGAAAAAAACCCCAACCAGCCAGGCTTCATTATTTTCACTGTGTATATACTTTAACATTCATCCTTTGGTGGAAACAATGGAGTCCCTTCCCTAACCTAACCTAGTAATTGAAGTACCATCCAAAGTCATTTTTTCCACAACCACACAAACTGATACCCACAAACATAAATAAATTCAGTTAAATAAATAAATTACCTTCATGCTGGAATTTAACATAGCCTCAAATTCTTCCTTTTCAATCTGTGGCACATTGCTGACTAGATCCATGAGAAATCTACCAATGGTGGTATCTGCTGGAACCCGACCACTCTGGAAAGGGAAATCATCATCTATAGACAATAAAATCCTTTTTCAAAGAAATTTATTTCAGCTGAGCTTCCCTTGTAACAAGTATAAGGCTACCCTTCTGCCAACATAAAATGGACTCTCAAGCGAGGTGCTCTCCGAAAAGAGGTCATTTTAAGATGCAACAAAAGTGATCTGGTCTTAAATGACAGATGATCTCGCCAAATGCTAATTTTTTTAAAATCAGGTTTTACTGTACGGACCTAAATATTGCAGAACTAAACTGGCAATTATGCACATATACATACCAGCTAAAACTATCCTTATAAAATTACAATACTAGTTATATTCAGCAAACCTGAATGTTTTTATGCACATACATACCCATCTCCTAGAGAAAAATAATCCAAAAACTATACACTTACAGACGCATGAGCTTTGATTTTATCATGTATGAACTTACTGCATTACATAATACATGTAGTCATACATAGATGATAAAATTCTACCATCTGCTTTGCACATTTTAGGACATAATAAACAATCTTTGGTCCACAGAAAGTGTTTATTATAACAAGAGGCCCAAGTGGGCAGGATATCACACAGCCCTCAGTAGCTCACATATGTCAGCTTGTGAAAGTAAATTCACATAAATATTGAAACTAGAGGGGAAATACAAGCTTGGAGCACATAGTTGCTAAATTGTGTCTTAATGTTGGTGACATTTATCTTCTTTCCTAGATCATACATATAGGATCACTTACATGGCATAAGAAGGACAAGTCATTCATACAGCCAGCACTGTCCCCTGAATCTCTCCCTGCCACTGGGGAATAAGCCCTGATTTCTAACTTAGAAACAGTTCATAACCCCACCCTTAAAGTATATACACTTGGCATTACAAGGGGCATTACTCTGCAGAATCAGCATGATTTTCTGGGTTTGTCCTTACCCCCCTTTGGGCCATGCCCCTGAAGTCACAAGTTGGAGACCACTGAGATCCCCCCCCCCCAAGGGTGCTGCAGTGGCTTAGTGGTTAATGCACTGGACTCATAACCAGAAGGTAGCCGGTTCGATTCCCACCATATAATCAGCCTGGAATGTAGTTAATTCAGTTTGTGTCTCAGTACCTGGATAAAGCCAGCTTGGCACAATCCGAAAAAAATTAAATTTAGGCATTGATTTTTATTATCTGATAAAGCAAACCTCTGAAATTGGTACAATGGCTAGGAATGAAATGAGGATTAATATGATGATAACAAGCTTGAAAGATGGATCTTCCCTTTAACTCATTAACCCCGGGAGATTCTTTTCATTTTCACCTGAAATGGAGGTAGAAGATGCATTTTTGGGGTTACTTCTGAATGCAGCAAAACACATCTGCTTAGGAAAGTTTTTTGTTTAACCGGATGCTTAGGTGTATCAGAAACATTGTTTTTGATTGGCTATCACGCTCGCGCATGTGCAGAAAGGTAAAAGTTGGATTTTTTTAAATTTTTCTTTATTGGATCCCTGATTTTGTGTCCTGGCCTCTTTTTTACTCCAAATCTCAAACTTATCCTACTTTTTGCAAAGGTTCATCTGTCTGTGTGCAGTTTGGATTGGTCTGCTTTAGATCTAAGGCCAAAAAGTCTAAAATCTGGACACAAACTCCGGTTCCAAAACTGGCAATTTTCGACCTAAAAAAAATCGGGTCTAAAAAAACGCATTTTTCACGCTGTATTTTTTAATGCGAGTAGAAACTCAACATTATTTGGTATCTTTGTAGAGCTACATCTATATACTTTCCAGCAATACCATCCACTTTAGCATATCTTAAATGATGTTGATGTTACAGAGCTCGGAAGTAGGGTACAGCCTCATGACACGTAAACGTGGCACTAGGGGTTAATGAGTTAAGCTCCCTAGTTATACAGCTGGTGTCAAACCCACCACTGTGTTGGTTTGAAATTCTTGTTTTGCAGACCACTGTAATCCACCTACCAAATGGCAGCAATTGGCATTGTGGTTGACACTGTGAACTTAGTAGGTGGAGGTCATAGGTTTGAGTTCTGATGTGGTTATAATTAAGCACCCTTGAGCAAAGTGTTTAAACTACCTTGCTCCAGTCAAGCCAGCTGTAAATAGGTACCAGCATCTGCAGGGAGTGAACCTGCAATGGACTAGTGCCCCATCCAGATGGAGTCATGCACATGGTAGCTCCAGGCCACAGAAAATGGAATAAGCTTCAGCTGTAAACAGGAGTAGCATCTGATGGGAGTTACCCTGCAATGGACTGGTCCAGGTGGAGTCATGCACTTTGTGGCTACCGACCATGGAAAATGGGATTAACTTCAACCCCAAATTAACCACTTCAGGGCTTAGGAAAAATTAAAAATCTGATCTACTTACCAGGACATCATCCACATATTCCAGGACCATGGACAGTTTCTCTTGCAACTGACCACATGCCTTGTCCACCTGGGTCAGATCTTTCACCATGGACACACTCCGCTTGGGATTCAACTTACCAAGCTGAATCATGTTCACTGAAAAACAGGGTTAATTGAGACAACTAAGGAAGCCAAGTACATAAAACTGTCAATTTATCTAGTTTGTCTATATACTAAAAGGCAAATGCACAGATTTATGCCATAAGTTATGCATGCACAGTAAAATCTGTCAATAGCAAATTTGATTCAAATAAATTTATAGAACTAGTGTGATATTAAGTACCATTCCATATCTTAAACAAGAGGCCCAAATGGGCCTGATATTGCTCACCTGGAATACATTAGTCTAAAAGGCACATGAAGTAATAAGACAGATGCATTGGGTTGAAAGACACCTATGTCAGAATAATTTCCAGCGATTTGATAACAATGTTTGGTATATGACATGCTGTTAAACAATGTTTCTAATCTGAGCAACTTCTGCTGCAATAGATGATACTTTGGTGTCTTTTGAATGAATGTGTGAGGTATTCATGCTATGACAAAACCTATAACATTTGGTTTGATATATGGTATGGTAAGGCAATTTTGGACAGAATGTCGTTCAATGATGGTTTGTTTTATATATTAGTAACAACCATATTTGATGGAAGATTTATATTTGTAGGTTTTCCACATGGTTGCTATGGATGCCACTCCTTTGCTAAGGGAGCCACCCTGAACACAATTCTGTCACAGCATATCATAAGGAACATTCCTGCTAAGTTTGATCAAAGTTAGCCAATACAGCTGGCTGAAGAAGAAGTCAACAACAGGTTTTCTACCAGACTGCTATGGAAATCACACCAATGCTAGGGGGTAGATAAGGTCATAAGAATTGTTATTACCAAGTTCAATCGAAACTGGCTCTGAAAAAGCTGAAAATAGGTATTCCAGCTGTTTGCTAAGAAAATACCATTGCTATAGGAGCCATTTTAGACAAAAAATCTTATAGAACATGTCCCAAGAATTGTTCCTACTAAGTTGAACCAAAATTAGCTCAGCCATTCTAGAGAAGATGTTGAAAACAGATTTTCCACCTGGTTGCTGAGGAAGCCACACCAATGCTATGGAGGCCACCCTGTACACAAATCTGACAGAACATAACATAAGAAACATTCCTATCAAGTTTGATCTAAATTGGCAAAGCTCTTCTGAACAAGAAGTTGAAGATAGGTTTTCCATATGGTTGCTATGGAATCAAACCCAACAGCTAGAGGAGCAATCCCAAACACAATTTCAGTACAGCATGTCCTATGAAACTTTCCTACCAATTCTGATCAAATTTGCTCTGCGGTCTAGAGAAGCTGAAAATAGGTTTTCCATCTGGTTGTTAAGGAATTCACACTGCTGCTAGGAAAGCCACTCTGGACTCGACTCTGGTACAGCCTTTCATTAGAATCATTTCTTCCAAGTTGAATCCAAATTGGCTCAGCAGTCCTGGCCTGGAATTCTTGAAACTTTTTTCTGAGCATGAAACTATACTTCAAGCACAAAGTTTGGAAATTTTTAAACTCTATTAACTTAAATTAGAATAAAGCTGGACTCAGTGTTGCACTGACAGTGGGACAGTTTATGTACCTCTGTCTCCCTATAATGATCAAGATATGAGGATTTGTTCAATTTAGGGGGACACTGGCAGTTTGGGGCAGGAAAATGTCCCATGGACACATTCAAGGTGCAACACCCTGGACTTACATAACTTTCACGATTTTCTTAACTTTAGTTGGGTCTACTTACATACTAAATATCCATGATGCAAATTTACTGCAAGTACCATATCTAAATTCTGGGCTTTAGGCTGAAGCCTGGAATTTGTGCTCAAGAATACGATGCCTGGAGACAAAGTTGAACATTTGTTTTCCACATGGTTACAATGACAGGAACAACACTGCTAGGGAAGCCACCCTGGACACAATTTTGATACAGAACTTTGAAACAAAGTTGAAAATTGGTTTTCTATATCGTTACAACGACAACCAAAACATTGCTAGGAAAGCCACTCTAGATACTATTTTGATAGCGCATGTCCTAACAAACATTCCTACCCTGTTTGATCAAAACTGGCTCAACTATTCTAGAGAAGTCAAAAATAAGTTTTCTATATGGTTGTTAAGGAAGCCACACAACTGCTATGGGAGTCACCCTGGACTCAATTTTGTTAGAGCATGTCATAAGACACATTCCTACCAAGTTCGATAAAAACTGGTTCAGCTGTTCTAGAGAAGTCAAATATAGTTTTTCCACCCAGTTGTTAGAGGAGCCACCCCAGACAAAGTCTTGATAGAACATGTCCTGAAAAACATTCCTTCAAGTCTGATCAAAACCTCAACCATTCTGGAGAATAAGTCAAAAACAGGTTTTCTATTTTGGTTGCTCTGGAAGCCACACCACTGCTAGGGAAGCTACACAGAATATATTTTTGTGGCTCATGGCCTTAGAAGCATTCCTACCAAGTTTGGTTCAAACTGGCCTGGCAGTTTTTGAAAAGAGGTTTAAAATAGCAATGCTGCCCAATAACAAATGACAAATGATGCCCATCAGATGCAGGGCTGTATCATAAGCTTACGTGGCCTTAAGGCCAGATGAACTACTATATATACTCACTTTAAGCTGATACCAACTGCAAACTGCATAGACCCAGATCTGCTGTCTCAGAATATGCCAGCATAACTGGGTCTATGCAGTTTGTAAGGACTAATCAATAAAACAAACAGCACAGACCCTGATCTGCCAGCACATTATGCAACAGCAGATCAGGGTCTATGTTGTTTGCATTTGGACCCAGATTATACGCAAGTATATACGGTACAAATCATCCCATAATTTTAACAATCTATTAGTGTTTCCCCCAGGTCATTTTATGATGGTGCCATGCCATGTTGCTCTTTTTCTGCCCCAGAGCATTTTTATTGTGCCAGGCTGTTCTTTACACAGTACCAGGCCTTTTTGTTCCCAAAAACTTTCCCTTTTTCAGTTGCAAAATGACCCCCTTTTATTTCTCATGAACTTAAACAGTCACTTATTTGCTCGATTTAATTTCAACATTTTTTTATCATCATAAGCGGTAATTTACCTGTGTCTAAAGACTAGGCTATTCATTGTTTAACAGGTTACGGCTGATCAACACCAAGCAGTGATGCATAAAGGTGTTCTTTGTTTATTGGAACTGACTGCTCGCAGCAGTGTGTACACTCACTGGACAACATTTTGACATGCAGTTGAGTAGATATGATTATAGGGATTATCTTTTCCAACATTAATTGTCTTTGCAGCCAATGGTTATATCATTCTTTTAAAAGGAATATGTAATGAACTAGTAAACACATAGATCATGCCCTTCAATAAATTAAATCATAGTTCATCCAAGGAATTTAAAGTATGCATGAAAGAAGAAATATAAAGCCTAATAAAATCAGTAAATTTCTTACATGTCACTTATATTAACTGTAATCATTGGTTATTATTACTATTGATACAATTTTTAATTTTCACATGTAACTAACCATGCATTCAATTTTCTTTCAAAGCATTACTGCCCCATATATACTTGGCTAAGGAAAGATGAAAAAAGAGAAGAAAAACAATACTGCAAAAGACTGTATCAAGGATTTTAATCCTGCAATTTTGGGTGGAATACATATGAAACATACGATTTTTAGAACACTGCAGGTCAACTACTCTCATAATTTACCAATTTTTCATTAATAATACTATTAATAATAATAACAATAATAATAATAAAAGCAACAACAATTCATGATGAATTAAGGCACCCATTTGATTATCAGATAAGCATTTAAAAAGCCCTTTTTGAAGCTTAAAATGCACTTTTTGGAGGATAATAACCATGCCCTTTTTAGATCCTTAGGAAACACTAATCTAACAGAGTGAAACCTGTCTTAGGTCACATCTCTATATAAAGACACCTGCAAAAGGGTTTTTTCCTTGTCTTAATTTCATCTTGTGTACATCTACAGAAAGGATGTCTGTCCATTTATGACAAAATTTCATTGGCCACTGAAATGCCTTTGAAAAATTGGCTTCGCTGTATTTGGTTGGTGTATTTTTTAAACAAATTCTGCTACAACAATTTCTGATGATCTTTGGAAACTTCATCAATACTGTAAAAATTGTAAACATAAAGTCATAGCAAATTTCTGTAAAATAGTAGTGAATAATGTCAATAAACCACAGCTGCCAGAGATCTTGGATAAAGCCATACAAAAAACATGTAACTAAGATTATTAAAGTTTTCTTTTTTTTTTTTTTGCTGGCAGGCTTATAATTTCAGTTTGCATATATTTTCTCAATGCTATAACCAAGCAGGCATATTTTCATGATATTCTATAAGAAATAACATTATCACTATTCATGCAAATCAGTTATGCTGAGAACATCGATCATATGTGTATTTATGATGAAGATAGGCTGCACTGTGGCATAACATCTAGCAATATCATATATTACTCAGCTCTGCAAAAGTCTGTCCTGCTATATGATAAGCATACCTCAAATTTGTAACTCACCTCCAACTTTTTCTGGCACATAACTTGCAATTTCAACAGGAACAGGTGTAAACATTGTACCAACTGTCTTGCCAGGTACACCTAGTGACGTACTGGAATGAAAAACAAACAAGAGTCCCTTGAATGGACTGATGATCCATAGACCAAAACGAATGTCCAAGAAGATAAGACCATTTCTTTGTTTTAACTGCTGAGTGTTGAAACCATGTTGGACATTCTTCAGTGATAAAAAGATTTTCAACTTAGCTGCTGTGGTGGACATATTAGATGACAGATTGGCACCATTTTCATTTAGGACCAAGTAGACATCATTAGAAGTCTTTGTTTAAGCAGCACCATTTTCACCTATACATCATAAGAATTCTTTTAGCAAAATTCCCATGTGGATGTGACCATAATTCATAAGTAGTGATAACAAGATTTTCAAAATAACCGCTGTGGTGGCCATGCTGGATGTGCAAGTAGCACCATCTTCCTTTAGGACCAAGTAGACATTATAAGAAGTCTTCTGGTGAAAATCCCATTTCAATCTGACTTTTCATTCAGGGGGCGCTCTACAGATAATACATGCTTCTGAGAGAGTGACAGGTGTAAGATGAAGTATTTTGCATTTGTAACATGCACAATGGAGAGAATGTTGGCATACCTCTATGTTACTTTCATGTACTGTGGCTGAAATTTCTTTACAAATTGTACTTGTGGAAACTGGACATGATCTAAGCAAACGGCAGAAAAAATGGCCGCTCCAAAGTACTCGAAAAATCAGCCTGAATTACTCAAAAGTGCTCTATTTTCAGCAGTTATTAAAATAGGGAAACGAATTTTGCCAGAGCAGACAATACCAGCCTCTGAAAGTACTATGAATGAATCACAAAATATCTAAAAAGTAAAAAAAGTTATCGGCTCTTTTTTTAAATATTTACCTTTGAAGTCCAGGAAGTGAAAATGACCAAGCGGAGCTAGCAGTTTTTTTAGAGGTGCACATCTTAAGTAAGACCAAGCTGTATACTCTATAACCCAAATTTCACCCATCAATCATACACCAAAATAAAGGGAATTCAAAGTTCTTTTAACAATACCTAAGATATACAAGGTCTTTTTTAAATAGCCAGGACAGCCAGTGAGGAAAACCTGGGTAATTCTTTTTCTTTAAAAATCTAACCCTATGCAAAGTACGAAACTGGAGAGCGCCATCTCAGGAGTAGCGATAACAAGATTTTCAAGATGGCTGATGTGGTGGCCATATTGGACATTAGATCAGCACCATTTTCATTTAAGACCAACTAGACGTCATAAGGCTTTTAGTGAAAACCCCATGTTGATATGACCACCCATGTCTGATTGGCACCATCTTCATATAGGACCAACTAGACCATAAGATGAATGTGTATGTAAAGTTTGATGGCAATTCTCCTAATAGTTTAGAAGGAGTAGTGATAACAAACTTGAACTAATGGACAGATGACAGACAACAGACCATCCCAAAAGCTCTTCAGGTCTATGACCAATAGAGCTAAAAGCAAACAAAAATAAGTTTTTATGTATTTTTACATTCAACAACATGAAAGAATTTCTGAGCAACAGTATATTTCAAATTTATGTGTATACTTATCAGAGACACAAACAATAAATTTTTGGCATATATGGCTTTGAGTGGCAAAATATTATTTGTCATGTACTAAGTCCATTATATGCACTTAACTGCCAATTTTCATCCTTAAGCAATCTTCAAAAGAAAAGAAGTACTTGTCAACCCAAGACCAATATGATAAAGTTATCTCAGTTTTGGTAATAACTGAGGTTTACAAGCTTATCTGTCTTGTGCAAGAATTTGTTAAAAGCATAGATTTTCACTGAACAGGCCAGTAAATTTAGTTTGGTCTATTGAACTTTCACTGGCCACAATGTCTTGTAACTGAAGGTTTTTTCGTTAGGACTGCTTAATAACTGGAAATTTGAAATTAAACTGAGAGATATTTGCACTTTCTGTATCTTCCATTACAATGGATTCCTACATGTTCTGGTGCAAAACAGACTCCCAAGTTTATATGTAAAAATTAGGGTAAATGCTACATGCATCTAGGCTTACCATACTTTGGTAAAGTTTTAGCATGCTTCCAGCAAGCAAGCAACCAACCAACCAACCTACAACCAACCAACCAGCCAATCTACCTACTGTAACAGGTCATAAAAGACATAAAACAATAAATAAACCAATCTTTTCTACGATATCCAAGAAGAGGTACTATAATTTTTTTCAAGACAACTCTCTGAATTCAAGAACTTTTCAAGGCTGTATAAACCCTGGTTTTAAAAAAAAAACACCTGATTACACCACACAAAATTAAAAACCATTTCTTACTGCGCTGAATTTCATAAATATGCACGGATCTTGTTCATAATAAAACTCACTGTACATCTTGATGACTTAAACATATTTACCAAGTTTACTAAAAATTGGACCAAAATAGTCTTTAGAGTGTTAACAAGTTGAGCCAATCAGAGGCAAGATCACCTCATTAATATCCCTAGATCTTGCTTATTACTGACTTCATGATCATATAAGCCTATATTCCAAGTTTTTATCATAAACAGATCATTGATATGGCCTCAAGAGTGGTAATAAGTCTAGCCAATCAGATGCAAGATCACCTCATTCATACACATGGATCTTTCTCATTATCAAACATATCCAAGAGCTTGATGACATAAGCCCATATTTCAAGTTTGATTAAAATCAGATCAGAAATATGACCTCCAAAATGGTAACAAGATCAGCCAAACAGAAGCAAGATCACCTCATTAATATGCCTGGATCTTGCTCTTTACTGAATTTATCTGCGATCCTGATGCTATATGCATATATTCCAGGTTTGATCAAAATAAGATCAGAAATATGGCCCCCAGTGTGGTAACAAACTCAGACAATCAGCTGTAAGATGACATCATTAATATGCATGGATTTCACTCATTATCAAACTTGTCTGAGATCTTGATGATATAAGCATATTTTTCAAGTCAGATCAAAAGTATGAACTCCAGAGTGGTAACAAGCTAATGTTGAACAAGCTAATGTTGATAGATGGAAGGATGAACAATAGACACAGCACCACACCATAAGCTCACATGGCCTTACAGCCAGGTAAGCTAAAAACTGCAGGTTTAGTTGTGCTAATGAGATTGTGTCATACAATGCATAAAGCTACAAGACAAAAAGGGCAATAACTCTAAACAAAAATTGTAGGAATAAAGTGATTTGTCAATATGCCCATCTTCTGGTGATGAATCCATCAACAAAAGTACCTTGAACAGCACATCAAATGCCCACCCTGTGTTTAATAGTCCTCTCTGTAGGCATTAGTAAGGTATGGTTGACTCTGGAGATTGTTTACCAACAGGTCTCAATGACCTCGACCTATGGTGACAGTATGTGGTCTTAAATAAACTTAATATGCAGAAACCATTATTTTCTTATTAGATTTATCATGACTCTGACCTCTGGACTTTTGGAACCCAGAATCAACAGGTTTCTTTTTATCCTAAGTTTAAGCCACCCACAAAGTTTGATCAAGAAACTTACTATAGAGCAAAAACTGCTCTGCAAAACCAATTGTTCTTTAGAGTCACATGGACCTTGACCTTTGACATTTTGACAACAAAATCAAAAGGCCTCTTCCATACTTTACGTGCAAGTATTCCACAAAGAATGGTCAAGGTATGTGGTCTAGAACAAAAGTTATTATGCAAAAACCATTTGTCTTCTTTAAGTTAATGACCTTGACCTTTTATCTGTTCACCTTAAAATCAGTAGGTTTTTTTCTTACCCAATATATAAGTCATCCACAAACTTTGGTGACAATACATGGTCAATAATCAAAATTTTTGTGCAGAAACCATTTTTCCTTCTTTCAGTCACAGTGACACTGACCTTTGACTGTTTTACCCCCAAAATTGATATGTTTCTTCCTTACCCCAAGTCCAAGCTATTCACAAAGTTTTGTAACTGAAGATGGTGGAGAACTCAAGTTATTGTGCAGAAACCATTTTCCTTCTTTCAGTTACAGTGACCTTTTCCTTTGACCTTTATACACCCCCTCCACCCCAAATCTATTGCATTCTTCCTTAGCCCAAGTGCAAGCCATCCACAAAGTTTGGTAACTGTATATGGTGCACTCAAGTTATTGTGCCATAACAAAAATTGGCAACAGACAGCTGGATGGACAGATGGTCAACATAATATAATATTCTCTGCCTTATGATGGGTCTATTAAAACTGTGGAGATTGTGTACCAGATGGACAGATGGATAACTATGTAAAAAGTGTGAAATGACAAGCATGGAATTCATTAACAACAGCTTGACTGAGACAGCAATGCATCAAATTCTATTTGATCAGTCAATGAGTCTGCCCAATTTACATGATCGTGTACTGTTGATCAATACCAGTGCTGGCTTAGTGTTGGCTTTGAAATTATCACAGTACAACCGAAAGTTGGTCATGACTTCATGGCTGAGGATCAGACACCAAGGCTACTGTCACTGTCCAGTGTAATTGTCGGACAGATTTAAAAATCATAAGCATCTAATTTTCTAGATATTTTCAGTGTGTACTAACATATTATTACCCTAAGAAAAAATACTACCATATTTTGGTGTGTATAACATGCACCATTTTTTTTAAATCTAATTTTCTTATTTTCAGGAGGGGATGCATATTTTATAGAAGAACTAAAAAAAAGTTTTTCCCAGGTCAATCTGATATAAGGATTAAGGCACTATAGCTGCCTACAATTGTCACATTCAATCCATGTAAAATATTAAATCTGCTGCACGTTGCATTGTAACTAAATTGTTTACTGGTACTAGCCTTATTAAAAGATTAAATAACGCTTTCAAACCGTGATAGTCTTGTTCTTTGATTGTGTATATTAATAAACTCGTTTCATTTCACATCCCTGTGTTGCGTTTTGTTCTGTGACTCAACTGGAAATACATGTACATAACAACTGGTAACTGTTTCTACAGCTGTGCGAAGTACCACACTGCAGTAGAACAAATATATGATTACCATACCTGTAAATGTTCAGTATTTGATAACTGTGGATCTAATGTTTTCTTCATTTATTAATTTCTTTATTCTTGGTTGAATTGAAATATAATATTTAATATTTAAAATTCAAGCAGTGCTAATGTTCTCACCAGAGGCACATTTAGGGGACATCTTTTCAGTGACTACAGTTTGTTACAGTAACATTGACACATATCGTGTAACAAAACACAAAGTTAATGTATGATATTGGCAAATACTTTTTGTCTTTGGAAAATAAACTTAGTTCTAAGTTTTATTTCTCTTCTTAAATCATAGTATTTGATATTTCTTCGTGACTATACAGTGATCAATGCTTCATTGACTCAGTGTGGTCTTATCAAGGTTATCAGCGCCAACTAAAGCTTTGATGTGCTAAACATACACTGCTTTGTCTCGGTAAATTTGCAATTAATTTACATTTCTTCGAAATATAAACTTGGTTCTTTGTTTTATTGCTCATCTTAAACCACAGTATTTGATACTTCTTTGTTACAAAACAGTGAACAAAGTTTAATTGACTAGACATGGTATTTTTAAAGGTAATCAGCGCAGACTAAGGCTTTGACGTGCCAAACATAATTATGATACATTGTCTTGGTAAATTCTATCATGGGCACTGAGATATATTTTAGAGGTGTCATGATAGTCCAAATAAGTATAAATATTGGACCTGAACTTTCACATAGCATCTTGTGTTTAATTTTAAATATGAATGAATAGCCAGACAAAGTATCAGACACTGCGATAAACAAGCCTATGCAGAAGCATATGGTAACAGAGACGCTGGGAGGGAGTTCATTGAAGGAGAGTCTTCTAGGGAGTGGAGAAGAATGAAAGAAAGACTGAAGAAAATGCTGAGGACAAAACAGGCACATAGAGGAACAAGTGCAAAGTATCTGGACATAAAGAGCAAAGTCCTTGAATGGGTGAGGGAGAGAAGAAGACAGGAAATCTCAGTATCCACAACACAGATTTGCTTTCAGGCAATACTAACTGCAAAACAGAAGAAAACAGATGACTAGAAGGGTTCTATGAGCTCAGCCTATGCATTTCCATGACAACATGGCTTATCAATTTGGCAATGCACACATATAGCCCAGAAGCTGCCTGAAGATAATGAGGACAAACTGCTTGAATTCCAGTGATTCATCATTTAACAATTCGAACGATACAACTTTGAGTTGAGTCCGACAGGAAATACTGACCAGATGCCCTAGATATTTGATCTTCCATCTAACACCACTGTCCACATGAAAGGGGCCAGTAACATCAGCATAACCACAACTTGCAACAAGAAAAATCGTTTTTATAGTTATGCTTGCCTGTACCACAGATGGTGGAAATCGTCTGCATTTTGTTATTTTCAAGAGGAAGAGGCTTCCAAAGGGTGCAGTGTGGCCAAAGGGGATCCTCATCAGGTGCCAGGAGAAGAGATGGATGGATTAAACATTGATAAAAGACTGGATAAAATGTATGGGGAAAACAGCCAAGTGGTTACACAAGAAAAAACTATTAGTTCTGGATGTCTTCTGATGTAACAAGCCAGACATTGTCAAGAACCTAATAACGACTGACTACCTGACCACCCTTGGCATAATTCCTGGGCGTATGACATCGATGCTCCAGCCCTTAGATGTCAGCATCAACAAACCCATGAAAAATGAGGAAACTCAAGCCAACTGACATCCGGTGGATAGTGGATGCATGGGCTGAACTAGATCCAAGCATCATCATCCATGCCTTCAAAAAGTGCTGCATCTCAAATAAAATGGATGGCACAGACATCCTGTGGGACGACAATGCTAAGCATGGAGACCACACAGAGAGCGAGGACAAAGACAAAGATGAGAGCTATTATGCAGCAACAGCAGGAACGATGACACATTGAAATAGGACCTCAACAGTGGTGACAACAAAGAGAAATTTGAGGGATTTGATGCAATAGCCTGAACTCCATTAACAAGGTAAACCTTAAAACGGCCCTTTTAAGGGCCAATCATAAAATCAGAAAGATATACTTTCAATGCTGCCACTTTTTTTATTCCTTCTTTTATGATATCTGTAAAAAAGAAAAACTGGTCATGATCAGATTCTGTGTGCCTACAGGAAAGACCAGAGAATCAGTCAAGCACTGCTTTACTGTAAACAATTCAAACGTCATGTAACAAATGATGACCGGTACAATAAGGAGCAAAATTATCAAGATTTTAAACTGTATTATATCGCATGTGTGTTATATGGCAGAACTAAGTTTTTCCCCTCGTTTTGGGTCGAAAATCACCAAATATGCACACCAAAATATGGTATATTGAAGAAAATAAAAATCTAAGTTGATTTATTCATTTTGGCTCTGTCAATAGGTTAATTAGTGCTAAGTATAATATTGTCTAATACGCCTCAATTGCAAACAGCAAAGACTATATCTACCATTAAATAAGCACAATCAGATCTGGGTGTACAATATTCATTCTACTCAGTAAACCCCAGTGCATTATGCTGTGGCAGATCAGTTGTCCATTAGACACATGTCACACACTTGCAATTACATTACCTGATAAAAGCCTTGATGCCCATCTTGCTGCCTCGAAGGGTGGTGTCAACTGTCATATGCACAGGATTCTTTGATTCTCTGGAGTAATATTCATGAATCAATACTGAGTGCTCTGATACATCTGGACCCGTTGAGTACCTAGAATGTGCTTAGTCATCATTATTTGAATAACACATATTCAATCCTTAATATGAAAGTATTCAAATACTGATTGACTATATCATCTGTAATTCTTCATACCCTCAAACTGCCAAGCCATACATAACAATTATTTAAGACCAGGGGACTAACCAAATACATTTGTCAACAAGAGTCCCTCATTATTAGTTGAAAAGAATTGCCAGGAATTCAAGATAAAACCATTTCTTCCTTTTAACTGCTCAGTGTTGAAACCATCTCTGATATTCTTCAGTGATAATAGGATTTTCAAATTAGCTGCTGTGGTGGACATATTAGATGTCAGATTACCACCATTTTCATTTTGGACCAACAAAACATCGTAAGAAGTCTTCTGTTAGAAACCCCATGTTAATATGACTTTCCATTCTCGAGGAGTAACAATAAAATTTTCAAGATGAGCACCATGGTTGCCATATTGGATATCAGATTGGCACCATTTCTATATAGTACCAACCAGACATCAGAAGAAGTCTTTTGGTGAAAGCACAATGTCGATATGATCAGCCATCTACGACAAGTAGTGATTAAGATTTTGAAGATGTCAATTATGACAGTCATATTAGAAGTCAGATCAGCACCATTTTCATTTATGAACTAGATATCATAAGAAGTCTTTCTGTGAAAACACCATGCTGATATGATCATTCATTCAGAAGGAGTAGCGACAACAAGATTTTCAAGATGGTCACTGTGGCAGGTATACTGAATGTCTCCATGGCACCATTTTCATTTAGGACCAACTAGGCACCATAAGAAGTCTTTCATTAGAGACCCATACTGATATGCCCATTCATCCAGGAGGAGTAGCAATAACAAGATCTGCAAGATGGCAGTCAAATTGGATATCAGATCAGCACAATTTTCTTTTAGGACCAAGTCAACATCATAAGAAGTCTTTTAGTGAAAACCCCATGTTGATATGACCATACATTCAGGAGTAGCAATAACAAGATTTTTATGACATGGCTGCTGTGGGGCAGCCATAATGGATGTCTGAGCAGCACCATTTTCATTTAGGACCAACTAGATCTTGGGATGAATGTGTGTGTAAAGTTTCGTGGCAATCCTGCAAGTAGTTTAGGAGGAGAAGCAATAACAAACATGTGCTCACAGATCTATGGACATCAGACGACAAATAACTGACTGTCCTATAAGCTCGGTAAGGACAAGTTGATTTTTCCTAAATAAACAACACAAAATTATAATGACATAACAGTCTTATTACTAGTAGCAATTTAACCTGTGTACCTTTTTAAAGTTTGTAATTAAACAAAATTAATAATTTACGAAAAAGGATATTTATGTTTTTTCTTTTTGTAATTCTCTAATTGCCAAAAGAAATAGCATTTTCTAAGGATGCATCTCAGATAGTACAGTTCAAAAATGCAAACAAATAATAGTGATCAATACATAAAAAAAATGCAATTATATAAATGTAAACAGCCCAACTCTGATAATATAAAATTCATTGGACCAGAAAAATTATTTCATATTATCTGGGTTTTGTGAAAAACACAGTATTGTTCTTATATGAGACAGAAGGCAGAAAACTATACTGCTGAACATTATCTTAGTGAATTTCAATCAGTATCAATGATCTGATAATATTTTCAAAAAATTCTTGAGTTTGTTTAAATGCTTGAAGATTTTCAACTTTAACCTGTAAAAAAAACCAAAAAAAATGGTGTGCCTATTTTATCTGCTGAATGTTGTCATGTGAAAAAAAAATCAATGTTGAGAGTGTAGTTGGATAATGGCCGAAATTCTTTGCAGTGGCAGTCTCGGATTTTCCGCAGCCACAAAGATATTTTTTTTAAATCAATCACAAAGTCATTTTATTTTATTTCTGTGAGGTGTCAAAAAACTTAAGTGAACATTTGAAAATGAGACAGTCTGTAAGTTTTCATAGACATAAAAATTATCTGACACATGTTCATGGAAGCCACTCCCTCCTTTCTTTCATATTATCCTGGGGCATCATGACTTAATTAGTGACCTGCAACCTTAAATTCTCTTCAGCTTAAGTGGGTTGTTATACTAAGCAATTCATATGATTCAACCAGTAAAAATACAAAGAAGATAAAGGAAGATTGCAAGGGAAAATTATTTAGTTCATATTAAGCAGATTTTGTATTGAATTTAATACTAAGCTTGATTAATTTCACAAAGGTAATATGTTAATCACTATTTTAGTACATTTATTTTCTAATAGGTACAGATCAATTAAGATGTACTATTTTACATGCGATATGTGTATACTTACCATCCTACAATAACCTCTGCTGAATTAACTTTTTTGTGGAGTTCAAACATATTCCTAGCATACTCCAGATCTGCAGCCACCTGAGAACATAATAATATTGATTATGGGAGTTGCAATTACATCTGTCTGAAGGGTGTACCTAAGATATAACAAGACTCCCTTGAAGGGAATGACACTCTACTGGCTGAAAAGAATTTCCAGGAATCCAAGATAAATCTATTTCATTATTTTATATGCCGAGTAATGAAACCATTTTTGATATTCTTCAGTAGTTTTTTGTCCAATTCTTTATACTGACATTTTTAGAATTTTACTTTTAATTGGCTCCATACAGCCATTATTGTGCTGACATAACATTACACCCCATTGCACACACATATATCTTATTATCTTGAAAAGCTTCAACATATCAAATATGGTAACAAAACTATTTTCTTATTTTTGAGTTAAAATATTCACAAGAACCTGCAAGTGCAGTACAAAATTCTAACAATGTCCAGATATAACCACATGCTAATTTGGTTAAATTTTTAAGACTTAGTAATATTTCTTGGAAAAAATAGTAAGTTATTGGAGCGATACCACTTTAAGCATTATTCAGATATAACCACAAACAGGGTTGAATTATACACATTCAGTAAGCAGCAATAAGATTTAGCAGCACTGTAGGAGGTCAGATTGACACCATGTTCATTTAGAACCAAGTAAACATCAAAAGGTTTTATTGAAAACCCCATTTTTATGTGACCATCCATTCAGAATCAGTAGTGACATCAAGATTTTAATGATGGCTACCATGGTGGGCATACCAGATGTCAGATTGGTACCAGTTTAATTTAGCACCAACTAGGCATAATAAGGAATCTTTTAGTGAAAACTCCATGAGAATACAACTATCCATTCAGGAGGAGTAACAATAACAAGATTTTCAAGATGGTGGCCATATTGGATGTCACATTAGTACCATTTTCGTTTAGGACCAACTAGACATCATATGAAGTCTTTTAGTGAAAACCCATGTCGAAACAACCACCCATTCAGGAAGAGCGGTGATACAATTTTCAAGCTTTACATATCTAAGCTCATGTCCAATGGACACAATTTTCATTTAGGACCAGCTAAGCATCATAGAAGTCTTTAAGTGACTACCCCATGTCAATACAACCATTTGTGCAGAAGCAGAAGAGAAAACAAGATTTTCAGGATGGATGCCATGGTGGTCATGCTGGATGTCAGATCAGCACCTTACTGCTTTAACCACCATAAAAGGTCTTATAGTGAAAATTCTATGTCAAGAGACCATCTGTACAGGTTGAGTATTGATCAGGGATGATTCCAACAATACATTTTTGGGACCATAATCCCAAGAACTGGGAATTTGTATTGCAAAATTTGTAACACATAGAATTCTAGTTTCTAATCTCCTGTTTATAATCACTCGTACTTTCTGCTGCAATTTGTTTTCAGATTTCTCTTTATAGCCAATTTTAAGAACATAATATTACAGAGGTTCATCTGTAGTGTAAACCAAAAATAATTATATAATTATGTTCCTGGTTTGTAGAGAAGTTGCCCCTTTTGTAGTAATAGTAGTAGTACAGCTGTTTGGGGTTTTTTTGCATAAAAAACAACTTAATATGAGACAGTATATTATTATATGCAGCCAATACAAATGTATCTGTTTATTCATCTAACATAATATAAATTTAGGCTGCATTATATTAATTTTGTTTATTACTTACATGTGTTATTTGGAATAAAAGTGTTGTATGATTATATGGCACCTGTTGGCAGTTTCATATTGAACTTAAATTCTGTTTGGTTCCATACAATGGGAATCTTTTGCTGCAAAATGTATCACAAGTCAACAAACTAGAATACGAGGGATATTTAAAAAGTCCTGAATATTAGTGTGATGTACAAGAAAGTTCTTTATTTGTGAACAGTACATCAATGCTCAGTCTGATAATCCAATTATTAAAAGCCACTTTGTATTCACTTTTTGGTATGTTGTTCACACACTGGAACACTGTAATTCCAACTACATGATGGCTTTCAAATGATCTGCCCCTCAGCAAATTTTTATATAATGGGATTCAGCCAAAAATCACTTGGAGTTAAATCAGCTCTAGGGAGGATGTGGCAAAAATTTGGATGCTATGCTTCTTCAGGAAATATGTGATGATGGCAGATTTATGTAAGGTGCATTTTCATGAAATAAATGGATACCTCTGGTACAGGTGTGCAGACAGGTATTTTGGTAATGTTCCACAACTTTTGGCAACATTTTGGAGCCTTAAAATGTCCAGTGACACTAGCAGAGTCCGACACAGGTACCTGGATGATTGGGTCTTCTGTGTTGGAAAATAATGTGCATAAAACTCTTTTAACAGTCCAACCACATCAAGCAATTTGTGGTCTCCACTCCTTGTCTCTAATCCAAACTATTATTTTCTCTCAAGTTGTGTTAAAAAAATTACATTCATGTTTCATCACCTGTGACAAATCTCATTCAGATATCTCTGGTCACTCTTCTCACATTTGCCGAGTAAGTCTGTTTATGATCAGACATCAACACATGCGGGACCCATCTTGCACAAACCTTTCTGAGCTTCAAATGATTCATTATATTAAAAACAGCTGAAAATGTTTATTGCCTGTGATAATAGAAATATCTTTCATTGTGTATCGAGCATCTTCATCAAATGCCCCCTTCACAGCAGCCACCTCCCTCTCACCAATTGCATACAACGGTCTTCCATAACATGAGTGATCTTCCATGGCTTCACGGGCATCTTTATAACACTGAAACCACCTCGAAATTGTAAGATATGACAGAGAATTACATCTGTAAACTTTATCCAAGTCGGACTTGATATTAGTCTGAGAGTACCTAAAGAGTGCCCAGATTTTACAGTAAGCTCTTTGCTCAGCAGCAAAATTGTTCTCCAAGGACATTTTTGGGTTACTGTCATTGACCTATGTTATGTCACCTGCATATATCTGCAGTTGTCCAGCGTGCTGGACATGCAGCTGCAAATCATTTTATTGAATGTTACTTTATCTATTGATTGGCATTAAATTTACTGACAGGTTCAAAGAAATTAAAAATGTATACAAAAATATTCAGAACTTTTCAAATACTCCTTGTCCTGAACACTGTTAAACACTATATTTTTCAATTAATAAAAATAATGAAATAGGCCATCATAGGAAACATGATATAGTTCATTAGAAGAAGTGAAAAAAGTCATTTAACATTTCACACTGCACCACATGACTCCAAGCATATCTCAGAAAATGAATCTCGGACCCTGTGTTCATTGTAAGCAATTAAAAACACAAAATGTGTTTATTGGTTATTACCTGTATGTACTGTCAACTATCCAAACAGTTATTCCAAAGCACTGATCTGTCTACTGCCTTGTCAGCTTTTTGACAATGCACATACTTTGGAGAATCCAAATACTTATTATACTTAAATGCACTTACAATGCAATACAAAACTTTTGCCACATCAAGATGGACACAAAATCACTGTACTTGTCTCAGATAATTTCAAGATATATCCATAGGCACCATTCTCTTTTAGGACCAACTAGACATCATGAAACTTTTACTGAAAACCCATGTCGATCTGACAATCCACTCAGGAGGACTAATGATAACATGACTGGATGTTTTAAAAGCACACCATTTTCATTTAGGAAGGACCAACTGGACATCACAAGAAGTCTTGTAGTAAAAATCTGATGTCAATAAGACCATCCATTCAGAAGGAGTAGAAGCAACCATACTAAATGTCAGATCTGCACCATTTTTCATTTAGGACCAACTAGACGTCATGCAAAGTCTTTTAGTAAAAACCACATGTCGATATGACCATCTGTTAAAGGAGGAGTAGTGGTAACAATATTTTAAAGATGGCAGCAGTGGTGGCCATATTGGATGTCAGATAGGCAACAGCCTCATTTGGGACCAACTTGACATCATAAACAAGTCTTTTCATGAAAAACCCATGTTTAGGAGTAGTGATAGCATGATTGGCAAGATGGCCATTATGGTGGCCATACTGGATGTCCAAGCAACACCATTTTCATTTAAGGCCAAATAGACCATGGGTTGAATGTCTGTGTAAAGTTTCATGGCCATCCTCAAAATTGTTTAGGAGGAAGAGCAATAACAAACTTGTGCTAATGGATGGACAACACATGATCAACAACAGGCCACTGATTAAGCTTATCTGTTGTGTGACCAGTAGAGCTAAAAATATCACAAGAGATTCCAAATGAAAATCTGTTAACTAATGATTGTCCTTTATAATAAAGACATCTGTCAAATAGAGATCGAGGACTACTGTTCTTTGAAAACATGAAAATCTGAGTTACTGCTCCAGTCTTGTTTAAAACCAGCAACACATGATAAATGCTCTATTTAGAGTTTTTTCCTGGAACAAAAAAGATTCATCCCTATCTCAAGTTTCTCTTCATGGAGTAAATTCAAGACTTGGAGTCCATGGACTTTACTTTTAAAAATTTCTAGTTATGTTTTCCACAAGAGGAACCCATGGCTGCATTAAGTAAGGAAAGCGTTATGTACTGCTACAGACCTGCCAACCCCACCAGGACCTTTTCAGTAAGACAGTCACTATTTTTCCGCAAATTAGGCCAATTTTCCACAACTTGTAACGAAATATAATGTACTGCTGTTGTCAACTTGAAAAACATGAATTGAAAAGCTCAGAAACATGATCTCATGCAGCAAAGGCAACATTACGTTCAACTAAAAGTTTGTAAAGTACACTTAGACCTTATTGACCTCAAGCTCATTTCCAGACACTGCAACTCCAAACCCTATGAAGTCCAATGGTTTCTTGTTAGATTTCTGAACTTCATGCAATCTTTGCCTTTTTTTTGTAATTTCATGTGACAGCAGCAATCATCTCTCCTGCCATGAGTAATACTCAAATCGACACAACATGGTATCTAATAAATGTGACTGTTGCCTTTCCAAGCAAGTCCAATCATCTCGATATTCCTTTTATGCTTCTGTTCTGACTGTTTGAACATTTTAAGAGGTTGATTGTCCCTTTCACCTAAATTTTTTTCCTTTACTGGATGACATTTCTAGATAATGCTATAATGTAAAAGCAAAAGCTTGATCATGCAGGCATACTGCATGAAAAACATAAGCAGATTAAAGCATCTGAGCTAATCCTGTAAAGTTTGTCTGATTTCCTGACCAACTCCACTGAACCAAATAAGAAAACCCAAATGTGGACAAAAACCAGGACAAGCCAATATCTGGATTTTACCACAACAATCATATTTTTGTTCATATTTTTGTATCTTGTGCTATTAGTCCATAAGTCAATACTTCAGGGTTTATTTCAGTAGGACTTACAGTTAATTCATAAGGGTAGGCAGGTCTGTTGCTAATATATAAGATAGTTTGGTAGAGTCATGGTATGTACAGTCCCTGAGAGTTGTTTTTCAAGGACTTCCAAAACATTTTCAATGAGTATTTTTTCTGATGAAAACTGAACTTTCTCCATATGTTGTTTTGTTTATCTCTGCATAGACAGGTACAATGTAAAAGAAAAAAGATGAAATTATAATAATTACTGTGCCACTACAGCAGAAGGATGCTACTCCATCTTTTAAGCACCGACATCATGTGTGATTTGATCCACCCAATTTTGTCTCATTTATTTATTAATTATATTTGGAAAATAAGTAAATAACAAAAGTTCTGAATTTAAAAAGTGATATATTTTCTTCAGTTTAAACTTTCTGTATTCCCTCAGATAAATTCAAGGTTTTTTGGCAAAATTCAGAGTTTTCCCACAAATTCAAAAACCTTTGAAGATTAAAAGTTTTTCAAAATTTAAGGGATTTTCAAGATAATCACTCAAATTTAAGGACTTTTCAAGATTGTAGGAACCAGACTCAACTGAATGACCTGTTCTCTAGCAATTTTCAACATGGTGGACAAATGCTTGCATCAAGTTGCCATGACATCATTTTTCTGATTTTTCAACCACGCTCTTCTTTGATTAACCCTGCATTTAAAAGTCTGATTGGCAGGCTTCTCTGTTAGTGAAATCAAATGTGCTTGCTGTTAGCTACCTCTCTCAACTATTAGCCGTGTCATCTAGCACCACTCATATATACTCACATATTATCTAGGTCCAAATGCAAACATAAACCCTGATCTGCCGTTGCATAATGCGCCAGCAGATCAGGGTCTATGTTGTTTGTTCTACTGATTAGTCCTTACAAACTGCATAGACCCAGATCTGCTGGCGCATTATGTGCCGGCCAATCTGGGTCTATGCAGTTTGCAGTTGGTATCGACTTTTACGTGAGTTTTTATGGTATAGCTCCAGAACCCTCATTTTGATAGCTGAATCGTGCAGAGGACCCCTTTATCAACCTGGAGAAAACCCTGCATGAAGGATGCCAAAAAAACTTGTTTCGAAAGAACACTTGACTTTCATTGGGTTTGAATTCTAATTCATCACCATAATGTGTAAAGTTACCATACGCATTTTGTAATTAAACAACTTACAATCAATAGGTCTAGTTTCAATTTTCTAATCATATGCACAGTAAATTTTAAGAAGCTGATTTACTATCAATGTGGATCTTATTTGACACTTACCTCATCTTCAGACTCATTGTGGGGGACAGCAAAGCAATTAGTCACTTCTAATGCATTTTTGTCATATGAACCTGTAGGAAAATGAATTTAAAATTGAGACAATTGTGAATCAACAGAACTTGATGTACTTGTACTAATAAATAAAGCAGTGCATCACCTACAATATCTTGAATGGCTTTTCATTTCTATAATTTGGTTGCTGGGTTGCTGCCAAATTTTGACCAATAAAAATATTGACATGTTTGACTATTATTTGGTGTACTAACGAAGGACTGCACAATGATGCTTCTATTCCAGATCTTGCTGTCATTTTTCTTAATCATCATCCACTGATCTGCTCATGTTTTCTATATTAAAACTTAAAAAAAAACAAAAAAAACTTTTTGAACTAATTTATATTTGACTTAATGCTAAATTATACATTTCTTCACCCTTTTTTCTTAAGAAATGTAGTCCATTCTGTCATTTATCAGGACTGTAACCTTTTTATCCCAGCCACCGACAAGTAGCATTGGAAAAGTGACTTCACCTGACCAATTTTTTTATTTCTCCCATGTTTTGTCTCAAAAATGTTCTGCATTTTCTAGTGTCTTGAGTATAAGCTAGAATCTCAAAAGGGTAGCATATGTATTAATTATGGATCATAATGTAATATTACCATAATGTTCATAGTTTTCATGAGAGCTATATTGTCATGCATGTATATTCAGTATTGGAAAAGTCCACTGTCCAGCAGCCAGTGACAAGTTCGAAAGTTTGGTGGACAAGTTAACTTTTATGTTACTGGCCCAGGATTTTATATAGAATATAAAGGAAAAAATCGACATTTTTATGTTATTTCATGAAACTCTCAGTTCTTGGCAGGAAGATAATTCAGGAAATTTTGTAATCCTGATATTGATGCAATTTCTGGTTTTCGAATGCCTATACTTGTTAATTTTACTGTTATAGTTATCAAAATAAAAGCTAAATTTTGTGGTTCAAATAATCCAACATGTGCTAAAATTTTCTTTTGTTTAATATCTTACACAAGTCCCAAATCCCCAACAAAGCATAAGCACCCAACCTTCAAAAAGGACACTTAATTTTGCTCTAGTATACCAGGTCCACTCTGCACTAAAGTTTTTGGGTGAACTAGCTTTTCTTCCACACCAGAATCAGACAAAGTGGTGGGAAAATAGGAAGCAAAAATTTACAATGTTAAAAACAGTTGCTTACAACAGCTGTTTTGCTAAATCTTTGAGCCTAAAAACACCAAAATAAAATATATCTTCTCTAAACTTCATGAAAATATTCCAATCTTACATCACCCACAAATTGCTTTCAATGTACCATTTGATTCCACTTTATTCAACCATAAGAACTGCTTCTTCCACTCAGGTCTCCAAGTTCTCACTTTCATAGTTCTGCTGCCATTTTTATCACGTTCTTCACCTTACTCAAGACAGAATCAGCATTAACAAGAGTTCCTAAATGGGACTGATGCTCAACTAGGCAAAAAAAATTTCCAGGAATTCAAGATAAGACCATTTCTTCCTTTCAACTGCTGAGTGTTGAAACCATCTCTGATATTCTTCAGCAATAACAAGATTTTCAAATTCGCTGTTATGGTGGACATACTAGATGTCAGATTGGCACCATTTTCATTTAGAACCAAGTAGACATCATAAGAAGCCTTTTAGTGGAAACCCCATGTCAATATGACCATCCATTCAGGCAGTATAATGACAGCAAGATTTTCAAGATAGCGGTTGTGACAGCCTTATTGGATGAACGATTGGCACCATTTTCATTCAGGACCAACAAAATATCATAAGACATCTATTTGTGAAAACCCTATGTTGATGTAGCCATCCATTTATGAGGAGTACATATTACAATAGTTTGAAGATGATGGCCATATTGAGAGTCAATTTGCATCATTTTCATTTAGGACCAACTAGACACCAGAACTCTGATGATGAGGACAAGCAATAACAACATTTTCAAGATGGCTACCATGGTGGGCATCATTTTAATTTAGGAAAAACAAGACATTATAATAAGTCATCTGGTGAAAACCCCATGCTGATGACTTTCCATTTTGAAGGAGTAGTAATAACATGATTTTGAAGATGGCCTCCATGGTGGCCATATTGTATATCAGATACACACCATTTCCATTCAGAACCAACTAGACATCATAAAAAGTCTTCTGGTTAAAATCCCATGTCAATACGACTTTCCATTCAGAAAGAGTAGTAATAACAAGATTTTCAAGATGACTGCTGTGGCGGCCATACTGGATGTCAGATTGGCACCATTTTCTTTTAGCACAAACGAGACATCATAAGAAGTCTTTTGGTGAAAACCCCATGTTGATATGACCAAGCACTCAGGACAAGTATCAATAACAAGATTTTTTTCAAGATGGACACTGTGAAGGCCATATTAGACATCAGATCAGCATCAATTTCATTTAGAGCAAACCAGACATCATAAGAAGTCTATTGGTGGAAACCCCATATCAATATGACTTTTGTTTAGGAGGAGTAGCAACAAGATTTTCAAGATGGCTGCCATGGTGGCTATACTGGATATCAGATTGGCACCATTATCATTTAGGACCAACTAGACATCACAAGAAGTATTTTAGTAAAAACCCCATGTTTGATATGACCATCCATTCAGAAGGAGTAGCAATAGCAAGATTTTTTAGATCGCTGCTGTGGCAGCCATATTGGATGTCCGAGCAGCACCATTTTCATCTAGGACCAACTAGACCATGGGATGAATGTGAGTGTCAAGTTTTAAGGCAATCCTCCAAGTAGTTTAGAAGGAGTAGCGATAACAAACTTGTGCTTACAGCCAGATGGACGAAAGACCATTCCATAAGTTCTTCTGGTCTATGACCAACAGAGCTAAAAATACAATCCAAGTTCAAGTTCTCTTTGTTGTCTTCACTTGTGCCCTCACTTTCATCTATTTTTCGCCTTTTGTTAGCATTAGTGTCATTTTCATTGCAAGTCCATTTCCCCAAAAATTAAAACAGACTTTGCTCATTTTTACAAGTCAAAGTACTTTTCTGCACTCTTTAAAAAAGCGTCTACTGATACTTTAGTGTCCTAGTCTGAATCACACATACTTAAATAGCAGTTATTATTATTATTATGACATATTGATGATTTTACAATATTGTCCAACTCAAACTCTGCAAAAGCTTTTGATTACTTTCATGATTTATATACGCATTGTCACCAATTTAAACACTGCTAAAACAAAATATAGCATCATTTATTTGTGAAATAATTGTTGGTGCTTACATACACACTTGATAGAACATCAGTTTCTTTGAAGTCACATCAGAGAAGGATTAACTGTTAATTAGTCACACTGGCTTCATGCCTATTTACCTAAGTCTACACATTTGCTATTCTGCAGATCAGTCATGTCTGACCATATATATAAACGTGTTTGGCAAGGGGAAAATAAGGTGTATCACTGGTATGCATTACACAGAGAAAAGGTGTGTCCTGTGAGAATTTCACATGTATTTGATTTGGAAGCACGGGTCCCTGAGAGCCCTGTTTTATATGTTGGTAATTACACAAAAAATTAATTGAACAGAGTATAGAGATTTCTAGGATCAAGTCTCCCACTACTCTGAAAGAAACAACTGATCACCAACCTGGTTTAACTATACACATGTGATTCAGCAGATTCATGAGACGTTAATTGCACTAAAATTTCCTCTCATTTCATTAAAACCTATTTCCAGAAAATGCAACATAAGATAGTCTTGTTGTATCTGATCTTAAAACTAATGCACTGGATTACATCAAAACTATAACAAAATGAAGGAAATATGTAAGAGATTTAATTAGTATAGTGATACCTTAAACAGAGCTGTACTGAATTACAAAATAAAGCACATTCCTTTATTACACATATAAAACTTTTCTCATCATTTTTTGACTGAATATTGCATTCCATATATATGGATAGGACCATAGGTTTTCCTGGGCAAGAATAGGATTTCATAAACATTAATCTTTCATAACATATTAAATTATATTTTTATTTCATAGTGATAAATTCAACTGATTGGAGTGAGTACAGAATCTACTGCAGTAATTGTATGTCTTTGACTCATCTGCATAAGCATGGCCAGACATATGTAAAACATTTTCTGGTGTCCTTCACACTAAGTACACATATTTAAATTTGTATATTCAAGTTTTTGAAAGTCAGATACAAAGGGATATATCATTGCAAAGGTTGACAAGTCACTCTTTCAGAGTGACAAGTCACTCTTTCAGAGGAACCCTCGTTTTTCTTTGTTAGGGTTTAAATTAATTTTTGGATAAGCTTTTGGCATTACTTGCTGACTTTCAATAATTTGAGTGGCGAGCTGGTCGTTTGGCAATATATTGCATCATGTATTGTCATTCAGCAAGATGTCACATTACTGCTTTTTTTGTTTCATCATAAGTTATTGATTCAGCCAGTTGTCATGCACCCAAAAGGTATCTACCTTCCTGAACAGCAAAACAATTGCTAACACCTCTGTTTATATTGAAGTGAAAAAACAACTTTATACCGCTCATATTAACAAATCAAATGTGGATATCCAATGGTGGAGTAGAGCCAAATATTGGTCAAATGGTCTGTCCATGTACACGAGTTTAACACTGTGTTGTATGATACCACTCTCCAACATGTCAAAGGTACAAGCAAAACCCATGAGAAAAAATGGTTCTGACACTGGGTTGCTTTATCACTGCAATTTTTTTTCACTTGCCTGTATGAATGGATGGTTTTATTACAATACCTGTTCATGGGTAAAGTGCCTATCAATGTGGTCATGTTGGTACTCATCTTTAATTAAATATTAATTGTTCTAAAATTTAATACCAATATAATTTAAGTAAAGTCTATTCAATCCTAACTGTTGAATACTCTGCACCTACACTGTCATGAAAACACTTCCATATGAAAACTGCTAATCACTATGGACTTTTACAATGGTGGCCAGGTACTAAACTGGGTCAAGAAAAGAGGTCATCGGGTCTATTCATAACAAATAACAGGCTAGTGCAAATGTTTTTTTCTACATGCGCAGCTTTCATTGTGACATCACTGTGCACGACAATAATAAAGTGAATAATCGCCATTTTAAGGTTGTGTAATCAAATTCTAAAAAGTTACACCCATTACTGAAATAATTGGTACAGAACGCCTACATGACCTGTATGACTTGTACATCACAGGAAATTCGGACTACACTCTCTGTACCTGTGTACAGTAACTTATTCACAGCACATCTGGCAAATACACCGTCGGCTTGGTACATGTCACTATATGGAGAACAGCCGTCTTGGGCCTGTATACTGTAGTGAAAGTCTGATTTAATTATCTACAATGGAGTGTAGCTATCTCCATATGATATCGTGATACAGATGTTAAATTCAGCCACGTGAATAACACATGGGCACCATATTTATGAGCCATAGGATGTTCTCAGTTTAAATATTTCTTTGAAAACTTAGAATACCTAATAATGTTCCTATTACACGTTTTGCATCTTCATTTCTTCGTTCATAGGAGTCAACGATAGCAAATAAAACAACCGGGTGAACCCGGCACTCTAAATTGCACGCCATATTGGAAAAAAAAGGAACTGCTTTTGCCCTGGTAAAATTATCGAAACGGAAATATGCCAATAGTGCCGGAATAGGAATGTAAGATCACATGAAAGAGACAACAACAAAAGAAGAAGAAGAAGAAAAAAATGTAAAGTCAGAGGGATCAAATAAAATACGTTTTTTAAAGACCTAATCAATCTAATAATTATATTCTGTTCCTATAGAGCTTTATTAGTGCTAACTCTAGATTAATCTGCTTCAACATATCAGTTATGTATAAAGCTTTATCTCCTTTATCTTTGCCTGTATCTGCCTGTTACTCCAAACCTCTTGACATTGTTTTATTTTAAGTGCGCCTTCAGCGAACGTATTTTTTTTTTTTTTTTTTTTTTTTTTTTTTTTTTTTTTTTTTCTAGAAAATAAATGGTCAAACGAAAGCTGAAAATGTAAGTCACAGTTGGAATGTTAACTACAATGGAAGTAATAGGAACCCTGAAGTCGGGATTGAGATGAGGTGCTTCTGTTGTATAAAAGAAGGAGAATGAGTGAATGAGTAGGCTGATAAATTATATGCAAGATGAATGATGGGTGAAATAAATTAATGCCGACTTGGATGAGTACAGACTGGATGAATGCAGACCAACCTTGAAATGTGTATTGTCTATATGCCAGCTCAGGAGGCAAGTTGTTCCAGATTCTAGTGGTTCTAGGGCGGAAACAGAAGTGTTTGTGAAAGTCTGTTTGGAAGTACTATAGCTACGTCTTTTGGTGATATGGATGTAGAAAGAGAAGTATATTTTGACTAGCTTGTTTGTAATTTGATAGAACATACAATGAGAATACATGTTTGCGTCTGTCCTCGAGTGTCAATTATTTAGTATAGAACTTATACTGTTCGTCCAGTTGTAGCTATTATAATATATATCGGACAGCCCTATGTTGAATCATTTCAATTTGGTGGCTATATGTCTTTTGCAATGGACCCAAGACAGTGCAGGGGTACTCTAAGAGAGATCATAGATTTTCATTTGTATGTTGTGTCTTTATCTTTATTTTCTTTATTTTTACATTTCTCTTAATAAATATTAATGTGTTATTTGCCTTGGTTGTAATATCATTATTGTGGCTTGCTTTTTGTTTATTTCGTTCCAAGACAGGTCTTTGGAGATAGTTATTCACAAATGCATTACTGAGCCTGATGATATCCGGGTGGTACCGTGTAAGTTATAGTTAAATATCGTTCGCTTCTTCTTTATTAGATTCTAATAACCTCAAATTTGTCAGGATTGAAGAACCTTAACTACTTTTCCCTCTTGTATGTGCGTGCGTGTGTGTGTGTGTTTTTATTTTTATTTCTTCTCCTTTGTCTAGATCAGTTTGTAAGCGTTTACAACCAGTGTTGTTTGAAATAGTAAGTATACAATCATCATCAGCAAATAGTCAAATGTTACTGCTGATAGAAGTGGGTATATCATTTATGAAGACTAGAAAGAAATATGGTTCTAAATCTAAGCCCTGTGGGACTCCAGATTTTACCGGGCCTCCTTCAGAAGTTTGAACAGGATCCTCTGGTTGTCATCTTTGGTAAATCCTTACTGAAGTCTATTACAATGACATCGGTTTGCCCTCTCCCTTCTCCCCGGTTTAGATTATCATGAAGTTCTTGAGTAAACTAAATGAGCTGAGTCTCACTGCTGAGTTTGCTTCTAAATCCATGCCTGTTGAGAAACCATCTACATTTATTGCCACTGTTAGGGGGAGATATGAAGATGTGTTCACCCGCGACAAGTCATGTTCCACGAGGAAGCTATCGTGGAACATGACTTGTCGCGTATGAATAAATCTTCATACCTCCCCCAAATAAAGTCAATAATTTTTTTTTTTTTTTTTTTTTATACAGAATCAAATAAAGACAGGGAAACACAATCTCGTGATGGAAACATGATTGCTTGAGGGAGACACGATGTTTAGTTCCCTGATACGTCACATTCTGTGTGCCAATCAATGACACTGTTACATTTATGAGGTATAATAAAACATACATGTATTGCCCTTGTTAAGGGGAGATACGATGATTTGCTCAACCAATACAAGTCATGTTCGGGATAATAAACAATTTTTTGCCCTTGTTTGGGAGAGATATGAAGATCTTTGCATCCGCGACAAGTCAAGTTCCACGAGGGCTTTATTATCTTATTTTATATTTTTAACACAACTTTTCGAATGTATTCGTATGAATGCTTAGTCGAACAGATTATGCAAAAAAATCATAATCTACTACGTTCTCCTTCCAATCTTAGATTTTCCATAACCAGGACCGGTTTGACCACTAGGCAAACTATGCGGTCGCCTAGGGCGGCAACATTTGGAGGGCGGCAAAAAAATTAATTAATAAAAAAAAAGAAAGAGAAATAGCGTAAAACAGAAGATAAGAAAAGTCAAGAAATAGAAAGAGAAAAACAGAAGGAAAGAATAAATGTACAATATTCATTTTCGAAAGTTAATTGTGACGGAGGGGGGGGGGGAGGCAAGGCGGAAGGTTCGCCTAGGGCGCCAAATACTCTTGCGCCGGCCCTGCCCATAACTATTACATGTAATTCTTAAAGGCTGTGGCCCCACTATACAAAGGAAGCGGGCCACCCCTTTCATTCCATTTGTCGTCAAGGAAACTTGCTCCTCGTCATGATCTGTTTGGTTCTTTGACATTGGAAGCTACCTGACATGGTGATTATGTTAATCGCAGGTTTTTGTGACGACGCGGTACTAAGTGAAATTTTTAATAACAAGGATATCCCGACTGTCACCTAGGCCTCTTTTCAGTGTCAGCAGAGAGTAACAGGAGTAAATAAAAACCGTCTTTCGAGCATTAATTGTATGTTTACGTGAAGCTATAAATCGCAAAATCGCTAAATTACATGGCCTTTATAATATTATTATTTAAGTATTATTTTCTACAACTGAGCACTAAATATTCCCCTATGCTAACACGTGGCATGTTGTATATGGACGGTGATGTGGTTTGCACAAATAAAATCCTTTGCTTGATAATTAATATATTAGACATAAATTATTCAATAGAGTATTAACTTTCCCGGCTATAATTATATATAAAATCGGATCTACCCTGAAAGTTACGAGAAGTGAGATAAATTGAACAGATTAGAAGCGAAAATCCCCCGTTTTTATACTGAGATAAGCATGAACCCAGGGTCAAACAAATATCCTCCTTAAGTTGCTCTTTTCTCTAAGTCCGATATAATTTGGGTACATAAGGTATATTTCAGTAAGTATGTTTAAAGATGTTTACTAATTGGTTTACAAATTTTAGATTTTGCCTTTTATAGAAACAAAAGAATTCTGGCGCAGTAAAATCTGTGTTGTGGTCATATTATCGTGTTCAAAAGTAAATAAAACACATACTTTAAACAAAATATGATGAACTTTGTAATAGAAAATTATTTATAACATTTCTATAAAATATGACTCTAAAATCAGCATTACAACAGACTGACTTGTCCTAAAATATTTGTTGACGAGATGTAAAACACCATTTATTCATTCATTCATTAAATTTAGATTGTACCTATGTTTCATGAGTTTGAGCAATTACTTTTATAATATATAAATAGCATAAATATGAAACCTAGAAAATAAGCATGTGACCATGCTCATTTATTTAGATACTGCCTAATCATATGTTTTCAAAACAAAATTACAAAAAATTATCATATTACGTATTTGGAGGAATTCAAACTTATTGTGCACAATTTCTAATTCTTTTACACTATGAAGAGAAGACTTTTTAGTGTATGCATTTCCAGATCTGTAGAAAATTACCAAAATACCACCTGCAGCCTTTCGTATCTAACACAAGTCGAATGAAAGAATACACACATGTGTCTTATTCTGTGAACGGTATTTCCATATCATTGATAGATATTTGTTTTCAATGACTGAGATCACCTAGTAAATTGGAAATATGTCTCATCCAAGCAGGAATATCAGCCGAATTACCAATAATACAAGAAATAAAGCACTGTTCAAATCGATTCAAAGAATTGGACTTATTAATTAATAAACTATATTGAAGAGCTCTATAAAAGATTTGAGGAATTCTCTTATTCGTATCGAGATAATAGTGAATTTATGTTATAACGGTCTTCAATACATATTTGTTCAATTCCATACCAAAAGTCATTTTAACGACAGCACTTGAATTTCTTCCCCCTAACAAAATATAAGAATGAAGTAAATGAAACCTCTCAATAATACAATCACGCATGTGACTATTGGTCATCTCAGTAATACAATCACGCATGTGATTATTGGTCATCTCAGACATATTTCGAGTTTGACAAGAGCTGTTCCGGTTCTCTTCATCACACAGCAAGTTAAAAACCTTCGGATCTATTTCTTTTGCATACTGCTTAATCCCTTTAATGTTATAATGGACATCTTTGAACTTTTTAACGAAGGTAATATCATTGTGATCTCTGAATGACGATTATCGAATGACTTCATCTTCGTAGTTATCCACAAGTGCCGCATCGAAGGTGGTTTCAGACACAAATCTCCAGTATTTACGGGGCAGGCAGTTTTTAATACCCAAGTATGGGTTACTTTTAAAGAGACGTCTATTGTTGCCATCATGCCAAGCTGGTGTCCTCTACATCAAGCAACGGTTCATAATACTCTTAGAGGTTTTGAATGTACATGCTGGTATCTGATACTAAACTATTTGTTTGTAGAGGAGAATAAGTGAGCCAGGCGAAATTGGTTTTGCCACCTTTTTACCACATGTTCACAATAAAAGGACACTTTTGTTTCAACCACAGTCGAGAAAGGCATTATTTCCATCTCTGTATCCCCGGTCTCAGGATCACACATCTCCGATTCACTGATATGTGTGCTTATTGGCCTTGATTCTATTATTTCGAACACTTATTTGTTCTGGTTTTCTTTTTTTTTTTTTTTTTTTTTTTGCTTCATAAAATGTATGGCGTTGTCCCTAACTAACATATAATATGACTGGATACCAATATTATTGATACAGAAGCAATGGAAACGAGGGTGGATTCACTTCTGAATTTGTCTCTGTCACGCAAAAGAGCAGCAAAGAATATTCTTACTTCAGCGAAGAAACAAAATCTTGACCACCATGCCGAAATTAAAGATATTGTTTTAAAGGAAGGTAATAAAGTATTACTACACGATGTAAGAAAAACAATCAGAAAAGCCGGTATATCTGTTGCTTCTATATCTGTAAGTGCATGGTTTTCCCACGATGAAATATCGAGCTCGACCGGTAAGCTCACCTTTCTTCCATGCACAAGAGAAAATAGATCGTTTCCAGTCATTGCATTTTTCGTTCACGAAACAAGTCAATATGGAACAAAGCGTGCAATTAAATCTTTTTTTCAGACCCCCTGTTTGTGGGTGGTAAGTGGATTCTCTATACCCATTTGGCTGCAAAATATCTGGTAAATGTCACTGCACAATTCACTTCCTTGTATGTAATTAATACCTCAGGGGTTCCATAGTTACAAACGTATCTTATTAAGCAATTTACCACCGTGGCTCATTCTTGTCTGGGATTGCTTCAGCGTCCACCCATTTTATAAGATAAAAACAAACACCAAGATGTATCGGTTTCCTGCAATGGAATAAGAATGGCAAGCAATTTAAGTTGCGTGATCTTGACATTCTCATGATTAAGAGGTTTGACATGTCGCTGTATGTCTCAAATACTCGCATATCAATGTGTAAAAGGTGTAAAAGTACAATGTGCATCAATTTTCTTGTAATTAAGAAACACGATTTACATGTTCAATATCACTATATGTACATGTATTTTGCTATGTCAAACATGTGGCCCAAATGTGCTGAAGTTGTTCACCTACTTCTTATCTCATCATTAGGCAGAAAGTAAGCTAGAGAGGAGCTACGGGTCGAAGGGGGGAACAGCGAGGAGCTTATGACCACCATTTTAAACTTCTTCTTTAAGCATAATGATAACAAGACACATACAAAAAATCAAAGCTCTGGTCTTCATAATTTCAGAGTAGAAGAGTTTAAAACAATTTTCTGTACATAACACTACAGAAATCATGTCACACCAAAGGAGAGTCCTTTTCGGACAGCATAGGCATCGTTCAAACAAACTTGGTAAAGCATGAGGATATAAAGCCACATGTAAAATATCAAAGCTATGGGAGCACAATTTCAGCGAAAATGTTTTCGCGGCATTGTCTTTATATAATTGTATGGAAATCATGTGCCCCTTGGGCGGGGACAAATATGATTTGAGGTTCTTCATCTATACTACATGTAAAATATAAAATCTCTGGACTTGTTAGAAAGTTAAAAAAAATAGATTTTTTAAAATGTGTTCCTTCTACGTCTCTCTTCTAAATGTCTGCGAGAATACTGACTCTGGCAAAGGTACGGGATGTAGAGGTTTCTTGGCTTTTTGTATTGGTACTTTCAGCTGAGATTTGTCACATTCTGAGATGTATTGTTCCACGTACTCAAATGATCTCTTCCAGTAGAATCTTTCGCGTATTTTCTCCCAGTTAAAAGAAAAAAATGTCCGGCAATGTGTCATATTTTGTTTTCTGTTTCCATAGCAGCTGCAGTTCGTTAAATATGATAATCTCTTATGGAATATCCGAAAGCATAATTTCGTTCAGTGCAAATCAGGCGAAAACAGTCTGATACGATTTGATAAGTCCAGGATAAAAATGTTTCATTTTGTATGTTTTCTTCTTGTGACCAATTTTAGGTCTTTAAATGTGATATTCTACCAAATGACTTATGAAAATCATGTTTTGATCTTTCAAATCATATCGTCATTAAATACCTGAATACCGGTAACCGAAAACTAATAATGTGGATAGAACCACATTTGTTAATGACACGTGTTTGTCTTTATAGAAGTTATTGTCGTTAAAATACATCCATAGAAAGAATGAAAGGATATACAATTTTTGCATCACTGTATGTAAAACGCAAATAGATAACACTCGTCGTTACAAAATTTCCAAGCAACATCTCACGACAGTCTTCGTTATACATCCGTAATTTTTGGCGGGTGTTGCTTATAGTTTTTATATGTACATATTGTAATAAACCTAGGGTAAGTGCTGTTTGTATTTACGTCTCCGTTTATAGCTTTGTTAGATTTTAGTGATTATTTGTTGATTATGAGAAGTCGGTGTTGGGAAGATATTTCTCAACCCGAGTAAATAGTCAAGTTCCAGGAGCAGACGTCATAATGTACATTATTCACTAGACTCTATAATAGCATGGATTAGTTCGTGAAATGGACCCTCCCTAATTTCTTAACATAGGGAATTCTCTTGATATTTTTTATTTATACGCATTTAGTAAATTGAGATACGAATAATTCTGTGTGTTAGATGTTTGGGTCGTGTCGTGTTGTGTATATCGTGAAGTACTAATCTTCAGCTTGGAAAGGTTTACTGATGAGTCATACACATGTGAAACAAGAAAAACCATGCAAGTGTGAAATTATAGTTCCGTGCTGTGTGGTCATTAGGTGATTAGAGGAAAATTATTTACAGTATTCGGGCGTTTAACAACCGTTCAGTTGACAACTACTGTTGTCCTGAGGTTATTGGAAATAGGGTAAACAATGGACCTCAAAGCCAGACTCATGCAGAAGTTGTTTGATTCGCTCGGTAGTGAGACCCCTTGCGTGTAGCAATATATATGTGTGTGGCGTAACTCTTTGCGTGAAAATAATGTAAATCGTAAATGTTCGCAGAAATAACACTAATCGTATACTTTAGTGAATAAGTGAATGATTTTAATGATGATGATCATGATGGTTCAATATATATGTTTGGAGAAAATAACTAAAATTACGTTTACTCACAATCATAGTTGACAAGGACACCATCAAGATAATAATAATAATAAAAATAATAATAATAATAATAATTCACTATATATTTGGTGTAAATAATTAAAATCAAGTTTACCATCAATCGTCAATGACATGGACAACACCAAGATAATAATAATAATAATAATAATAATAATAATAATAATAATAATAATAATAATAATAATAATAATAAATAAATAAATAAATAAATAAATAAAAGAAACAAGTTAAAACAGTGAAACCTGTCGTAAGGAACAGCCCAGTTGACCCAATAAATGTGATCTCTGAAGACAGGTTTGGAATGCGATTTTTTGTCTCTTAAAACAGACGGTCTCTTTCAAGAGGTGAACTTAAGCACAAGTAAATAAATAAATAAATTAATTAATATATTAAATAGGTAATGGTTAGTTCTTCTTAATCAATATACATTTATTTTTACAGTGGATCCACAAAACTGAAATATGTTTTTTTTGTTTTTGTTTTTTTTTTTTTACTGAAAAGCGCGCTAACATATTTAAAATTTATTTCATCATTCAATGGCATTTTAGGGGAAGAAATCTCAAATTATCAAGGTAGTTTCTTGAAAATAAAAGCAAATAATATGTGCTTTACATTGGCAAAAATTGGAACTAGAAATAAGTCGACGACTCGCCATCGCATATCTCCAAGGTGGGTGTTTGTCAAAAGACCGAGGCCGAAGTTGATTGCATGTCTAACTTCGTCGTCCCAAGACAATTAAGTGACCTAAGGTCCAGGCACAGATAAACCCCGGGTGGTGGTATAGGTTAAACCCAGGGGCAAATAGTTTCCATGTTGTGATCCAGGGGCCACATCCCGATAATCTCCTGAGGATTAGACAAGACCCATGGTCCAAGGTGGTAGAGTAAATGTAGTCGTCTTTTCATGACCAGTAAGTGTATATATAGTTTTAGGGTGGGGATCTCAATAGTTCCAAAGTTGTGAACCAGGGGGCATATACAGGTTAGGCAAGACTTGGGGCAGAAGTTGACCGTGCGAAGATTTATTCTCGTTTCTTCATGACCAGAAATGTATGTATGGTTATAGGGCGTAGATCTCAATACTTTCCAAGTTTAGACCCAGGGGCTAAGTCCCCACATCTGCTGCATGACCTAGTGGCACCAGCGAAAGATCCGTATTGTAACATGTATATATGATGTACCTGAGTGCAATGGTGATACATACCAATTTTCAGATGGCTACCGCATATACTTTGCATGTTATTGAACTTTTTGGGAAAAAACACTCCCATCATTACTACTACTCCCACCTCCACCCTCGGGGGTCGGGCCAGAAACAAAGTACTTCTCGCGGTACTTTCCATCGTGGGGAATCGTAGCCACCAGGTTTCATCAATATTCACATAGACGTGTAGGAGGAAATAACGTTAGGGACGGACGGACGAATGAACGGAGGCGATTACAATACTGACGTTTTTTAAAAAGCGTGGGGATAAAAATAAAATAAAAAACGGAAATATCGATAAATTATAGCAGGAAATGGGTTCTAACTGCAATTAATCGGGGAACATTCATTTAGTTACCGGAATAATCATAAAAAACAGATACAATAGTATAGTTTAGGAATATAGCAACGTGTTACTCGTACGTTTACGAATTAATTTATTATAAATCTTTTAATGTACTCATCTAGATTTTGCACAGACAGGTACTATTACTACGAAATACTAAGCCATGACAATTGGGGTGGGTTGGGATGCATAGGCATTCTAGTCTTTTCATGCCCATTAAGTGTATATATGATTATACGGTTTGGATCTCAATATTTTCCAAGATAGGAACCAGGTCAAATTTGCCCGACCTCCACTATGGCATAATACAGAGGAGTGATCATCAAGCCCTGTACTTATCTGATGGTTCTGGCTTCCGTTCTTATACATACCAAGTGTCAGATCCCTATCTGCAACAGTTATGAAATAAATCTTTTTTATTTTTTATTTTCTAACAGTACCCTCACCCAACCCCCCACCCCCGAGTTCGAATAAAAATTTCAAAACCTCTGTGTATATCTGCAGACATAGGCAAATGACATACCAAAGTTTCAAACTTGTATATTTAACCGTGTAGGAGGAGTTCGAGAACATCACTGAATCACGCATGTTCATACGCATGGACGTATGGACGAACATACGGACCTGCATACGGACGGGTGGTATCACAATAACTCCGACTTTTTCCAGAAAAGCTCGGGTATAACATGGAATACTTCTAGAACTAAAATAGGCTTTTAATATTGTTGTTTCGTTGTTGGTGTTTTTTTTTTTTTTTATCTAGTTCTGCGCGTTCTGTAAATAATATTTAGTCTGAAAGATATGAACTCCTTTATGGATATTAATTTTCTTAACATCTCCAAGAAAACAATGTTCTGTGGACAACCGTTAAGGACGATCTGATGAAATATTTCCTCTTCAAATAATAACAGTTTGTAAATTAGCTGAGAGGAAAAATAAAGACATAAATGCTGTTGCTTACTTTCAACATTATTTTATCGGAAACAGTTCTTTCTACTTACATCATACTTCATTGGATTCATTCTTTTGAAATAACCACAATTTAAAGGAAAATTAATTTATCCAGTTAGCAACAGAATCATGTTGTCAGTAATAAGCTTTTTTATATCTAACTGAATTATTCTTCGTACATTCTCGGCAAAACAGCATAAAACAAAAGAAAAGTTCTCCAGTCATTTCATGCAACTAGGCATTTGCGGACTGACAGAAAGTGTTCTTAATGGCAGAATGGTCTTAATAATGAGTTTATTATGAATTTAAATGTTAAACGATATGAATTGAGATACAACACGTAATGCTATTTTTTTATAATGTTAAAGGATATGAATTAAGATACAACATGTGTTGCTATTTCTTTATAATGTTAAAGGATATGAATTAAGATACAATATTTGTTGCTATTTCTTTATAATAAAGTGTAAATACTTCCACGGTTCACCATTTTCATATAATAGGCAAAAGCTGCATAATATATATTTGGGAAAGATTTATATTCTTATTTTCTGTTAACATTAAATTTTGTTGTTTTATTAAAACATCATTTCCACTGTGATGTTTCAATACTTAACTTTTATTGCAACTTAAAATAAGGAGCCAATTTGTATAATTGTTATTTTTTTCATTTGCACCTGATCAAGAGATCAATAGTAATCCTCTCAAATTTTGATAAAACGCCTTTTTGACACCAAGAAACCACATCTTTGTTTACTGAGACACTTGTCAACATCATGTAAATTGTCAACAGCTTTGACTGATTTTCAACAGCTATTAGTCCAGCTTTCAACGTTGAATTTTGATTTGGCCATGCTTTAGGGGGGGGGGGGTCAAAATTAAATCTTACATCATGAAGCAAAGACTTTGTGCGGCTACTTAGCAATTATATCGAAACCTGAGAAACGGATTGAAGGGGTATTAAAAGAATTGTTAGTTTCTTTTCTTTTCTAGAACAAAATAAAATAAAAACTATTTGTTCATTTTAAATAAAAAGAAGATATCCAAGCTAAAGCTATAGCTGATATTCAGAGCAAAAATAAATCTTATTTTCTTTCCTTTTTTTTCTGTTTTTAATTTCTTAAATTTTAGTCATTAGACTTATCGTCGTGTTCAAGAAGCCCATACAAATAAAATGTTTAATTTTTTTTTTTTTATTTGTTCTTTAAAAAACAGTTGTACGGTCATGGGCACTTTGCTGACGACGACGGTTTTTGTGGACGGATCATTCATAAACAATCTCAGTCAAAATATATCTTCAGATATTTTAATCCATTTAGATAATTCTCATTTAGCGCACAGGTTCACTGCGGTGTCGCGACCCATTATGAGACACTAGGGCAGTGACGTGACGACGTTTCGGCTGTTTGTTTTTTAAAATATTTACGGATATAGGTATCCAACTAGACTCCAGAAGAAAGAAATAAAGAAAGAAAGAAAGGGGATGAAGGATGTACGGATGAAAGGAAAAGGAAAGTAGGAAAAAAATTCGCAGTTCTTCTCATCAGAAAAGTGATTGAACAAATTCATATCTATTGTACTAGATGCAGCAATAGCATGAGAATGGAGTGGAGTGAAGCTGTAGCGTACTAACGGGGGGGGGGGGGGGGGGGGGGGGAGAGGGGGGGCGGACCGGGGCGGCTGCCCTCGGCGCCAGACATCTTGGGGCGCCAAAACAGCTGATAAAAATTCGAGCCTCGTATTCTGGCCCTTTGAGCCATCATCGTCGCTCCGGGCGCCATTTACCCTTAGTACGCCACTGGAGTGAAGAGTCCCACTCTCATCTCCCTTACAACCATTTTTTTTGTCCGAAAATAGTATATATATATATATATATATATATATATATATATATATATATATATATATATATATATATATATATATATATATATATATATATATATATATATATATATTACAATCTTTTCTGCATTGTCCAGGTGATGAAGAAAAAGAATGTAGGACAAATTTACCGCTTCAACAACAACCAGTTCAACTACTACTTCTACATTAATATTAGTATTTTATACTACGGAAATAACAAATCAACTGCATCAAAAATAACACCAAGGAAGGCAACAAATGATTAGGTTTCTGATTGATCATCATCGTCATTATTGTTGTCGTCCAAAAAAAACAAAAAAAAAAACAACAACAACAGGAAGATAATCACTGCTTGAATTGTACGGTGCAGATTCTATGATGCTTCCAAACTGCCTTTCGAAACGAAATGGAGCGAAATGAAACAGTTTTATGCGAAATGGAATATTGCAAATATTATTTTTATTGTATACATTTGAAATTAATAACATAAATATAAATATTGTGTGAAAATTATAATCGAGATATTGTAATAATTTACATGTTTTGGTCATAATGCCACAAATGGGAATACGGATTGTTTTTGGAGAAAAGGAAATTCATGATAGGAAAACGACTCATTACATAAATGTAATGCAAAATGGAATCATCGTAAACTATACCTTTTTTCTTAAGTTTTAGAACTATTTAATGCTATTTTACTTCAGACTTCATGCAAACCTTAGTTTATTTAGGAAATTAGGAAAAACTTGATATAAAATTTGTATAACTTAAACTTAAATAACGAAAATATTTTTGTTAAAGTTCATGATTTAACTGACTGAGTAACTAAAGAATCAGCAACTATTAATTGTCAATGCTTCATTGCTCATGCCAATTTTCCAGTTTGTAACACAAATTAATATGAAGCAGCATGGAAAGTGATGACTGCTTTTTACCTTTAACAATCAAATAAACTAGTGTTTGCATGAAGTTTGAAGTAAAATAACATTAACTAGTTGCAAAAATTTAGAAAAAAGGTATATTTTACGATGATTCCATTTTGCATTTACATTTACGTAATGAGTCGTTTTCGTATAATGAACGACCTTTTCGCAAAATTAACCCTTATTTCCATTTAAGGCAATATGATCTAAACATGTAAATTATTACAATATCTCGATTATGATTATAGCAAACACAATATTTATATTTATGTCATTAATTTAAAAGGTATACAATAAAAAGAATGATTGTATGAATCCATGTCGCATAAACATGTTCCATTTCGCTCCATTTCGTTCCATTTCGCAAAATAAATCCGTTGCGCATTTATGATCAACCGCATTAGGGGAGGTAACCCAAAAATGAAGCTATATGATTAAAAGCGCTGTTAAAAGCGCTGAAAAGTTTATCCACGTGATAATGCCACTGTACTTATGATTTGTTAAAAGTCAGTTTTAGTATGCTTTTATTCTATCTTTCACACTCTCGTTCTCTCTCATGCTTCGTCAGTGTTGTCCCCAGACCACTATCATGTCATAGGCTACAATCACAATATCTACATACATCTACAGTGTTTCCCTTTACCCGAATTTATGCGTCAGAGACCCCCAAATTTTTAATTAGATCCCCAATTCTGAGACCAAAGTTTATTTTTTACTCAATCTGACTTCCAGTTCTGACACCAAGGGGATTTTTGACTCAATCTTGCACCCCTAGGGGAAACACTGCATCTACATCTGCAGTACATCTAAAGTGTATGTCAATGTGGTCATGTAGGCGCATTTACTCGTCTTAAATTAAATATTAATTTTTGTTCTAAAATTTAATACTAATATAGTTTAACCAGAGTCTGTTCAAACCTGATTTGTACTGAATTACACCTTTAGGTTGACCTCGTCCAAAAATGTCCATGTACTTTAACATTGAGTTTTTGCCATATGTGTTTCTTGGGGCATGTAAATAATGAACTTCCAGAGGAATATGGATATATGAGGATCCAAATAAAGTGAATACCATTTAAAGGTATGTGTAATAAATATCTAAATATCTAAAAAACGACACCTGTTACTGAAATAGTTGGTACTGAACACATACATGACCTGCATGACTTTTACAATAGCATACATCATATGTTGAAACAGTCACCCTTGACTATTAAACAACGGGCGGTGCCATGCCAAGATAATAGTAAATATGGTAGCGATAAAGCAGGTAGAAGAATCGTAATTGGAAAGGTAGAAAAGAGTGAAAGATTCACGCAACATTATCATTACCTTCATACTCGGACCAATCCAGCTACTGTGGAGGCAGAGAGGTAAGTGTATCTCAACCGCCATAGCCCTGAGAATCACTTGATCTTACTTGTAACTGATGACTGCATTTAGAATGTGATGGTGGACAGCTCCTGCTTGTAGGATACCAAGTTAGGAGCTTCTGCAATGGTGGCCAGTAAGTTTTTCCATGTCCCAATGGTACATGGAAAAAAGCCGAACTTGTAAGGATTTGTAGCGATAGATATGTGTCTGAACTTCTTGGTGTGATTAGCCCTAGTTTGACTGGTTGCTGAGATCAGATATTTGTCGGTGGGTATGTCTGTTAGGTTGTTGAAGATCTTGAACATCATGGTCAATTCAGCCTTGGTTCACCTGGACTCGAGCAGCTCCAACTGGAGATGATCCAGCATGGCTTTGATGGTGCTAGTGTTCCTGTATCTATTGTTAGTGTATCTAGCAGCAGCTGTCCTCTGAACCATCTTCATCTTGTTTATCTGGTCCTGGTTATGTAGGTTCCACATGGTCGAGCAGTACTCGAAAGTCAGGTCGCATGAGATCATGGTGGGTCAGGGTGCTGGTTGCCTGTCAGTACATTTTAAGGTGAGAAGGGTGGGCTAAAAAGATGTAAGTTTTCTCAAACTTTCTGCTTTCAGATTTAAAGATCTAAAGGTGTTTTTTTGTGATGTCCAGAGCTATTGTGTGTTGTCTCCCTTATGAAGACAGCCTCATTTGATGTGGTTAATGACTTGATCTTTACCGATATATTCCCCATGATTTTGACAGAAAATTCAGTCACTATTCCTTAATTGAACTCCTTGAGTATGTTGAAATTTTTAAAGAAAAGCCATTAAAGAACGCCTTTAGAATATTATTTAGGTGTATAATGCAGTCAGTAGTACAATAAGGCCCAAAATTTTGTGACTGTATAATAATAATAATAATAATAATAATAATACAAATAATTAATTTATTTAGGTAGAATCAGCAGATAACGCAAGAAGTACATATAACAGATATAATAAGTTACATTGAAAGTACATAAAACAGTTGTAATACAAACATGAAAATACATGATCCATCCAAGATGACTCATAAAAGTTCATACAAACTTATTTCCAATGGGGTCCTGAGGGATCAAGATTTTGGTGCAGGGTACATTTTGCAAATTTAAATTATATATGTGACTAAGCTAAGAAACTACCTTTAAGTATTGAAAACTTAAAAACTGATTTCAGAATTAAAAATATCACTAGAAACCAATTCATTCTAGTAAAACATCATTGAACTCTGTTCGCTTGTTTTTAAAAGGTATGTATGACTTAACAGCCTCTTTGAAATGTTCTATATTTGAAATGTTCTATATTTGAAATGTTCTATATTTGAAATGTTCTATATTTGAAATGATCTATATTTGAAATGTTCTATATTTGAAATGATCTATATTTGAAATGTTCTTGATAAAACTGGGTGATAGGTTTCAGTCATTTATGGTGTTATAAAAGAAAGTCATCAAAGCTATGCTACTAACACATGGTGTAACAAAATTATATTTACTACTAGTGACAAAATGGTGATGATTGCTAATTTTCAAAAATCTTTGGCTCATGTAAGATGGACATTTCTCCTAAAAAATGTTATTAGCATGATTTAGTCTAAATTGTTTCACTCTGTCTTAATTATTTTATATGATGAAGGATAAAGACCAAGTTTTTACTTTAGCTGAACGAGGGATCGTTTCAAAGTACCAGGATGTAAAAAGATCCCTATATCATAGTAAAAAGTTAGCTTCACAAGGATAGTACAGTAGGAACTATTCTTATACACATGATTATGGGATTCACTATAATTTCTATACACATGATTATGGGATTCACTATAATTTCTATACACATGATTATGGGATTCACTATAATTTCTATACACATGATTATGGGATTCACTATAATTTCTATACACATGATTATGGGATTCACTATAATTTATACAAAATTGCACTGAAAATTCATCCAGATGTGTTATCTTATGTGCTTAGATCACAAGTATATAACCTAAATTTTCAGTTCAAACATATACCCTGCAGCAATATGTCTCTAATTTGACAAAATTTGTCCATTCATATTCAATATACCGGTACAAGCTTTTAAACTTTTGAGCCTGACATTTTTATGTAATTTTTGAACAGTGATAGCTCAGACTTCCGTCCATATTTTCTCAGTAGAAAAGCTTACATGGTAGCTAAAATCCTTTTTTAGGGAACCATATCACAGCTTTTGTATATGTTGTTTAATTGCAGTTATCAAACAGAATATACAAAAACTAAAAAAAAAATGAATTTTCCTCTGTGTAGAAAAAGTTTGATGCCTTTAATCTGAAAATCCTGACACGGATCCTTGTAAGATAGAATTCTCAACATATTGCCACTTATTTGATACTTATTGCCATTTATTTGATCAAGATCCATTTTCAAATAGCACAATTGTGCATGTTCAATGTTTAGAAATGTCTAGAGTCTTTGATGTGAATATACAGCCGAAAAACTCGTAAAAGTCAATAAACCTTGACCTAGAGAGTGTTTTCCATTTATACAAAGGAGTGAATGTCTCAATTTGTCAAACAAAAGTCCAATGAAAGGTTATCTGTAGCCCAAGCCTATGTAATTAACTGCCGATCAACGATCAATGGTGACTTAACAGGTGATACAAATTAATCACCTACTGGTACATGTGTGAATAGAATCCATGTCAGTCAAGTTTACCTTGATGAAAAACCCTCAAAACTTGTTTTCACAAGACCACACGTAAAATGACTGTACATCACACCTGTGTTATCATTCCATCATGGATAGTCTTAGTAGATCTTCAGTAGGTGTGAATCGGCAATGTAAGTCTTTATTATGAACTTTAGTATTTAAATAAAGTGTCTTAATATTTTTATTGTTTGTAATTTTTCTACTCTTAAACATCAGGGTTCTCATAGGATTTTGAATGATGCAGTCCAGGACTCCTTCCTTGAAAAAAGTTGCAGTCCCAGCCCTAAAACTTGGAGTCCCAATAATAATACTTTTTTTCCTTGCAGAACATTATGTGTGTATTGTTGTGTCACCAATATATATGTCATCAGATTGCTAGTGCTCATTTATTTTGAAATATTTAGTTTTTTAGTAAACCAATGAAAAAGGCAGTTGATAACCATGATAATTGTGATTGTTTGTGACATTACAACTATAACAATTCTCCATTACTTTATCTTCCCGTTCTTTAATTGTGTGCAACTAGAAGGAATCGAGCAAGAGATTACACATTCTTTTCTATATTAATTTATTTAATTAGCTTAATTCCCTTTCAGATCAATACATTTTCCAAGACACTGGAAGAAGAAACAAATGACCATATTACATTCACTTCTTACTTAAACAAACTTAAACAAATTTCTCAACAGCAGGTTTAGGACCAAATCCTTAAGTTCTGGACTTTCCGCCATCACCCTCATCAATTTCATTACAGTTTCTTGCTTTAAAAGTCCATGGCCCTTTGTCTTGATATGATTATGTGATGAGAAACCACACTCTCAAGCCACTGATGTTATAGGTGAAACCAACAACACTTCAGCTAAATAGCAAAGTCTGGAAACAAATCTGACTGTCTGAGTACCTGCTGCACAGTATATATCATGGGGAAATAAACAATATCTGGAGCATTATAATATTGTAAGAAAAACTAAATATTTTAACTTTCAGTATAATAAGAAACTTCGATCAAACTGGAGTTGTGTCATCTATAGCATATATAACACAATGACATTGTAAGAATGATGGCTTTGTATAAAAAATAAATATTTTTCTTTTTAGAAAACTTTCAAACCAGTCTATGTTCTAAATCAGTAAAGAAATTGAGATATAAAGATGTTACCTGAAGTTCAATATATTTGCCAAACTGGTTCAGTGGCTGGCCATCCATTAGCTAGGTAGGACATAGTTCTAATTTGGGCCTCTTTGCACTCATCAGAGTCTCTCTCTATTTCCCTACTAATTATATTTTCCATGACAATTGGCATAGTAGTTTTCTTGTCCTTAGCCTGATGCTCTTGAATGGCAAATAAATGATCTGTTGAGACTTCATGCCTAGTAAATGTTGAACCAAGTTTAGTGTTCCTTGGGTTGCCATTGCATTTTTCCTTCCACAGTCATGACACCATGTGCATAAAGCAAATAATGTTCCATTGTTTTCTTGTTTTTTGGCCTATGGGAAAATCCTAATCCATGTTTCATTGCACAAATCTCTCAGTCTCTTTGGCATTCTGTTTTATTTATCAACACTAGACATATCTACTAATTTCTGTCGATCAGTTTTGCGAGAAGCTGGCTCATCTGTAGCCTTGCGCATGGCACCAAAGAAATGATGTAAAGTTGCCATCCTAGAAGTACACCTATGATAATCACTCGAAAACGAAAGTATATCTCTACATGACACCAAAAAACAGCTGATTTTATGATGTCTTATGACGATTCACCTGGGAGCTCGTATTCCTCCGATAAAATAAGTCACAAAAGCTTGGCACTATTTTTCTAAATACGGTATATGATAAAATGGAAGTGTTCCTAACATCGTGCAAGGATTTATAATATGATGGATTAAAATTGTGCTGAGTGAAGCTTATCAAAGAGAGGTGTCAAAGCACATGTGCATGTAATTAGTCTTTTATCAAAATGATCACTAGGCACAGACAATAGATTAACAGGTGTCTTACTCTCATTGTGTGCTTAGTTCTTACCTATGCAGCTTCACCTAATCACATTACAATCACTTGAAGTTTGTCTGATAATTCAATCACTACATGATTGACACTTGCTTTGCATAAATGGATCAAATAAACGAGAATTTTGATGACAAAAAAAACTTGTGTAAAGAGGACTCCACTCTTGGAATTTTCATGCATCCAGAATGAAAAGTACACATACTTTAATGCCGATTTCAGCATCCCTGAGAACCCTGAACTAGTAATATGTCTACAAAATGTTAATATTTACTTAGTTACTGATACATATACAGTAAAATGTAGGATTATTGGACCCATTTAATCCAGATACTTCTGTTCACAGTTTTCCTTTTTTGCCAGAATTAGTCTGGATAATAGGTCTGGATAATCAATGTTTCACTGCATTTGGGCTCCTAATTTTACATTTTGCATGTTATTACAACAAAACTATTGGGTCTATCATGCCAGAAATGTAAAAATATTAAAAGAACCAATGTAAAAATATGACTTTAAAAAAAATCAAAAAATCAGTAATTTTCCTTATAAATTTTACTTGTTTGATTCCAATTTGAAAAGAAAGTATCAATGTAAATTTTCATAGTGAAATTATAAATATTATGACAGTGCAAATGTTGAGAAAGCGCCCTTTCTGTAAGAAGTGCCCTTACCTTCTCCCCCTCTGTGAGAAATATTGGGCTAGAAAAATAGTAAATGGTGCCAAATAGGTGTCCAAAATGCACATGTAAAATGTTACCTTATGCAGTGTATTCAAACTCTGGAGATATTAAACAGTGTATCCCCCAAGGTGGGCAGAAAGGCTACAAAGTTTCATCATAGGCAAATTGTACAAAGCACATCAGCACAATATAGCATATAACTAGCTTTCAGAGATGTTGCATATTCAGCTGAGCTGACTTTGTACATTAAGCAATACCTCATATATCCAGCCTTGTCAGGGTACATGAGATTGGGTTAGAAAATCACATTTGTATTTGTACATATTTAATATGTTCGTTTTGATTATTAAAAACTTTGTATAATTGATGTGCAGATGATAAAAAGTTTACTGTAATTGGAAATCATATTACATATTCCATTTATTTTGTAGGCTCAATTGAGGTGAATGATGTCTATGTCTGAAGGAAGCTGGAAGCCAGCTCTTCCAGAGAGGGGAGGAAAACAAGAGAGATGTCTGTTTGGCAGACAGGAAATCCAGCTTCCAGAGCAGATGATAGAACATGTATGCCATCTGATGTTCTATTTCAGATTACACGTTTAACTATTATTATTCAAGTAAAAAAAAAAATAATTAAAAATACAATCACAAAAAACAAAGCCTTTATTTCTAGAATCATTCACTGTGCCTAAAAGTGTTTTATTTTTTTTTGTTTTATTTTTTTTTATTTTAGCTCTCTACTGGTCATAGACAAGAAGAGCTTATGGGATGGTCTGTTGTCTGTTGTCTGTCTGTCCGTCTGTCTGAAAGCACAAGTTTGTTATTTCTACCACTAAACTACTTGGAGGATTGCCATGAAACATTACACACACATTCATCCCATGGTCTAGTTCAGGGGTGTCAAACTCATTTGCTAATGCGGGCCTGATTTGATATAAATAACAATAAATAATAATAAATAATGAGTCTGGTGGGCCGTATGTTTGACACCTCTGGTCTAGTAGGTCCTAAATGAAAATGGTGCCACTTGGACATCCAGTATGGCAGCCACAGTGGCCATCTTGAAAACCTTGTTATCACAACTCCTCAATTGATGTTCATATCAACATGGGATTTTCACTAAAAGACTTCTTATTATGTCTAGTTGGTCCTAAATGAAAATGGTGTTGATCTGATGTCCAATATGGCCACCTTGAAAACCTTGTTATTGCTAATTTTCCTGAACAGAAAGTCATATTGACATGGGGATTTCACCAGAAGACTTCTTATGGTGTCTAGTTGGTCCTAAATGAAAATGGTGTTGATCTGATGTCCAATATTGCCACCTGAAAATCTTGTTATCGCTACTCATTCTGAATGGAAAGTCATATTGACATGGGGTTTTCACCAGAAGACTTCTTATGATGTCTAGTTGGTCCTTATTGAAAATGGTGCCAATCTGATATCCAGTATTACTCTCCACAGTGGCCATCTTGAAAATCTTGTTATAGCTACTCCTCCTGAATGGATGGTCATATCAACATGTGGTTTTTGCTAAAAGACTTCTTATGATGTCTAGTTGGTCCTAAATGACATTGGTGCCAATCTGATGTGTAATATGGCTGCCACATTGGTCAGCTTGAAAATCTTGTTATTGCTACTTCTCCTGAATGAAATGTAAAATTGCCATGGGGTTTTCAACATAAGACTTCTTATAATGTCTAGTTGATCCTAAATGAAAATGGTGCCGATCTGATGTTCAATATGACCATCACTTCTTATGATGTCTAATTGGTTCTTATTGAAAATGGTGCCAATCCGATATCCAGTATGGCTCTCCACAGTGGCTAACTTGAAAATCTTGTTATTGCTAATCCTCATGAATGAAAAGTAATATTGCGATGGGATTTTCACCAGAAGACTTCTTTTGATGTATGGTTGGTCCAAAATGAAAATGGTGTCGAACTGAGGTCTAACATGGCCACAACACTGGCCATCTTGAAAATATTGTTATCACTACTCCTTCTGAATGGATGGGCATATCAACATGGGATTTTTACTAAACAACTTCTTATGATGTCTAGTTGATCCTAATGGTGCCATTTCTCCTGAATGAATGGTCATATCAGCACAGGGTTTTCACTGAAAGACTTATTATGATGTCTAGTTGGTTTTAAATGAAAATGGTGCCGGTCTGACTTAGAATATGACTGCCACAATGGCCATCTTGAAAATCTTGTTATTACTACTTCTCCTAGATGGCTGGTCATATTGTGCTTTCACCAAAAGACTTCTTATGATGTCTAGTTGGTACTAAATACAAATGGTGCCAATCTGATATCGAATAGGACCACCATGGCATCAATCTTGAAAGTCTTGTTATCATTGCTCCTCCAAAATGTAAAGTCATATCAAAACATGGGTTTTCTACCAGAAGACTTCTGATGATGCCTTGTTGGGCCTAAATGAAAATGGTGCCAAGTTGACATCCAGTATGTCCACTACAGCAGCTAATTTGAAAATCTTGTTATTGCAGAAGAATATCAAAGATCATTTCAACACTCCGCAGTTAAAAGGAAGAAATGGTTTTTATCTTGAATTTCTGGAAATTCTTTTCAGCCAGTAGAGCATCAGTCCCTTTGAGGGACTCTTGTTTTATTTGTCTCAAAGAAGACTCATTTTGGAGTTCCACATCCAGTTAGGTTGGAAAATATTGTGATGTTAAGAAAAGTAATTAAAAATGAAGCTTGTGTAGCATTGATTCTTTTACCACAAGATATTCTGTTAGAGGTAGCCTAATGCTGTGACCATACATGTACCTATTGATAATGCACAGTGGACTAGAGCATATTTTCAAGCGGAATATCTCTTTCATGTCCAACCGTTTCATTCACAAATACAGAAATATTTCTCTGATATTATCTTCATTTAGGTAAAATATGTTACCATGTCTCCTCTGATGAGTTCTGCTAGTATTTTTTGTCACATATTTTACTGACTGTCCTAATAAAACGAAATGGTTGTCCCTAATATGTTCAATCCTGGTGAGGCTGATTGTTTATGAACCCTATCATATCCAAACAGTATAAACTTGAACATTATCAAGAAGAAAAACAATTCAACTGTGCATGTTTTTTTTTCTTTAAAATGACAATAAAAGTTACAATTGAAACTGATAGAAATGTATTGTGGTTCCTTCTCATTCCCAATCTCTATTTTACAGTATAAGTAATTACAGTAACTGGTAAAATAAAAACAACCTAAAGGCAGTAAAAATGGGATTTTGCAAATTGATTTTTTCTCCACTTTTTAAGAAATGCAGGTTGTGAAAAAAAAGTTAAATTATTTTGTGTGCAGTTTTTAAACTAACCTGCAGAAGTGTGTCACTATGCCCCTTTCAGTTTGAATATTAGTATCATGAAAGCAGTCATTTTAGTAAGGTGGAAACTTATTTGTGGATTTATGTCATGGTCAGTAAATAAATGTTTTAATAACAGTAATAGATTTCTGCTACTGTTGCATTGCTTTCCTTTTCTGGGACCCCAAGTCCACAGTCTAAGCTAAGAATATTCCATCCTCAATTTAGTAGTTGGAGGCCCAGAATTGAAAAGAACATGATCCCAGTCTGATTCCTTAGTCATAGCCTACATGTGGAATATCTTCCTCTTTTTCCTTGGACTTTAATGAGAGTACACATGTGCCAAGTTGCTTATCAAAATTTACCTTTGTTCTCTTTGTTTTGGGAAGTCAATTTCCCCTTTGAGACAAAAAGATGGAGTGATCTCCATGGTTCGGGGATCACCAATAGGTCAAGGATCCCTGATGCTCAGTCTGATGCCATTAGTGCCAGTGAATGATAGATTCTTGGCTCCTATTAAGGGAGTAAAAGTGCCTGAGGGCATGTTGTGCCTTTCCAGCAGGGATAAGCAGCACCATCTCAAGGGAGGCATAGTGCCTGTGACCAATATAAGTGAGTTGCAACTTCCCGATGACGAGGAAGAGCAACGATATGCTCTGATAGATCTGAGGTAGTCTTGTCTTTATGATCTTTGTCACCAGACTGATCTTTGACTGGTGACCAGTCATTGGTGACTGGGTACCAGTTGGTGGTTTCTGGGCACCAGGCACCCTTCCTCTCCAATCTCAGTGTTACCATCCAATACCTATGGAGATAGGGAGTTGAATTTTGCTTGCCCGTCTTGGGGAAGGGGATCAGATCAGCATTCTCCCCTTCACTATGTTCCCGTTTGATCCCAATGGAATTTGGGGACCCCACTTACCTGGTAGTAAGTATTCTTCCCCACCCCCACCCCCATCCATGACATCATGAACATCCCTGCGTTGATTTCAAGGTATGGTGGGTGTGACAGGCTGGGGACATGCTCAATCACCTCTGGCCTTGCCCTTCCCACCTGTTTGTACAGGTGTTGGAGGAGGAGGAAGTCTGGATGCTTGATAAGGCAATTTACCATTTACTGCTTCCTTACCCCAGACTTGTGCCCAAATTCTTCTGGGGATGAGGACACTAAGGTTCTCTCCAGTCTAGAGAGTCTTTTTGGGGCTTGCTCTCTTTCAGATTTTCTGCTGCTCCAGCACTCTGCTATGGTTTGGGACCTTGCACAGGTTTTCCTGGTGCCAAGAGTCAGTAGAAGTGGTCTGCCTACCCTTTTGTGCTATGGCTGCATGTCTCCACTTCCACACAAGTTTCATCCTCCGGCTATTAGGTTCATTCCCCTGCTTGGTCCCTTAAGCCCCTCAGCCCATCCCCTTGGACTCTTATGCATTTCAAGTATAGATATTGGCTGGGACCTGGGCTCATCTCCTGCTAAAAGCATTGGAGGCCTTGGATCTTACGGTTTCAACCCTTGTGATGATTGTCTCTCGTGCTGATCTCTTTTCAGCTGCTTCTTTCAGTCTCTTTACAGAGAAATCATTATCTCCAGTGGTACTTAAGTGCTTGCCTCGGCCAACATGGGTATGTGAGAAAGCTTGCCAGTAGCTTCCTGTGGGTCGGTGGTTCTTTCTGGGGTTTTCTCTGGTTCTTCCTCCATCAAATATACTGGCCGCCATGTATAGCCTACCATGTGCTGAAAAATGGCATTAAACCCATAACAACCATAACAACCAACTTAAGTGCTTGCTGGAGGCTGTGTCAAATATGTCAAGGCATGTGCTCTCCATGTCAATGGTGCTCTCTTAGGAGCTTCTTCGCCTCTGCAGGGATGCCACTTTGGAGACCTTTAAGATCTTGCTGGACCACACAGCAAGAAACTTTTGAGGGTTGCACCACTTGAGGCAGAGACACTCTTCTGTGGTCTCATTCCTTCTGTAGCATCAAAGGATTTGAAGGACCAGCAGGGTGATGGGGAAATATTGGCTCACTTGAGGTCTTTAGAAAACCCCATCCTCCAGTATTTTCATGACTGGCTGATGCACAACATCCTCAGAGATACTCTCCAGTAGGACCTATCTCTCCAATTCATGCATTTGGCAAATTAGAAACCGCACAAGGATCCGCCACCAGCTAGGATTCCTCTGTGATCCGATATCCGTCACTACCTGAGTTGGTGGTTAGATTGGGATCGGTTCCTGACTGGAGTCGCAATTCACAGTCCCAAACCCCATTCCATTCTGTTCACAGATACATAAGATTTGGGATGGGGTGCTCATCTGGAGCCAGAGGGGGGTTGTTCTTCAGTGACTTTGGTCTTGGAAGAAGCAATCCATCATATAAATAACCTAGACATGCAGGCAGTATTCCTAGCCCTTCAGGGATGTGTCAACCTCAAAAGGCATTGTTGTTTTATGGTCACCTCGGACAACATGCAGGTAGTAACATACCTCAGACTACAGGGAGGTACACATACTCCATCTCTTTGTGTGGAAGTTTCTAACAGTCTTTGAGGAGATCACTCTCAGAGTCTGCCATATTCCAAGCAAATGGAATATCCTGGCTGACTGCCTGTCCAGATGGGGCCATGTGGTCTTCAGTGAATGGTCTCTGCACCATTCAGTAGCAGAGACTCTTTTTCAGTTGTGGGGGAAGACCATTAGTGGACCCGTTCACTTTGAGACTGAACAACAAGTCCCCTTTTTATGTCTTTTCAGTGCCAGATCAGAGGGCCTGGGTGGTGGACGCTTTCAGTCTCAAGAGGGATCATCTGTATGCTTGTGCCTTCCCATCTTCAAATTAATTCTGCAAGTTCTCCACCAAATTGGGATCTCCATGTCTTGGCTCATCCTGATAGTCCCCAATGTCCCCAACAGTCGTGGCCAATGAACTACTTGACCTGTTGGTAGATAAGCCCTGGATATTACCATAGAGGAGGGACCTGCTGTTGCAGCACATGGGGTCTCTTCTACATAACAAGAAACAGATTCTACACCTCCATGCTTGGCTTACCTCAAATAATTGATCTGCCAAGACCGGTTTTCCAGCATGCCTCCTAACTGAAAAATGGACAATCTTCTGTAATTGGTACAGTAGGATATGCATTGATCCATAGCTGTCCCTCATTCAGTGCAGTTGCAGGCTTCCTTCTCTTCCTTTTTGAAGGAAGAGAATGTTCTGTTTCTACTATTAAGGGCTGTAGGGCAGCACTTTCTAACACTCTCCAAGTTCTCTAGGCATTCTACAATTGAGTCAGACCCTCATCTTTTTGATCTTGTCATGCATTTATAGCTTCAGAGACTGGTCTCGTGCTCATTAATATTTAAATGGAACCTTTTGTGTGTTCTTTAGGCATTATCTAAATCACCTTACAAACCTTTGAGTGAAGCTTCCTTCAAGAACCTTACCTTTAAGACAGTCTTTCTGCTCTCCTTAGTATCAGTGAGGAGTAGTGAGCTTCATGCCTTGTCAGTGGACAAGGGTTGTTTATGGTTCAGTGGTAACTATGATTCAGTGACTCTTATTTCCCAACTTGGGTTTCTGAGGAAGAATAGCCACCTTTGGTAGCTCAAGTTTCTATTGAGATTCCCAGTTTCAATCATATAAGTGCTGGGGATGATCCAGATAGGTGCCTTTGCCCAGTTAGGGCCTTGAGGTTTTGTATGGCTTCCTCTAAAGGGAGGAGGAAGGGTCTGAATCATTTTTTTTTGACCTCTCAAGGGTTCCTCTGATATTTTGGCAGCCACCATTTCCACATGGATTGTCCTTACTAACAAGAGAGCTTTCCAGTCCCTCACAGCGAGAGACTTTTCTTTTCATGGGAATTTAAGCCCATGAAGTTAGGGTTATAGCTGCATTTGGGTCTGCTTGAGTCACTCCTCTCCGGATGAAGTTATAAGAGCAGCCTTCTGGCGGTCTGACACTACCTTTTTATCCTTTTGCCTTTGATCTTTTGCACATCAGAGCAAAGCATTTACTTTTTGGGTCCAATCATGATAGCACAGCATGTGGCCAAGCCATTTACCAGCTTACAGTGGTGAACTCGCCTACCATAAGGGTAAGTGCCTTTGTTTTTCTTGTATCAGTTTTGGTATGAGACAATCTGCCTCCCTCCTAACTGGTAAATTCAGCTGGTAATGTAGTACTGCTATTAAAATGTATTTTTTTGGTGGGTAAAACTAATTTTAATTATGTAATTACCTGCTACTATTGCAAAGATTCCATTCCACCCTGCTCTGGTGTCCTATAGTCTTGGTCCAAGACAAAAGAGGAAGATATCTGGTATGTTGGCTATGACTAAGGAATCTGGGCCTCCAGTTACTAATTGGAGGAGGGAATATTTAGCTTGGACTGGGGACTTGACATCCTGGAAAAGGAAAGCAATGCAATAATAGCAGGTAAGTATTACATAATTAAAATTTGTTTAATCCCCCCCCCAGTACATTTTCAAACCAATTCATCAGCATGATTTTGCTGCTGATTACCTTGCCCATACAACACTTACAAGTGATACTTGTTGTTTTTACATTATAGCAAATATGTGGATTTAGCACTTTAAGTATATTCATGCACATTGCAAATGAATGCAGTACCAAATATATACATTATTTGCATATATATATATATATATATATATATATATATATATATATATATATATATATATATATATATATATATATACAATACATATACATAACACATTGCAAATAAATGATGGACCAAATATATACATTATATGCATATACATGTACATATACAATACATATATGTAACACATTGCAAATGAATAAGGGACCAAATGTTGACATTAAATGCACATACATACACAATGCAGATACATAAACATCGCAGATGAACCATGGACCAAACATAAATGCCATGTTACATTATCAACATTCTGCATTGTGTATCATATTTTTGCAAGGTCAACTTCATCTCTAAAATCATGAAAATTTAATGCCCATGAAAAATTTTTGATTTACAGTATTTTGAAAGAGTATTTTTATTTTCTTTTCAGAGTTATATATTTAAGGATATTTTGAGTCTGGAAACATGGAACATTGTCCTGACGGAGGCTCAGAGACAACATTTGCAGGTTTTCATACAGTTTACCTTATCAGCATTTTATGAAACAAAAGTTTTTCCTATCATATATTTAAATTGCCACTTTTTGTTGAGCTTGCAGATGGTGCGACAGAGGTATCACTTTCTCCTTGGCATGTCATCAGCATAAAGGTTGTGTGTTAAAGTTTTATTTCACAAGCTAGACACTGCATTCCACAGAACCCTTCTTTTTTGTTTTTTTTAAAACTTTTTGTACTAATTAAATATTAATAATTTCAGATGAAACATTCTTAATTTCTTAATGTATGAAAGCGTGGGGCATGTTTAAGTGACCATGTCTTAGATCTTGAATTGTTAAAATATCAATATTAAATTATTGTTTACTAGCAGTAATACACTATTATTGCCTTGCTTACATCTTCGGGATGAGATTCACATTGTTCAAGTTCATAATTCCAACCTCCCATTAGATGGAACATTCTAGAAATCTGGAACAGAGAGAATCCAGAACCTGTCTGACTACCATGTCATCAGCATTCACTCTTCCTCTTTTCCTCAGATGCTTAAAATGCTAAGAGGTGTTCATTTTGCTCTTGGAAAATTGCCTTCATTTACTTGTTTAAAACTTTTTTTGGCAAGTCATTCTAATTTTCTGTTTTAACTAGTGATTATCCCCTCAGTCCTTGCATTATTTGTTTTTGAAATTAGCTCTCTTGATAGTTTAAGGGATTTTATTGTGCTGTGTTCATCTAGTGGTGCTCTTCGCTGTTCTTCCCCTTTACATTACCTGGTGTCAGGGTAAATAATTCTTTCTGTGTGGTAGTTTCAGAATTTTATTTTATTACTTTCTTAGGCAGTACTTTTTTATATTTTTGCCTAAGGTAAGTATTACTACTCTTTTGTGGTTCCAGAATTGTAATTCCCTTTTGTTCATCAATTTTGGAAATTAATAGCAATCTCTTAGGCAGAGCCTATAAATTGTTTTGTTTTCAATTGTGGACTTTGAATAATTAATAAATACTTGCTTAGGCAGTATGCTGAAATTACCGCATTTAAAAAATGTTATAGCACTGCTTCATCAGTACATTTTTGAATAGATACTTGCTTATGCAGTGGCTGAGTAATGAGATTATGGTTAACATGTGTACACAACAACCTGTTAATTGATTACCTTATTGTTGTAATCTGGAGAGTTTACGCCAAATGCAGGATGTTTTTTTAGGTGTTATAAGTAATAAAGGGATCAAAGGTAGTCCATGATGGCTTTTGAGTCTTTAGTTAAAAATTGGCCGTCCTTTAGCAGAGGTGAGATAAAGAGGAAAGACCGACCAAAAAATGATTGTGGCAGAAACACTTGATTAAGTAATGCAACACTGGTTAAACATATAAAGTGGCACCTATGAACAACATCAAAAGTGTAAAGAGAAACTGTATAAAGCAAGACATGTTTCAGATGCCAATGAATATCAACACTGCTGATCAAGTGAGGAGGACATTGATAGAGCAATTGGATAATGGTTGACATCAGCACCTGGAGAAAAACATTGCTTTACATTAAATATTTAGAGATCTGAATAAACACACAAGTCAATTTAATATGATTTTGTTTATTTCTTTTCATATTTAAAGTACAGCAATTGCAACATTGTGTGACAAATAATAGTAAAAAAATAGGACCCTTTTGGGCAAATGGAATTGGAGTCGGGGCTTGTTGAATTTGAGTCAGGGCTTGTTATTTTTTTTTAAATCACCAGACCTGGGCCAGTGTCTGAAAAAATTTTTCTTTGAGCACTGAAGCAGCAAACCAAATCCATCTAATGGGAGGTTGGAATTTTTAGTTCGAATGAGGGAACTCTCATCACAGAAGAGGTAAGCAAGGCAACAGTGACAGGTAAGTGTTACATCAATATAATTAGTTTTACCCTCCCCCCCTTCTCCACACCCCCAAAAAAACAAAACAACAAACAACATTTTAATTAATTTGTTTGTTTGGTAATAAAATATCTCATTGGTTACATAAATGGGAAAAAAATTAAATCAGATTAATTCATATACAGTATCTCACTGTTTTCACAGTTTATGATTCAGATTATTTACACAATTTATACTCCTCAACAGTAATTGTATGACCACAAGAGATTATGTAATGGCTCGTTCTCTGTTTTCAAGCCATCTTTCGTTCTTTAGTACAAGTTTGTTGTTGCTACTCCAAAAATACTGGAAGAATTACCATGAAACTTTGCTCACATATTCATCCCAATGTCTAATTGGCACTGAATGAAAATGTGCCAATCTGACATCCAATATGGCTACCATGATGGTAGTTTTGAAAATCTTGTTATTGCTATGCATTTCACTGGATGGTACTACCGACATGGGGTTTTCATTCGAAGTTTTGAAAACCAGACCTAATTGATCTAGGGGTTAAGTCAAAGGTCATTGCTTGCACTTTTGTATTTCATTGAGCTTATGAAGACAGTGACTTGTACATATGAGAGTGAATTTTGCCCAGACTTGGTATTTAATTGCATTCCAATGAACACATTGATAGTCAGCACTCAGACTAGGATTTTAAGAACATATGTCTTGACTCATTTTTTTTTATACGACGTTGATTTTTAGAATATGTCTTGGCTCATTTTTTTTATACGACATTGATTTTAAGAATATGTCTTGACTCATTTTTTTTTTATATGACATTGATTTTAAGAACATATGTCTTGACTCATTTTTTTTATACAACATTGATTTTAAGAACATATGTCTTGACTCATTTTTTTAATATGACATTGACTCATTTTCATACGACATTGACTCATTTTTTTTTATAGCTGTACTGGCTTGTGAAAATGATTAACAAGTATGAATAGATTTTTATCAAACCCAGTTTGTGGATATAATAGAAGAATGCCTTGAATGATGCCACTTAAATAACTTTGTTTTGTTTTCCCCAAAAATATTAAATACAGATTTAACCAAACTTACCATGTGGGTATATCTTGACATTGTCTGAGACACATTCAGTAATTTTCTATCCATGATATCAGGTTCAAGATCAAAAGCTAGGGCAATAATGTTTTACTGTGCATACATACACTAAAGATTGTTTATAACATTTCACAGGGGACTGGGATTTTTAGAACATTATAACCAAGAAATATTATATCCAAATTCAACGTTTGTTTTAAAAATGTTTATGTACTTGTCCATGTCGATGACATTGGACATACATGTAGTAAACAATTTATACTGTTATGATTACTGTCAGAACTTATATGTAATGGTAATCAAATTTTCAAACAAAATACATTTTTATAAATACATGTTGTCATGAAAATAATATTTTTTTTACCATCCAATGAAAGTGTCAACATACATGCACATGTACCAGCTGGTGAATCATATAAATCACTTTTATGTGAAATTGTCTTTGTTCAATAACTTGGTTGCTTCCTGGCGATCACTAATTTCACAAACAGTATCCTCTTGGTACAGCAAATTTACATTTCAATTGTTGGTGTCACAGGTGTGACAGTATCACTATCAGAATTAACATAATCCAATAAATCAACATCCTTGTTACCAGACAAAAGTAGGCATCAAACACATAGCAAGTAGAACATCATCATCAGCAGCAGCATCGCTATCACTGGTAATGACATCTGTTCGCTCACTAAACCCTGCCTTAACAAAACACTTTGCAACACAATCTCTGGAAACATCACACCATGCATTATAAATCTCATACATTGCGGACAGTACATTTGTTTCACACTCGATGTTTTGTCAAGGCTCATGAGGTACCTCTGGATTAGAGCACATCGGCACTTTGACTTCTATTCCTCATATTTTTTATTTTTGGCTTTGTGTCTAAAGAGACATTTTTTCCTTTTCTGACCGGCAAATTGTTGACATTTTCACAGCAGTCAGAATTCAGAATGAACATGAGAGAGATTTACTTCAAGCTGTACTCAATTAGTCTCAACATACAGGTATAGAACGATAGCTAAAGGATATTTCAAAATTATTTAGTCAAAAAGTACAAAACAGAAACAATTCTTTTCATGCTTTAATTGTGTTGATCCAGCAGCCTGTGATTGTAAAGTACCGATTATGAATAAGGTGAGGTTGTTACCTGGTGCCTTTGTTAGGCCTTTGTTATTCACTGATTATAAATTATGTGTGATTATCAGGCTTTTCTTACCCTGTGCCCCTGATGTTACGCCTTTTTTTATTTAAACAACCACCATTGTTTATTTGGCTTCCATCCATCAGGTGATAAAAACGTTATAATTGAGCTAATTTTCTCAGGCAGACCACACAAATCAAATGCTCTAACCAGTTAAATGTTGTAACAAAGGAATGTTATAAAAAAGCCTTTGGAATACATAGTAATTAGGAATTTGGCCAAGGAAATTAAAGTCAAATGTTGTAACAGAGAAGACATTTTATCCAAGAACATTATAAACAATCTTTACTGTATATCTTGTGTACGTGAACTTAGACATGTAAGAAAATATTTTTAGTTTCAAATTTGGTATGTTCTAATTTCTGAAGACTATCAGAGATAGTTGCAATACCCATCAGTTAAAAAGAAAGAGAGGACAGAAGAAATGGTCTTCATCTTTGATTCCTATAAATTCTTTTTGGCTAATAGATCATCTGTCCCTTAGAGGGACTCTTGTTAATATGTACAGATTTCTTAATACACCGCTCCCTCGATAACTTGCGCACAATGGGGTCCATAAACATAGACTGCACTATAAGCGAGGGCGCGAGTTACCGAGGGACCTCAAAAGAATTAAGAAAGGGATGCCATCCCCGCTGGACATCGAGAAAACCACAGTGGGGGTGGGGGTGGGTAACGGGGCTGTTTAATGGCGGAATACTCGTTTTATAATTACATTGGGAATAATTGTCAATAAAGTGTTTTTTCTAATGTAGTTGTTTGATTTTCTGTATAAATTACCTTTATTTTCAAGATAACGAACCTCTGAAAGATCGTTAACAACATTAGTCCAAGCGGTTTGAACAACACATATACGCGATACATTGTGTATTACGTCACTGCTTTTTGTTGTTGTTGATTCACAACTAAACAAGATTCCTTTTTTCAAAAACTATTGACATTTATTTCGTGAAACAACCGTCAACTTCGAACCTCAATTTATTTATTGTTCCATTAGTAAAATATGGATGCCGTGATTTCATATCAAGTAACAGTGAAACTTCGTCTCATCCTTGAGGAAATCCCTGAGTAGCATGTTAGAAAGTTCAATACAAACTCTGGAACTCGCTTCTCCATAATGAACCGCATCTGTAAAACAAAGCTTTTATTCTCCAAGTACTCATTTGGCTTGGTTGCCTAACTATCTTTGATTACATTTGTGAATGAGTAGGCTAATTTAAGGTAGTTTAATTATATTACTTACATAATAATATTTATAACAGTGTTCGATTGATCAGTTGAAATGAGTTGACCTGACACACGGCCGTGACCGCTAGCTCTTACGCAGGCAGGATTTGCGCGCCTTTTAACTTTTCTGTTATTCCACCCCCTTTGTTTGATTTGATACAAAAGACGTAATTAACGTGATAATACAAAGCAGGTCTGCTATTAATTTAGTGTAACAACACAACATATACTTCCGCAAGTAGGAGATAAAAACAAAAAAGGTCGGCACATAATTAGATTCTCACGGAAACGCTCGCGGCGATAGTTGGGTCGGTTGAATTTTAATTTTTACGTTTGAATACAAGAGGGCTTATTGCATTTATGATGATTACACTGAAACCAAATTAAAAGATAGAACTAAAACACATATTTCACTTGACAAAACTCATTTAATTGGTATTTATTTTTAAAGTGTTGCCACCAGTAGGCTTTAGTGACGTTTTCATTGATCGAAATTTCGTCGAATATATTGTTATTTATAGTGTACTGAGAATGTTGTTTGGAAAGAAAATTGAACAAAATATTTGACTTCTTATTAAAAGTTGAAAATTTCATGATGATGATTCAAATTTCTGGGTACTAACCACTGGTTTTGACGATAAAACGAGCGATATATTAAGGTTTCATTTACTAAATTTTGATCGCGATTTTTTTTACCTTCAACAAATAGGGTCAATTTTGGGTTTTTTTGTTGTTTTTTTAAAAAATGTTCTAGTTTTAAAAAAACGGGATCTACGTCTGGTCCGCGTTATAAGCGGGTTCGCGAGTTATCCAGGCGCGAGTTATCGAGGGAGCAGTGTAGCAGTTTCCTCTTATCTTCAACACTTTTCGATGAATGAATCACTTAGCACATCACTTTTATTACCTAGAAACTGCTTCACCTAAAACAGAAGTATAAATATAATGTTTCTGTATTCAATACCAGCTAAAGCATATATAGTTTCTGTTTTTCTTGAAAGTATAGGACTTTGATGTGAATGTTAAGATTTTTGTGGTGAGACACTGTACCTCTGTTTACCTTGAATTCACTTTTTTCTTTTACATTTTGTGGCTGTGTACAGCCATGAATTTAAAGGCCCAAAGAAAACAAGAACCAGTATATGAAGAAACTAGGAATTCTCCTTACTCATTAAATGAAGATGCCATTTTTTGCAAAGTCACAGAAATAATGCATATTTACAGAATTTATTTTTTTTATCTAGAAATTTCTACCAACTTTTCCTGAGAATGATGACGCACAGAAAAGGGAGACACTCAGGAGACTGTTTTCTGATGAAAATTTCAAATTTGGAAATCCAGTGAAACAATTTCACAGCAAGCTCAAAGGTTAACTTAATCATTCATTTTAAATGTTCTACATTTTCTATCTAATTTGTTCATTCGTGTTAATAATATGCTAACCCAGACATCAATTAAATTTATGCCAATACATTACTGGATCGCCTTCTTTTTAAGGGAGAGTGAAGTGAAGGTCTTTGCATTAAAAACTTTAACTGCTATGGGTATTATAGAAGTGTGGTGCAGTTTTTAGTAGCTTAGAAATAAAACTTATGACATGTTGTAATTCAGATCATACAAGCTAAATTTAGAATAGATGTAAAAATCTTGTCTCATGGTCCATTTGTATTGATGTACATCTTCATGTTTTCACACTTAAGGGTATTCAAAGATATTTACTTAGTTTTGGACTTGTATGACTAGCAGTAATATTAACCCAGTGGTTCCCAACTCCCAGGTCACGACTCTAAACTGGTGCTGCATTTTGGGTCGAAAAAGATGGTATTTAGGGTCGCGATCAAAAAAGTTTTGGAACCACTGTATTAAGCAGATTTGTGTAATTTTTAAAAGGTTTTCTGTCCAAGGCAGCAGTTGGCTGAACAGGTTCAGTCTTCATGGAATTCTTGTATTCATGTTGCAGTTTACTTGTTTTCAGATGGATATTTTACTCCAGACATTGCAAAGTATGCAGGCATGTGCAGAAAAGTTAAATACAGAGAGTACAAATACAGACAACAAACCTACTATGGAAACTTGCTCAAGGATATCTTGCAATCAAGACAGGTATGTATACTGGTTGGCATGATAGTTGCCCAGTTGTGCACGATGGTCTGTTTAGAAGCTTCATTCACTTCAGAATGAAACTGCCACTGAAATGAATATTATTTCCAGTTAGCTCACACATTTTTCGGACAGCTAGCCTGACACTTCTGACAGATAGAATCATTCAGTCCATTCAGACTCTGGTTTATTTTTAAACTGGGAATATACATGCCATGTTTCATTTTGCCAATGAATGGGCATTGCAGACTCCAAAATTCTACCACACAGTCTACACTGTATATAATTTGCATTTATGGGGAAAAAAATCAGTATTATGAATGTTTGTATGTGCATAGCAAATATTGGATTGGAAAGGAGAGGTTTTGTTTGGTTTTGTGTTTTAGGGCACAGCAACACAAGTAGAGGTAATTGCAGTAAAGTGCCTTGCCCAAGGACACACCATGGTTGCCAACCCAGACTGATCCAGTGGTAGGATTTGAACCTGCACCCTTTCAGCCATGAGTCCAGCATGCTAACCACTGAGCCACTATGGCTCCTGCCTCCATTAGTGACCTCTTACAACATGGAGGAGAGTACACTGGGCCTATTCTATATTCCTAAGCCTGCGGGGTTTCAGAAAGGAGAGAGAGTTGTAAAGGATGAAGTTTATTCAAAGCACTGTAAAGTAAAACAATTAATCTGGCTGGTCCCTCTGTAATCTGACCCCCTTCTGTAGACTGGCCATATATTTTGGTCTCAATGAAACTGTGGTGATGCTACATAAACCTCTGCATAATGGCCACCTCAATAAATGTTTCGTTCCAATAGTATCTGGTTTAGAGTGGTTTCACTGTAGTTTATCATGAGAATCAACTATAATGACAAACTATACATTCAATACTATTGGCAGAACATGACATGGAATCAAAGTACAGGTTAGGTGACTTTTTTTTCTGTTCTTTTTTTCCACTGATCCTGTTGATGCTATTTGCCCATTTTATGTTGCTGACTTTGACCATGGCCAGGGTTAAGACATTATTTGTAAGAGATTCAGATCACCGCAACTCAACAACTTTACTTCTGAATGTTTTGCATATCCATTATGGAGGAACCATAAGACGTAATACATTAATTAAAAACAAAACCAACAAAACATAAAGAAAAAGGGCTCATGTAAATCACAATTCAGAGTGTTGAGATGTATGAATGTGTCCAGAGTTTTAATGCCAAATGAAAGAAATATTGTGAAAGTGTAGATATTTTTGAATTTGTATATGCCTGCCATAAGGCAGAGTGTATTATGTTATGATGTTGTCTGTCCATCAGTCTGTTACCAATTTAATTTCACACAACTTGAGTTGTCAACAATCTACAGTACCAAACTTTGTGAATGGATTGCATTTAGAGTAAGAAAGAACCCTATTGATTTTGGAGTCCATATTCGTTGGTCAAGGTCAAGGTCACTGGCTGAAAGAAGAGAAATTGCTTTCTGCACAATAACTTGAGTTTTCCATCATCTACTACCAAACGTTGTGGATGGCATGCACTTGGCGCAAGGAAGAAACCTATTGATTTTGAAGTCAAAAGGTCACAGAGCAAGGTAAGGTAACTGACTAAAAGAAGAAAAACTGTTTCAGCACAGCAACATTTGTTCTACATCACATCCTTGGACCAAACTTTGTGAATGTCTTGCCCTTGGAGTAAGGAAGAAGCCTATTGAGTTTGAGGTAAAAAGGTGAAAGATCAAGGTCACTGACTGAAAGAAGAAAAATGGTTTCTGCACAGACTTTTCAGTTATCTATGTAGAGGACTATTGAACACGGGGTGGGTGTATAATATGCCATCCCTGGTACTCTTCTTGTTAATATTTCAGTTTTGTTTTACAAAATGTTTGAAATAATTATATCCATAAATGACAGTTTATATTATGTAAATCACTTCAGATTTGAGTTTAAAATATATGTTGCAAATTTAAAGGTAATCATGGTATGTATTAAAAGATATCACAGTTATTACACTCTAATAAAGTCTGCAGTTTTTCTTTTTATTCGTGTATGTATCAGAATAATAAGATCAAGAGTAATAGGTATGAACCACTCACATAAATGAGATGTGAACAATAAAAATTACAATTGCCCTGTAAGCTCTCTCTCTCTCTCCAAAAGTTTTTAAAAAATGCTAGATGCACATTCACTAAAAACAACAAAAGTTGTTTTGATTTTTTTTTTATAATTGTGATTTGATAATAAGGGTACTGAGAATACAAGTTGCACATAACATCAACAACAGGGGCTGGTATCATTGCTTACAATTTACCTATAAATAATACATCAACATTATTTATAGGCAAATTGTAAGTGGTGATACTAGCCCCTGTATCAAAGTGCCTTCCTTGGGTCCCAAGTATATTTTACTGGAACAGCCCTGAGCTCATGGTATGTTACTTCAAACATCTTCTATCATGCATCGTCAGTTCACAATTGTTACCATAATTAATCAAAATAACTGGACACACCAATTATCTGCACACCATATTTTTCAAACTTTGTAATAATTTTAAATAGAAGAACAAAATTTTCAGACACTAAGCAAGTTTTTTAAAAAAAAGCCAATGAAAAATAAAAAATTAAAGTTGAAATGTAAACAAAGGAATGTTTTACAAAAACTGGTGAATAGGTTGTCAACCATCCAGCCATGAAACTGCTTTGATTACCCTAATTATCATGTGGATTAAATGCAGGTGTTGTCAATAGGCAGCAATAAAAACGGCTGACACACTCCACAACTTGTGATTGAGCAGTTCCCTTAACAAAGCAAGCTGCAAACTTCTTAAAGGAAATGATAAAGGAAAAACAACCTTTCATCTTGAGACAGTTGGTGGAATTAATGAATCACTTTGATAACTGTAAAATCAATAGTCATCAGCATTACATTGAGCTGAGAAGTGATTGCAGGCTTCTTTTATATTTACCACTGGAGAGTGTACAAAGGGAGACAAAACAGTCATGCACATCAATTCCTATTCTCACTTAAATTGCTTAACTTCTGTGGTATAAAGTGTTAAAAAATGTATGCAGGTTATTACTGTTATTTTCCCTTTTCCAGTAAACTAAATTGGGTTTACATTTATTTGTGATAAAGCAGACAACATCTCTGAGATGTGAGTTTCACACATTTTTGTCGTCTCAGTTTTATCCAGTGGTATATTTTTCCATGATAACCCCATTTTGGATGTAGTTGATTTGGTCTTCATAACTATAATCAGATTATAAATAATGGTTTTCTGCAATTCTGAACCAGTCTGAGTGATTTGACTCCATTACATATTTAGGGCAATCATTGCCATATTTGGAGTTTTATTATCAAGATTTTTGAAGAAAATATGGATTATCTTTCAGGTTTCAGAGGCAAGATAATATGAATAGATGTGTATTATGTCGGTGATACATTCTGTTGTCAAAGACAATCTTTACATTGTGAGTCACATTTGTAGACAAATTTCTGGTGAGACCTATCACAAATGGTAGTGCATGTACATGATGAACAGACTGTCATAGATTTACAAACAAAATGAAAAATGAACACCAGAAATGCAACCAGAATTCTTTATTTGTAAAAGAAAACTGAAACTTTATCATGCAAGTGTTCTTTGTTGGCAAGCAAGGATATGGTGCAACCTAGTTTACCTACCTTGGCCACTTCCAACCAACATTGTGCTTGCCAGTGCACATAAATACACAATTGTGACAATAAAGATATTAATTTTCCACACAAAATATTCATTAGTACATAAATTCAGGACAGAGAGAAAAGTAATTATTTTGAAGTGTCTTGATATTTAGGTCAATTATGATATTTACAACTTCTCAAAAACAACTTGACCAATTTGCAAGATTTTACAGGAAACATTCTGGCATCAAGATTTTTCAGATTTGTTCAATGAATGCCATTACTAAAAATAAAAAAATCTTTAAACTACTCAAAAGCCACTGAACAGAATTTGACCAAATTTAACAGAAAGCATCCCAGCCTGAAGGTCTTCAGCAAAAACTTCTTAAAATGACGATAATCCTCAATCAATTATGGCTGCCATCACACCAAATAGACAAAAACTTGACATGCTTTCATCTCAAAAACAGCTAAACAGAATTAGACCGAATTTGGCAGAAAACATCCTGCCATAGATGGTTTTGTTTTATAGAAATTAATTTTCTGCTCTACATTTTCATAATTTGTATAGGGTTTGATTTTTAAAGAAAAAGAATTTCCCTGCTTGGTATTGTTAAAAGAACTTTTAATTCCCTTCAATTTGGTGTTTGATTGATGGGTGTAATTTGGGTTGGAGAGTATACAGCTTGTCCTTGTTTTAGATGTGCACCTTTCAAAAGACTGTTAGCTCCACTTGGTCATTTGCACTTCCTGGACTTCAAAGGTAAATTGGAAAAAACTAGCCGATAACTTTTTAACTTTTATTTCTTATATATTTTATAATTCATTTATTGCACTTTCAGAAGCTCATATTATCTACTCTGGCAAAATTCATTTTCCCTGCTTTAATAACTGCTGAAGTTAGTGTATTTTGAACTAGTTCAAGCTCATTTTTCGAGCACATGGGAGCAGGCATTTTGATCAGTTGTATGCTTTAGATAGTGTAAAATGCATCAAGACATATCTGCAGGACAGAGGTGTCCACGTGTCAGGGAATAAGGCTGAACTGTGTCGGTTTAACCTTGGGAAAGGCACTTATCTCCCATTTTCTCTGCATGATATAGCCAATAATGTGTTAAAAATGCCATTAAAACAAAAAACAAACAAACAAACAAAAAAACAAACAAAAAAACCCCCAACAAATAAACAAAAGTAAACCAACAAAAGCAACAAAACAAACGAAACCTATTGAAAATGTGCAAGCAGATAATTTGGGAAGTAAAATACGGTTACATCATGGTTACAGTGGTCCCCCTCTTGAACGGCCCCCCTGACCAGCGGCCACCCGCTTTATACGGCCACAATCCCTTGGCACCGACGAGTTTGTGTTCAAAAGTACCCCTCAAGGACGGCCACCCCTCTAACGCGACCAGTGGCCAGCATTTTCGTGCAAAAACGGTCAAATTTACCCCTCGCGAGCGGCCACATAATGGTTTTTTTACAGATTAAAATCTCGATAATATTTTTTAATTTCTCAATTCAACACATTGACATTTTGTTCCAACACGCCAATAAAGTAACTTTAATCCTTACAAAGAGGTAAGTAATCCGATTATCCTTACTGCCATGTGTTCCTTAGATGTTAGCTTTTGTCACTTTGATAATTACTGGCTATTATTACCACCGATAATTATCAAGATGACAAAAGCTAACCGCTGAGAAGCACAGCATTGTTCAGCTCAAGTCAGCGTGACATCCGGTCGCCAGATAGTAAAATGGTATGTTAGCCTTTCTGGCTTCACTCTAACAGATTATGAAATGTATATAACCGGGTACCAGACTGGAGAAGAAGAAAAAAAAAGTCGATCACGTGACAGACTCACTTCCGTTGTAAATACTGCCTCGCGTGATTGATCGCGAAGGAATAAGTTGTCGCAAATTACCGTCAGACATTCTCAGTTTAGAACGAAAAGTGAAAGCAACTAAATTAAACGAAAAAAGGGAGAGTCTTTTGATAATTACTGAGAAATTTTATGTCAGAAAGATTCAAATAAACATCGCCAATATACATTCAACTGCATTGAGTGGGAAGACGGAATCGACGGATGTACAGGGATAGTTACAACCAAATGTTTGTGCCCAGAATTTACCGACAGTGTGGTTTTGCACCACGATTCATGATTATTCATATTTTTTAAAAATAACATTGATATTAGTTTTATCATATTGAGTCCTTAACCATATAATATTCCTGTGATTTTTAAATGAAAATATGAAATATATAAAATTAGTTACATCTTTTATACTTTATATGTAGTTATTACTCACAACTGTGTTATCCCCCTCTAGAAAGGCCACCCGTCTTAAAAGGCCACTTTCTTGCTGCAGAAGGGGTGGCCTTATAAGAGGGGGACCACTGTACTTGCACAATCAAATAATATTAACTCATTTAGTCTTCGTAGTCAAACGAGAAAGGCCATATAACATTACACGAGGTTAAATGATGTTATATAGTTAATAAAATTCTGATAGTATGTGAGAAGATTTTGTATAATATGAAGTTTAAAAAAAAGTTTTAAATTATTGCGACTGATTGTAAAACATGCTGATGTATTTGGAGTTCTATTTTTTTATAAATTATGCCAACATGATACGATGTTACTAGAGTACGATGGATCTAATCATAGAGAAAGTATTGTGAGACACGAAATGAAGAATATTACAAGGAAAAAAATTCAAAATTTAAACAAAAAATCTCTATAATAAGCATTCCACTTTCTAATAATTTCTAAAAGCCATTTAACTTATTCTTGACAGGTGAAATTGAAGTAAACGATATCTTGTTCATTATGTATGCTGGATTATTTTAATGTAAAGACCTGTATTTGTTTGATACATCGCTGGATTGTGAAGACATACACTATCTTTCTTCCCCCTATATAATGCAAAATTCTAACTGAAATAAATTGGATGATTGTAGCTTTCTTGTACTATGTTTTGTATTTACGTGACGGGTCATTATGATCTTTACCTAGATGGCATAATAAATTAGGGTATATTAAAAAATCAGTATTTCTTTGACACAGTCATACAATGCTGAAACCTTCATATTTGATATTATGTTACTAAATATGTGACAACCGACTCCTTTTTTGTTTCATATGTGTGATTTTACATCATGACTTTGTATTTTACCAACCATAACGGTAGCGCTGTGGTGTAACCACACCAAAAAATGAAAGACCTAACTTGTCGGAGTCTGGATAGTGCATTTGTAGCACACTCTCTTTTCACATCTGCAATCCCGGGGTCGATTCCGGATTCCAACATTTGAGAAAGTAATGTAGTTGCCCATCTTTGGTCAATGATTTTCACTGAGCTTCACAAAAAATGTACATTACACCAACATGTAAGCCAACTAGAGTGCTTACTAAAAGTTGTAAGAATTTGCACTACAATCATTCTAAAATAAATAATGTATAAAGCTCTAACATTGGCCTTATAAATTATTGTATCTGCATCATATATTTTTGTTGTAATGGAAATTTCAGTTTAGAGAATCTGAAACACAAATGAATATGCTTTTCTCGACCTTTTGTCTGTAGAAAATGTGGAAAATTAAAATAATTTCATCAATATATTTTCCCCAATAATTGGAACATACACTACAACAGAGTCTCTTCTCAGTCGATTTGGGCATTCTCGTTAATGTATCCATACTGGGGTTATTGCTGACCGGAAATAGGGGTTGTAAATTTGCACACACAGTTTCTAATTTCAGTGCACTAAAGAGCTCTTCAAGGGAGGTTATTTTTAGGGGCGGTAACAACCATTATCGAAAATGCCTATTATGCAGACGTCAGGCAGGGGAGCAATTTCAGGTCCACTGGGACCTCTTGTTTCATAAATACATTGCAGGTTGATGTTTGGTACAGTTTTGGAGATCATAATATCCAGTTTGTTCGCAAAGTGAAAGGAGCCATGATTTAAAATGACCATAGTCAAAAGTGTCAGGCTAGCTTGACACATCATGTCTAGGAAATGTGCAAGGTAACTGGTAGTAGTATTCATTTCAGTGGTGGCTTTTTTCTGAAGTGAGTGTAGATTCTAAATGGGCCCTGTGTTCAATCAGGCAGATATCTTGACATCCGGTGTATATAAAACAGCTTATGAAATGCTATGTATTGAAAAGTTATAAACTTACATTTTGTAAAATAGTCATAATGTTTTCTGCCTCTACATATTTTTTTTCTTTTTGCGGTATGTTACTACCATAATATGCTCAATTTCTAATACAGAGTGGCAGTAGTAATCATCAGTGGTAATGCTTTGTATTTTCAGTTGTACATAATGCTGTCGTTGATATATTGTATTTGCAGAAAGTATTTGAGCAGTTAAAAAAACTACCTCCTGATGAGCCCATCAAATTTGAATATGAACCTCACAAACCCAAGCGTAGGTGTATTGAGCACAGGGTTAAGAAGAGGTATATAAGGTAAGTAAAGAAGGTACCCTCTGATGACTGAATCCTGTTAGGGTATCATAAAGTTGCACTTTTCTATTTCTTTTTATAGAAAAATCCTTGTAAAAGCAATGGTGTTTTTTAACGCTCCTGGTCTTATGATGTTGTCCATCATCCATCCATCCATTAGCACAAGTTTGTTATCACTACTCCTAAACTACTTGGATGATTGCCATGAAACCTTACACACACATTCATTCCAAGGTCTACTTGGTCCTAAACAAAAATGGTGCTACGTGAACATTAAATGTGGCCACCACTGCAGTCATCTTGAAAATCTTGTTGCTGCTCTTCCAGAATGGATGGTCATTATTGACATGGGGTTTTCACTACAAGACATCATATGACATCTAGTTAGTCCTAAATGAAGATGATGCCGATTTGATTTGACATCCAGTATGGCCACCTTGGCAACCATCTTGAAAATCTTGTTATACTACTCCTTCTGCATGGCTGAATGGATGGTTGTATTGACATGGGGTTTGCAGCAAAAGACTATTTATGTTATCTTGTTGGTCCTAAATGAAAATGGTGCTGATCATACATCCAGTATGGCCACTTTAATGGCCATTTTAAAAAATCTTGATATTGGAACTTCTTCTGAATGTTAATGGCTGGTCATATTGACATAGGGTTTTCTCCAAAAGACTTCGATTATCTCTAGTTGGTCATAAATGAAAATGGTGCTGATGATCTTGTAATTGTTCAAGGATATCAGAGATGGTTTCAACACTCTGCAGTTAAAAAGAAGGAATGGTCTAATCATATTTTCCTGGAAATTCTTTTGACCATTAGAGCGCAAGTCCCTTGGAGGGACTCTTGTCTTATTTATCATGGACATTTCTCCCAAATAATCACCGATATGATGTTCTGTCACAAACAAGTTGCATATAAACCAGCATCTAAGTATTGTAATGGTGAAAAAAAGAAGAAAGTTACAGTAACATCTCTTTCTTACTTTGTTCAAATAAGCTTGTGTTTCATTGTTCACATATCTCTTCTTCCAGTGTTTATGTCATGTTGTATACTTTGTATGTTGTTGACTCTGTCCTAAAATATTTTTAGGGCACTGCTTCAAGATGCAGGATCTCTATAGTAATCACTTTTTTCATTTGTCTGCCTATCACTCTGTCCATCTGTTCATACTTGTAACCAGCATTGCTCTGCAGCACTTGCACATAATTTGATGCCATTAGGTAGTTGAATTGTCTATTACATTTAGAAGTATCTTTTAAAGGTTTCATCTTCTAAGGTCTAATTTTGATGGAGTTATATCCTTTTTTTCTTTAAATATTACATCTCCACTTTGGCAGATTCTTGAAACCAGCATAGTTCAGAAACCATTCAACATATTCTGATACAATTTGGTGTGTACATTGTCTCATAGCCATAGATGAATCTTTTTGGTTTTTAGTCCCATTGACTCCATTTTTATTACAGTTATGGCCCTTGACAATTAAATTAATATCCTGACATGAGACATCTCTTGTAACTATCATAACTCTGCAACCCTTGCATACAATTGGATGCCATTTGGTTGGTGAATTGCTTATTGCATGTTAATGTGCCGTATAAAGGTTTCATCTTTTCAGGTCCAATTTTGACAATGTTATTGCCCTAATTCCATTAATATTTCATCTCCACTACAGCAGATCTTTGTAACTAGGATAGCTCAGGAATCATCTGACACATTCTGATGCAATTAGGTGTGTATATTGTCTTGTATCCCTACATGTGCCATTAGTAGGTTTTGTCTCATTAACTCCATTTTGGATTGAGTTATGGCCCTTGAACTTATCTTTATATGGGATTTTGCTTGTAACCAGCATAGCTTGAGAACCAGTCAACATATTCATAGGCAATTTGTTATGAACACTGTCTCATAGATTTACTTGTGCCTGTTTTGGGTTTAGTCTTGTTTAGAAGAGTTATGTCACTCTAATTACTCATCCTACAGACTTTGGTTTCCACACCATAACTTCACCAAAATTTGTTGGATTTCAACCAAATTTGGCATGTGGCTTCAAATAGATGAGACCTTAAGTGAGTTAGATTTCCAACATTCCACAACATCATTTACAGGAAGACTTTTGGTCCAGGCTGCCTGTCCTCCTAATGTTGCTTTCCTCAGCATAACTTTACTAAGGAATATGGCATTTCAGCCAAAGTCATCATGCATCTTTATATTGATGAAACTTTAAATGACTTGGATCTCTAGCATACAGTGTCACCATTTAGAAGAGTTATTGCCCCTGATTGCCCATCTATGCTCATGTTTTGATCTACTGGTCATTTACCAGAAGAGATTCAGGGATGGCCTGTTGTGCCTTGCCTATCATCCATCTGTCATTTGTCTGTCCATTAGCACAAGTTTGTTATTGCAACTTCTCCTAAGGTCTAGTTGGTCCTAAATGAAAATGGTGCCACTTGGAAATACATTGGGTTACCATAGTGGTCATCTTTAAAATCTTGTTTTCACTACTCTTCCTGAATTTATGGCCATATCAACATTGGGTTTTCACTTAAAGACTTCTTATGATGTTTACTTGGTCCTAGATGAAAATGGACACATATCTGACATCCATTGCCTCTGCAGTAATCAGAAAAATCTTGTTATAGCTACTGCTACTAAATGGAAAGTCATATTAACATGGGATTTACACCTGATGACTTATTATGGTGTCTGGTCAGTCCTAAATGAAAGTGATACTGATCTTGAAGCCAAGATGGCCACTATGGTGGCCATCTTGACAATTTTGCTATCGCTACTCCTCAATGGATGGCCATATTGAGCTGGGGTTTTCACCAAAAGACTTCTTATGATATCTAGTTGGTCCTGAGTGAAAATGGTGCCAATCCATCCAGTATGGTTGCCACAACAGCCATCTTAAAAATCTTGTTATCACCACTTCTCCTGAATGGATGGTCATATTGACATGATGTTTCACCAAAATACTTCTAATGATGTCTAGTTTGTCCTAAATGAAAATGATGCTGATCTGACATCAAATGTGACCGCCATAGAAGCCAGTTTGAAAATCTTGTTAATGCTCAAGAATATGAGAGATGGTTTCAGCACTTAGCAATTAAAAAAAGAAGAAATGGTCTTATCTTTTATTCCTGAAAATTCTTTTTGGACAGTAGAGCATCAGTCCTTTTGAGGGACTCTTGTTGGTTTACCAACAGAAGTTCTTCAGTTGAGGTCCATGCCAAGCACATTTTAGAGAGCAGGGCCCTCTACTATGCACCAATCACTACTGGCACTTATTTAATTTCTTTATATTTCATTAATGTCATCGTAAATAATAATAATGTGAAAATGTTGTATGCATTTACTGTGCCTATATTGTGCGTATGTCTTTGGGTGTGTGTCTGTAGTTGTGTTTGAGAGAGTTTCTAAAGCCATTCAGCCTAGGACTCAGATGTTAGAGTAGTTGTTATAATGCATGAGAATACAGTAGGTACCAAGTTGGAACAATAAGTGCCAGGTTGGATTTCTGTACAAATGAGAACCTGAGAAAAATGGACCAATTAAGGGAACACAGTAGAATTTGTCAGATGGCAGATCTAACAATATGTATGTGGGGGTGAGATTGTGTGTGATGAGGCAGAACACAGCAGAGGTTGTCAGATGGCAGATTTAACAAACGTATATGTGGGAGTGAGGTTGTGTGTGATGAGGCATATATCATATGTATATAAAAGAATTAATGTATGATAAATCTATTTATTACATATCCATTTAATCTTACACACTTGATCTGGCATTCAATACAGCTGTTCAATCCGTATTTCCATATCACACACCCAGATTGGAACTACTTACATGTCTTCTTTGACGTCCATGCATAGATATTTTTAGATGCAGTGAATCGAACTTGTATAAATTGCAATTCATTGTGAATTTCATTCATACAGTAAAGCTAAAAATATTTTGAAAGTGTAAAAGAGGGGGTATGTAGTAAATACAAAACTGCATTCATGTTTTATTCCTAGTCGGGGGAAAGAACTCGTTTGATATGGCTTATGAATACGTCAAGGCCTACGCCATATCAAACTCTTTCTTTCTGCTGACTCAGAACAAAACACGTTTACAGTTTTGTGTATATATCTCTTCCAATTTTCAATCAAAAAAGAATATTTTTCCCTGTTGAGTGAATCTGTTTTAATCATATTCTGTTGAAGCACTGTTTTTAATTTGATTTTGTTAAATGATCAGAGGGTTTAAAAGCAATTCCAAATCTATTTTCAGTATATTGAAGGAGGTAAGAGAAGAATGTGAGATTGAAGACACTTCTTCAGAGGAAGAAGAAGCAAGTGAGTTATCACTGCGTCTTTGATGATAATTGTCTTATTCTCCTGTTTCCAGAAGCAGGTGTAATATAGGAATGACTTTGTTCATCTCAGCGTATATCCATCCTACAGTCCTCCCTTTCCAAGCTTTATCTGTTACCTCATTACATGTATTTAAAACAAACTTGTGATGAGGGTCCATTTTGGGATAGAGGTGTGTCACAGACCTAAACTCTGTCACAGTGACCTACTTTCCAGGGTTTATTCAACATTGCTTACAAGTCCCAGATAAATGGATAGCATGGATCTTTGTGGCTTACATGTCATGGTTTACTCTGAATTACTGTGGATAATGAACCAATTTTGTAAAATGAAAGATGTTAATTTGAAACAGCCATGGAAAAGATACTCTTTTGAAGTTAAATTAGTAATTTATATAACAGCCATTCTACTTCAAAAGAGCTTGTGAAAAACAAGGTTCATTTAGCACAGATATTATTATACTTTGTTCAGTTGGAATTTTCCAGGCACATTTTCAATTTTTGTTGAGGTGTTTTTAAAAAAAATTTTGTCTAGCTAATCATGCTGAAGGAAATCAGTTGTCTTTGGCTTGAGTCATATTGCTTACTGATGGATGTTATTTTTTTAAATTAAAAAAACTAGTAGGATATAGAGAAAGAAATTTTTGTTTCCAGGTCCTGTACAGCGCAGTAAGAAGCAGTTATTCAAGTCCTTGTGTCCCATTCCATCTCCAGAACCCACAACTCCCAGCGTCCTTGCTACATTTGCTGCCAAGCCCTCATCAATTGATGGAGATGCTTGTGGTAAGAAACCAGTTAGCTGAATCTTCTTATGTTATATTTGTCAATGAATATTGTTAGAGACTCATTCATTGATGGTACATCAATTTTAAAACCATTAGTTTAATCAGTTTGATACCTATCATCATACACTTATCTTTACTGATAAAGTACTTTAGGATTTTTTAGTGTTATGTCTTCAAAAGAGTATGATTTATGCTAAATGCATATGACTGTCCAATGGCAGTGTTTTGCACTTGATAAATATCATTACCATTGGACATGTCTGGAATATATGACCATTTCTGGAGCCCAGTGACACTTAAATATTTCACCAACTAGATATCATATCTTAAATTATCTCTCTTGCTCGCGCTCCTCACAGCTGATATTCTTTCAGATTATATTGCTGCTGTAAGGCTGTTTTATCCCATAGGTCATGTAAACTGTAGTCCATCATCTCTATGCATTAGTATACAAGTACCTTGACTGGATCCTGTCATTCTTCCCTTATCATGGCTGGAAATCCAGTCAAGAATGAGGGAAAGGAACCAGACTAAGTATGGCAGGTCAGATGTGCTTCATTGTAACATCATTGGTATTTTGAGACATATGAGTTAGCATAGTGGTAGGGGATAATGAGTTAGGAGAAAAGAGAACCAAGAATGAGATCTAAATTAAGTGGGATACAGTTATCAAAGAGTATGATGTTCTCCAGGTGGCATTTCACCACCAAATTTGCAGCTTTGTTGCAGTGGTTTTATCTCCCTCTCTTTGAAGGGTGGGAGACAATATTATTTTGGTGCCGTCTGTCCGTCCATCACACTTCCTTGTAAGCACAATATAAAAAAAAATTGGAACCAAACCAGACCAAATTGGATATTTAGATACCTTGAGTTGTCCCAAGATCTGATCTGGTTCTGATGACCTTATTTTTCAATTCCTTTTCAGATACCTTACTTGATCATAATACATTAGGAATAAATCTGCTACCTCATGAATCCAGCCCTGTGTTCATTGGGATCAATCTCTCATAAATAAATTTTCAACAGTGTGGAACACCAAGCTTCCAAGTCTCCAGTCTCAGATCTAGAAACCTGGGCAGTTATCACTCTTTGGAATGGTCATAATGCAATGGTCCCCAGCCCCTCTGATTCCCAAAGTCTTACAGAAAGTAAAGGAATCAGAGTGCCACCTAATCCTAATTGGTCTCCTCAAGTGGAAAAAAACATGGATCAGTGACTTCTTTAATTTAGCAATCAGAGATTCCCTGGAAGATCATGCCTTCTCCCTGCCTGCTCAAACTGTGACTGCAGGTTTTCCATCCAAACCCAGAGATGTTGAACCTGCATTCCTGACTGACATCAAGCAAGCCCTCAGAAAGAAACAGTTTTCTGAACAAGTGGTGGACATAATTCCTTTATGCAAGAAGGCCCACCACTCTAAAAGTCCATAAAGAGAAATGGAGAGTAGTCTCCCAGCAGTCGGAACAGAAACATATCTTTCCCTTAAAAGCCTCTCTACTACAGAGAGCTAACTTCCTTATATGTGTCTTCAAGGAGAAAAAATTAACACCAGTCACAATCAAGAGCGACTGATCCACAATTTGGACATATTTTGCCATCATGGAAGGGAGGATATAGACCAGAACAAAACCCTCTCTGACCTTCTTTCGAGCTTAGACTTGTCTTGACTGAAGACTTAAGCCCTTTTTACAAAATGGGGTCATCCACAGGTTCTGATGTGGCTCAGTAAGGCATCCATCAAACAATTGACCAAAGCCTCCATGACTCACCACTTGTACAAGACTTGCTTTGTAGTCACATTAGTAACAGTAGGCTGAAAAAGTGAGATACATGACTTGTCATTGACCTGAACAATCTGCAGTTCCACCATGATGGTTCAGTATCTCGCATGACAGCTTTCATTGCCCAAAACAGGCTACTGTTTGAACTGCTGTCTTCTTTGGACACTTTTCAGGGCTCAGTAGTGACACATAAAGTGAACTGATCCAATCAGAAGACAGAGATCTCACTTGTTCTTAACACTCACAGATGGAAGGGATGATATTTCAGCTCAGGTTCAGCCATCTTGGATACAAAAATGTATCTGTCCAACCTGCAGGGAACCAACCCAAGACTAGATGTTAGTGCTTATGAATATCGGTTCATGAGGTTAGGGAGATTGCCACTAGTATAGCATTTGAGTACAACTGCCTAACTGACATCAACCAGCCTGTGGGATGGAGGTCAGAGACAGCATTCTCTAGTCTCTAGTTTCCACAATGAAACTCGAAGCTGTTTCATATATGTAAGGAGAATGCACATAGGGGCAACTCCAGCTAAGGGGATTTAACTCCCTCATACCTATTTTCCCAAAATATTGTGATCAGTAATGTATTTAAAAAGAAACCAATTTTTAGAGTAAAATGTGTTTCTTCAGTATTACTTACCTGATCCAAATTTGGGCACACCCTCCCAAACCCTGTCCACATCCTTGGAACAGCATGCACATCCACCCCAGTAGTAACTGACAATTGACAGGATTTAGTGATAATCCCTCTATCCAAGGGGAGACCACTCTAGTCTGACTTTAATCTCAGCAATCAGATGACCTTTAGCACTTCTGTTGCTAAAAACAAGTCAAAAGATGTGGTAAACTTCTTTTAATAGTTTGGGAAGGCTGGATTAGTGAGATAGTAGATATACTTCTGATGTATTGTGATAGGATAATTGAAGAAACATTTTAGTAAAAAAAATTGTTTTTTGCACATTTTTGAACTTTTTGGACTTTTGGAGTATTTTTACAGAAACCTTGCAGGTACATTTAATCAGTAATCATTTTTCTGGCCTTTTTAGCAATGTTTCAAAGTCAAAGTCATTGTGACTCAAAGAAAAATGTGTTTTGCATTAATTCTAGAGTAATTTCCTTGACCAAATGTTTTGCATGGTTTGCACTTAATTTAATAAAGTAGCTATTAGATTCTGGTGTCTAGAGGTCAGAGGTCATGGTAATGGTAAGTCTGATAAAAAAAGAATGCTTTCTGTACAGTAACTTTAGTTGAAAACTACATACCATGACCAAAGGTCTCAGTTATTCAGACCCATTTGTCAAAAATCTCCAGAATCAGCCATGCCCTACTATTCCTACATAGAGGACTATTCAGCAAGGGCAAATGTATCATATGTCATTCATGGTACTCTTGTTTTTCAAGTAGCAACACTATTTTATTTGTCAAAAATATGCATATTTAGTGTTAAAAATTTTTTAAAGTCACATACCTTGTATGTATGTCCTAGCACTATTTTGCATGATATGCCGTTTATACTCATGTTAAACCCAGGTCCATATACAAACAACATAGATCCTGATCTGCCGTCGCATAATGTGCCGGCAGATCAGGGTCTGTGTTGTTTGTTCTACTGGTTAGTCCTCACAAACTGCATAGACCCAGATCTGCCAGCGCATTATGCGACAGCAGATCTGGGTCTATGCAGTTTGTAGTTGGTATCGGTTTATATGCGAGTATATACGGTACATAGTGTTCCAACAAGCCCATGTACATTTACAAGCCCCTGAACCTTTCAGTTTGTTGATTTCTGCAAAATTGAATACTTTCATCGTGTTCTCCCCATCTTTTCATTCAGGTGATGCTGGTCAGAAGCTTAAAAGACCCCGACCATTCAGTCCTGTTGAGATTACAGAAGAGGACTATCATCAGATGCTGGTCAGGCATGGAAGGCTTTTGGAAGAGGGGGATGAGGTCTGTTTTGTGCAGATATATATATATATATATATATATATATATATATATATATATATATATTGTTACTATCATTGTCAAAATGGACCAGTTTACAATTCTGAAATATATTTGCATGGAATTAAGCTATAGATCATTTAAAAACAAGGACTGTCACAGATTAAAAATAACATGGTAGTTTACATATAGGATGTAACATAGTTTTAGGTGTTGTATGAAAAAAATATTTACAAGCATGAAGCACAAGTGTTTCTTTTTAAAAAAATAAAATGCCCCAAACAATGTTATATGGTATTTATGACACATCATGAAGACTTCCCTACTGATAGCATGTGACCCATCATGACTGGCTTCAGCATCAGGAATGATGTTAACAGTTACAAACCTGATGCTCATTCTCTCTGTCATTCAAATATTGAGAACTAAGATGGAATGATCTCTGATCTATTCTGAGGATTGTCAGAAACTTTGATTTTAATTTTCTAGATGTGGACTTGAACTTAGAAATATATTTATTTATATTTGTACTCTGGAACTTCCATGGAAAATACTAATATTTTTAGTTCTGCCTTGGATCTCTCTCTGATTTAGAGTTCTGATATGAATGGATGATTTTTCTTACCCTCTGACGGATAATTTGATGTAGATTTTGGTCAGTGCTTTCCTTGAAAATCTGAGAATCAGAATGTGGTACAAGTCTTACTTTATCTTTGGATGATAATGCATAAATAGCATATCTGTTTTTTTCACATAACTACTGTATTATTTAAGGTGATATGCCATCTCAAAATTTGCAAATTACACACGCGTCATAAAACTTGAAGTGATTTTTATTGCCTAGCTGTGTGGCACTAACTTATTAATAATGTGCAGGTAAACTGAACTACTTTTATTTACTACAAAGTTAAAAAATGGTTTAAATGAAAACACTTTACTGATAGACAGACCAAAACATGGCAGAGGGGGAACCTACATGATGTGAGAGTAGTAAAACCTAGGATGTAGTTAACTTTAGAAAGGCCTTAATGGCCTGAATGTTGCCTTGTTGACTTTAGAAAGGCCTGAATGTTGCCTTGTCAACTTTAGAAAGGCCTGAATGTTTCCCTGTCAACTTTAGAAAGGACTAAAAGTTGCCCTGTCAACTTCTACAAACAATCTGCATAGTTATCCCAGGTGATTATATCAAACCAACAGATCCTTTTATATTGCCACGCATTAAAATCCTGAAACCATTAAATCAATAGATCATTGATTCAGATGTCAACCAATAGATGTAAACAAACTTTTCTCTGTCACGAAAAGAATGGCCAGAGCAGCAGGACTCGGTGAAGACAAGAAACTCTCTGATAACAGTGCACTTAAATGCCGTGTGTAAAAAATCGGTGAGCAAAATATTCTGATGAATCAGATAATGCAGATAATAGGCCATTGCAACCTCAAATATGTAAACAATTATAGCCACATCAATGATGATCAGCACAAGAGCATATCCAGAGTGTTGTCCAATCAATCATCAACATCGTTTTTACCTGTCCTCACCAAATCCATACCGAATCATGTTGCATCCAATATGTACATATACTTCTGTACAGCTTTGCAAAACACATTGACAGCATCAATGATGCAGTTTCATGGAGGCTTGCATATAATTTTTGGTGGAAACATCTATGGTGGCAATTTTGAGATCCACATTCACACGCACACTGACAGAATCCAAAAAGAAAAGCCAATAAAAAAGTGTATAATTCTTGAATTGGACACTGACTCTTAAGTTTTTAAGTGGAAAAGATTGTGCAGAAAATGACAACACTGTGGGGTACATCTGTTTCATCTGTTTTTTTCGATGAACAGATAAACTCTCCTTTTGATACACTTGATTGAAACCAGTTATCTGATTTAGAATGCTCACTTTGAGATTTCACTGCAAAATGAACATTTTTAATTTTCATATTTGTTGTTTTTCTTTCAAAGTGGATTATTTTACATGTGCAGTATCATGACCTTGCTGATGTGCTAAGGCAGACCCAAGATTCAACGAGGCATTAAATAACCTGTAAATTCTAGCAATTACATCATTTAAGCTTTATTTAAACGATAGTTTCAAAATTGGCACAAGCCATAATGACTTTGAGAACACCATGCTTTCATGGCAAACATGTCTTGTTCTGGTAGAGTCAAAATTTTTGTAGCAGAAGAGATGAACACAGCCCAGTTTGTGCAGTCTGGTACTGAAAACTTGCATCAAACAGATCACAAAAATAATTACATTCCAATGCTTATAAATTCAAAATAATATTAAATACACATAAACTGAGAGTGTTGCTTAATGCTGGGTTATAATCTACAATAAATATTTTCAAGTGACATCAATTCCTAGATCTGTAACCATTTCTTTTGCAGGTTCAGATTGTAGTAATAACCACAATTAAGAATCAGACCACTACTTTTGTAGAACTTAAAAGGAATGTTTTTATGATCAAGATAATTCATCTAAAAGGTAAATAATGCAGTTTAAAGGATTGGTTCTCACTTTGCTGTCACTGCCTGTAACCTAATAAATAATTAAGCATGTTAAACCCAATTATGAACAATTCGATTCTGATATGACAAGGCCATATTTGAGATTAAGCCCATCTCCTCACGTTTTGAAAATGAAAGTAGGCTGGCTTGGAAATACACTTTATTGCAATTTAACAAGAACATATTTTTATCCGGTGTGTTTTTGTCCATATATACCTTATTCCTCATTCTCGCTAGAACGACATCAGGCTCACTCACGTTTTAAATAGCTTCATCATGCTTTTTGAAAATTATTGCATAATTTGGTGAGAACAATCTCCTGGTAATGCTAAAATTGTTTTTTTTAATGAAAATAAATGAATTAAAAGTCTTAAATTTGATTGGCTTGGAACCATGAGCTGTGTAATAAAGTAGAAATTAATGTAATGGAGACCATGTTGTTATGAAGAATTTTTCTCCAAGCAGGTAATATTATAATCTAAATAAGACTAGTAGGGATGACTAGCTGAGAAAAATTTTAAAAATAAGGACCTTCATTGGCAACGACAAGAAGTCATTCTCCAAAATCCTTATTGTTTGAATTACTTGCAACCAAAGAGGGTTGTCTGCATGCACATTACAAAGCCCAAAACAGGCATATTGGCTCCAGCATAATTCTCCAATGTTCTGAAGATATTGCTGCATTAATCTCGACAGGCTTATCAACTTGTTATAGGTAAAGCATGTTTTTGTTAAAAAGACAACTCTGGTGCAATAAGTTTGTCAAATTGTAAAATTAGAAGCGTTTCTTTTCTTGTATCCTCAGATAAGCTGCTTTAGATACAGTTTTTTTATTATCTGACAAGCTGTTTTTCCATTTTTTGAACCACTGTAATGGTAAATCATGTGTTAATTACATCTTGCTTCCTATTTACTATAAAGATGCTTATTACAAAGATGATAAAGCGAAATCTTGGGCAAAAAATGTATAACATTGGAGGTTAGTGTTTGATTGGCTATTACAATAATATTTAAATTTGATGCCCTGTTTTAACATTATGCTTTGTTCACAATGTATGTAGAGATAGGGAACAAGTCTAATATATGTTAACAAAGTCACAACAGAGGAGTGTATGAAATTGCATAATCCAGAGTTTATAAAAGCTGAAAAGATAAGGAAACTTGATTTGGTTTGGTAGAAAATGGTAAAGTATAAAAATACAAGAGTAATTTAATACTTGTTACATTTTTCAAACATTAATAAGAAAGCATTTTGGTTGTTTAATGTTTGACTATGATCTGAACATGTAGAATTTGTAGGTTATTGGATATGCACTGTCTGATATCTTGAGTGGATGAGTTATTTCGGTAGTGGCCGACAAGCTTGCAAGTTGGCTTCGCCAAAACAATGAGTCTACCTGAGATATCAGAAAGTACACATACAATAACACGTTTATTATGTATGCTCTAATGTATAATTTACACAAATTACCAGATCTTTCAACATTACTCTAGGAAAGAAATATTCTCAACTTTATTCATAATTTAAATCCTGATACACAAGAATGTAGTAGGCGAGTTGAATAATATCATGATGTAAAATGTTCTATGACATCATAATGTCATGATGTGTGTCCTTATTGATGATGTATACCACTTGATGATAATGTATTCCACTTGACAATGACCTATATGGGATAATATTGTTCAGTTACCCCAAATATAAAGTCTATGGGACAAAATGAGGATATATAATAATGAGACCAGTTACCCCCTATGTTAAGTCTATGGGACAAAATGAGGATTTATAATAATGAGACCAGTTACCCCCTATGTTAAGTCTATGGAACAAAATGAGGATTTATAATAATGAGACCAGTTACCCCCTATGTTAAGTCTATGGGACAAAATGAGGATTTATAATAATGAGACCAGTTACTCCCTATGTTAAGTCTATGGGACAAAATGAGGATTTATAATAATGAGACCAGTTACTCCCTATGTTAAGTCTATGGGACAAAATGAGGATTTATAATAATGAGACCAGTTACTCCCTATGTTAAGTCTATGGGACAAAATGAGGATTTATAATAATGAGACCAGTTACCCCATATGTTAAGTCTATGGGACAAAATGAGGCTATATAATAATGAGACCAGTTACCCCCTATGTTAAGTCTATGGGACAAAATGAGGATATATAATAATGAGACCAGTTACCCCCAATGTTAAGTCTGTGGGACAAAATGAGGATTTATAATAATGAGGCCAGTTACCCCCTATGTTAAGTCTATGGAACAAAATGAGGATATATAATAATGAGACCAGTTACCCCCTATGTTAAGTCTATGGGACAAAATGAGTATTTATAATAATGAGACTTTGAACTTCAGTATTTTCATTTGTAGACTTTTGAAATTTCCTTTTGTTCTAAATGAATAAGCTGTTACAATCAAGATGTGATATATTTGAGCATCCTCTTTTCTGTCTCAAATTAATGTACAGAAGAATGCCAAAAAATATGAAATGCACTGTTTTATAACTTGAAATTTGTATTGTATTATTTATTTCAACTTGAATGTGGATTAAGTCATTAAATATCCATACTATCTTCATTTTTTTTTCTTCAATCGTATGCATCTAATTTTGATCATGAAGTAATTCATTCAGAAGGTTGCAGAGGAAGTATACAAATGATAACTGAGTGAGATAGCCAGGACTCAATTTTATTGACATAAATCTTAAATTAAATCTAGGCTTAAGACATTTGATTGGTCACTTTTAAGTTAGACTTGAAAATGTCAGCCAATCAAATCCCTGGAATTTAGACTTAAATTTAAGTCTAGACTTGAGTTTTGTTGGCAAAATTCAGGCCAGGTCAAATTGATCTTGATATCAGCAATAAAATTATTTTTCAGCACAAAGGGGTTTGTGTGGGTTTAATTTTCTCAGGATCTTTGTATTGTAATGCATATCATATTAGGAGGATATATGTGGTAATACACAGTGCTAATCATACATGTAACTTCCCATATTTCAGGAGAGACACCCTGAATTAAACACACAGAACATCACTCTTCAAGACATAATGAATCGCTGTGAGGCTGGCAAGAAAGGAATAGCAGCTTCAAATGAAAGTAAGTGGATATCTCCCTTATTGATATAGTGAAGTGGTGGAAAATCCATTGTTAGGTGGCCTGGGACTTACTAGAAATTGTGCTGGACCAGTAAAAGTTTCTGTCACATACTCAGAACTTTACATAAAATATGAAGGAAAATCACAGATTTATTTCATGAAAATCTTTATTTCTAGCAAGCAGACTATTCAGGAATTTTTCCAGTGCTGTATTACATTTATAGAATAATTGCTTTTATGTGATCAGTTACGAGTGTTAGGTCAATTACAGGAGTTATTAAATATCATGTAATCTACCTCCTAGATTACTCGGAATCATGAAATCTTCTTTTTTATCAGATCTGCAATTATGTTATTTATATTAAACAATATGATGCAACATGAATGCTACAGATCACCAATTTTGTTACATAATATGTGGAATTAAATACATTTTTGAAACTTTAATGATGCTATAATCTTGTTACACTGTACATTTTACTTTTTTGTGTTTGTTTTCATGTGGATGATGATGACATTACTAATGGATCTTCAGTCATTAAACATATTAATACAATTGTACACACAAGTTTCTTGGTTTATAGCACAAGTTTAATTAATTAATGTTTTGCTTAACCTGACAAGATATACACTGCTGTCATGGTTTTCTCCATACGTAAGGCTTCCGTCATCATTTGCACAAAATACATAGAGAATTCAACCGATTGATGAAAGCAATGTGCTATAATGTTTACCATTTGAAAAGCAGCTGATTGTGCCAACAAAATTCTGTTGAACATGATACTCGTTCAGAACCCATGAAATACCACCCATTTGTTTCCATGACACATGATTTGTTGACCTTTCCTCGCATGTCCTTGAAAAAGATTTAATATGGCTATGGAACTGAATACATGCATTTTGCCTTTTTCCTACAATGGTTCATCAGATGAACTAGGTCAGTTTCATAGTCTGTTTTGGAAAAGTCATGGTAACATTGTCACTAAATACCAAAAGTCATGGTAACATTGTCACTAAATACCAAAAGTCATGGTAACATTGTCACTAAATACCAAAAGACCTTAAGTAGACTTCACTGATGAAAAAATACATTTTAGTAGAAGTTCAACATTGTATAAATCTGGGCAGCTTAAACATGAGCAAATAACAATTAAGACTGCATAAAAGGAGAAATATTTTTCATTTTATTGAATTCACTGCAAATTGGACAAGTGAAATGATCCACACAGGCAACAGATGTCACATGTTTACAGTATTTGAGATGAACCCAGCCATCACAATTATCACACTTTTCCCAGCTCAATATCTCAACTCTGCCAGATCTTCCAGACCCATGTGGTGAAAACAAATTGCATACACAACACATCTCATCATCATTATCATCTGTGGCACTATCATAAAATGTCATGCATTCATTTCTGTTAGTACTTGGTCCTGGCTCTTGACTGTTAATTACTTCATTGTGATACACATTTTCCTTTTCTCTCATTCTACCAAAGATTTTCATTCTTTTCTTTCTGATGGTTCCTGACTTTTTCCTTTAAACTGTTCAGGATGTTTTCTCTTTCTTCCCTTCATTTGTTGACTTTCTTTATTTGTAGATTGGGGCTCACTGATCTTCTTCACAAATTCTGCTTCAGTAATTGCAGTACCACAAGTGGAAATGTTATATTTCCTTTTTCTTTAGTGACCCACATTTAACAACGATTTTACTTTGTCCTCAATGCTGGTGAAACACAGGTTAATATTTCTCACACTGGCTCACTTTTTCCTAGATTTAGGGGCTTCTTGTGTTGTTTCCATGGACTTTTTTGACACTGGGGATTAAAAGGTACATGTACTATTCTGGTCTTACTAAAGGCACTCATTAGATTGGGAACAGTGACAGGTGACAAGTAGTCGCTTCGTGTTAACTTTGGCAGACCATGCCTAGTGATCTGATGCCCAACTTCTGAATGTGATAATTTATGACATTCTGTAGACAAAAACAGTCTTGAAGGGGCTAAAAATACCAACATCAAGTGCTTGTAACTGATGACTGATATGAGTTTGCAAAACAAAAATATGAATATTATTCTGGTGAGCCTTTTCAATCAGGTTTAATGTAATATAGGTTGAATGTCTGTTGTACAAATAAAAGGCATGGTCTGATCTTTACATGTTGTATAAAATGATTTTTTACAAATTCCACATATGTGTCAGCATTGACCAACCTGTTAGTGTTACTGCAAACTTTTTTCATTTGTCATTTTTTCATTTCTCCCGTAACCTTGCTGGTCATAGGGGTGCCATTGATGACTTTGCGACAATCTCTCTCCATTTCGCCCTGTTCTCCACTTCTCTTTGGGACTTTGCAAAGTCCATGCCTGTCCACTCTTTGATATTGTCTTCCCATCTCTTCTTCTGTCTGCCTCGCTTTCTCTTTCCTCTCACTGTGCCCTGTAGGATTGTCTTTGACAGGCCAGTTGAGCATGAGACGTGACCATACCATGTTAGTTTTCGTTTCTTTACAGTGGTGAGGAGATCTTCATAAAGGTCCAATTGCACCTTTGATTTTAGTGCGCACCTCCGCATTGGAGACGTGGTCTAAGTATGAGATACTGCAAACTTAGTTTGTGATAAACATCCAGCTGTTAGATCTGGAGTGAGTTACTGACCTTTATATATAGTTATGGTGAAATGGTCTCACCCAAAGTGCTGCCTGCCGCAATCGTTATTGTTGTTGTACTTTGACTAGCAGTTATGGCAAAAGGTTTATCGCCTCTAGCAGTGACTATTTTGGGTGGGGTGTGATATAATGTTATCCTGGTCTCTTCTACATTCCCTATTTGTTGAGGCTTATTGCCTCTAGCTGTAACTATTGTAGGTGGGGTGTAATCTAGTGTTATCTTGGTACAGCTGTGACTATTGTGGGTGGGGTGTGATCTAGTGTTATCCCGGTTTCATCCACATTCCATATTTGTTGAGGTTTATTCTTGAGCTGATAGCTGTCTTAAAGATTTTCTAGTTCCATAAAATAGTTGCCGATGTTCAATTCATTGGTGCTGTGAACTCTGTGAATACAGTAGACTCCACTATAACATTCTTTGTATAACACAAATTCAGATATAGCACGATTATGGCATGGCTTCCAAAATTTTGCAATAATTTCACCAATTTCTTGAAGTACTACAAAGCTTTGGTGCCAAAATAAACAAGGTGTCTGATTTAATAATTTGTCAAGATGTGTTGTATTCTTGAAGAAAACAAATATCTTATCACTGCTTCTTGCTTATTTGTACAGATTTTGAAAGCTCCTTAAAAACCTGATAATTTGTAATGTAATTATTAATGAATCATCAACAAAAAAAGCCATTAACTCTTCTTTGTGTTTGCCTTCAGTGCACCTTGTGTGTGATTGTGCTGAATACAGGGAAACAATAGCCAACAAATGTTTGCTTTGTCATCTTACACAACCAAGCACCAAATAATGCAATGGTCTAAGAAAGTTTCTCACCCATATTTATAAATCAATTAATTTACTGACCTTTTTAAGGAGAAACAACATACCATCAGTGCTTACTCAATCAACCGTTATAGGAGCAGTTTTGGTCATTGGCACATACATTTACCCCCCCCCCCCCCACATCTTAATTCTTTTTATTTTCTAGTCAGAAATGCAGAGAGCAGTTTCAAATCACTCTAAAACACAGAACACTTGTCATTATAAAGCTAACACTGGCTGGAACAGCACCATTTAAGCTGTTGGGGTGGATGGATTTGCTATTATAATCAAACATACTACTCCCTGTTTTTGCTCTGCAGTAGTGTAAAGTCATAGTTATCAACAAAGGTTTCAAGGAAAATTGGCTTTATTTTTTAAAGTTTTCTCCTCTTATATTTTAGAGAATGACTCAACTGTTTTTATGGAGATCACTCTTTACCCATGAAATCGAATGGTTTACTCCCAAACTGGATTCAGGCAGTTATACACACCAGTTAAATTATTCATCTTAAGCACATTATGAGGTCAATATCCTTGACCTCCTGTATGAATTACAGTTACAGTATTTTCAAGCCTAAATACAAGTTTGTTTTAGAAACTCCCAATGACTGATTTATACTTTTTATTGTCTGGCAAAAATCAGACCCTTTGGACATGTCCAGCAAATATAAATGTTTTGGAAAATACAATGTTTCCTAAGTTAGTGGGGGTTATTAGCAAGAAATCAAATATTTGGATTTGAATCGAATATAACAGAAGAATTTAAGAAATTATGTTTCTTTGTGCACATTTTTGATGGAATTACTGCTATAAATACAATGAGATCAGCTGGTGAGTACACATACTCAAACTATTTATACTTCTGTTGCCAGTTTTCTTATAAATATACTAATGAATGTTTGCCTGCAAGAAAAATAAATATTAAATATGTAATAACTGTTTTAAGTATTTCTTGTCTAATTTGCATCAAGTTAGTAACTGCATCACTAAAGTCCAAAGTTACCTGTATGATACGGTACATAGCATGATGGCACTTTGTGGAATCTGCATGTTTATAATTTATCTTCTACTTAATGTTTACATTATTTGGAAGGTTTTATCTTCCTAAATTTGTGTGCAATTTTTACATTTATTGAACTTTACCTTTAGTTGGCACTACATAGCCACTTTTGTGATGAGGTTCCATAAAACACTACTACACACATACATACACTTTGTGGACCTCGACCATCGTGTTATAGCAGGGTTTCACTGTATCTCTTTTTTTTTTCCTCTGCAAAGTTAGGAAATGTTTTTAAAAATGCATCATGCCAGTCCTTTTGCAGTTTAATTGTACTGCCAGAGGCCTTGGTCATGTTTGCTAACATGTCAATAACTTGCCACCTGCAGTTCCCCTAACCATATTTGGCCATTTTCTTGCAGTGCTTCACCAATCATGACTCCTCAGATGTAGAAAAGTTGGTTGGATGACCTTCTTGCTGCTTAAACAATAGCACCTGTTTTCTGCATATCATGAAAAGCAATTAGCAATGTGTTCCCACTATCAGGTTACTCATATCTGAAAATAAGATCATGAATTGTATAATATTAGAACTCAGAATTTTTTTTTTTCTTTAATTCTTAGGTTGAAGAGAAACTTAAGACACAAAAATTAATTGGATGCAGTGAGATTGTTTAAAACTTCTAGGTTCTTGCAAATAATCAAGGATACAATTTTTAAAACAGATTATAGGAATAGGAATTTCTTGAAAATCTTGCTTGAGCTCAGTGTGCACTACAGTATGGTGACAATTTGGCAAGTTGACAAATTGGTAAGCAGGTGATAAAGCAGGTGTATGGGATATGATGCAAGATTATTCTAAGGTACTAGGGTATTTAAAAAGTTCTGAATATTAGTGAACTGTACAACAAAGTTCTTTATTAGTGAGCAGTACATCAGTGCATCCCTTGAAAGTATTCCCCATGCACCTTTACACATTTTCTGTTTGATTATCCAATTAATAAATGCCATTTTGTGTTCACTTTTGGGTATGTTCTTCATACGCATTGGAAAACTACACTAAAACCTGCTTGTCAGCTTTCAAATCATCTACACCTCAGTGAATCTTTGTCACAGAATTCGGCCAAAAATCATTTGGAGCTAAATCAGGGCTGTTTGGAGGATGTGGCAAAGGTTGGAAGCTTTGCTCTTTCAGCAAGTCTGTCAGTGGATTTATGTGCTGGTGCATTGTCATGGATACCTCAGGTACCTGGATGACCAGGCCTATTGCATCCAAAAAAAAATGCATGTAAAACTCTCTTGTCGGTCTGATCACATCAGGTAATTTGTGATATTTGCTTGTTTTCTCAGATTCAAACTTTATTATTTTTTCATGAGTCAGGTTCTGAAAAGTAATGCCATGTTTCATCACCTGTCACAATCTCATTCAAGCATCTCTGGTTACTCTTTTCATATGTGGTGAGTAGCTGTTTGGCAATTTCAGTGTGAGTTTGTTTATCATCAGCCGTCAACAAATGCAGGACCCATCTTGCACAAACCTTTCTGAGCTTCAAATAATTCTTCAGTATATTAAAAACATCTGATGAATTAATGCCTGTGATAATAGAAATATCTTGCACTGTTTATCAAGCATTTTCATCAATAGCTTTATTCACAGCAGCCATATCATGCTCACCAATAACAGACATTGGTCTTCTAGAACGTGGGTCATTTTCCATGGGTTCGCAACAGTCTTTAAAACAATGAAACAATATCAAAATTGTAGGATATAATGGAGAATTATCTCTGTAATCTTTATCCAAGTCAGCCTTGATATCAGAGAGTACCCTAAGAGTGCCCAGATTTTATAGTATGCTCATTGCTCAGTAGCAGAATTGTTCTCTGACGACATTTTTAGGTCACTATCATTTACCTATTTTACATCACCCGCATATATCTGCAAGTGTCCATTGTGCTGGATATGCAGCTGCAGATCATTTTAAAGAACAGTCTTTTGTCTATCAGGTGTTAAATTTATTGACAGGTTCAAAGAAACTGAAAAAGTTGTAAGAGAATATGCAGAACTTTTCAAATACCCCTCGTAAATACTTCTTTATAATGTATCTCTTTGTATGATTTCAGTAGGTAAATACTAAATAGGTTTTGATCAATGGGAGCGTACATTATGGTTTCTGGGTCACAAGTTCAGGAAGGCTAAGGGGTGAGTTTTTACAATTGACATTTGGAAGTCACATATTCAGATGCATTCAGAGTAGAAATGTGCGGTATTTTTTAAAAAACTTTATGAATATCACAAACCTAAATTCAAGGCTGTTCTTTCTTTCTTGATACAAATCAGATTTCAACCAAAGAAAATGTGTGTTAATGTTTACAGAAATGAAATAACATTGCGCAGAATAGCATGATGCACAGATAAAGTCGACACAGCTATAATCCATTAAATAACTTTTATACATGCAGAAACAAATGGGACTCCAGCAGGACATAGTATCAAAAAGAAACTAAAGAACAAAGAGCGACTGGAAAAGAAGTTTAAGAAGAGTAAGGCCCTAAAGAAATTCTCTCCCACTCCACACACCCTCAACATAAAGTCCGAGGAACATGAAGAGATTGATGTGGAACATGAGGAGGATCTCAGTTTTAAAGATGTGGATTCTTACAAGGATTTCTCCTTCCAAGAGTGAGTCTTGAAAGTTTCAGTTTTACTTATTGTGGGTTCACCATGCATATTATGACAGCTTATCCTATACTAATTCTTACTGTTCAGATTTTAGCATTTAAGTGTTCTTTGAGATGGACAGAAAACTTGAGAACCTTGACGAAACCAACATAAGATTGTCCACCACTTACCTTTGCATTTGCTGGAATGGGGATTGAACCTGGGATCACAGGATGAAAGCATGCTGGTTTACTGCTGCACTATTCAGACCTATGTATTTATGATGAAATAGATATTGGTGTGATGTGGTTTTTGATATGGAAGTAACTGGCAACAATGCAGATATAACTGACTTACTCTTGCTAGGTTTGTGCTAAAATTTCACAAATAGTCCTCAGATTTGTTCCTGGAAAAATACTAAATTGTTTGGTAATTTTGTGTTTTATAATGTTCCATTGCAGATCTTGCTTTTATTTAATATGAGTCTTTACCCATTGTACTCTTCTATTTCCTTTAAATTTCACATAATCTCTGATTTTCTTTGGGCTTTAAAGTTGTTTAATTGCTAAATTATACATTTATGCAACTAGTTATCTTAAATAATTAAAGTTCTTGTGTCATTAATACGTTCTTGAAAATATGTGACACTAAACTCAAAACTGACTGCTACAGGGAAAAACTATGCAAAACAAGAGAAGCTACACAGTTTTAATTGCCCAATTTTAAGTGTATTTTTAAATAATTGCCATTTATTGCCTTTGATAATTTTTGCAACTGTATATACCAATGTATCCTTGTATTTGCTGGAGTGGGGATCAAATCTGGCAAGACAGGTGAAAAGCATCCCCATGAAGGCTGTACAGTTCAAACCTCAAGAGATTGTCTTCCGTAGCTTTCAAAAAGGAATGAATTCTTAATCCATAAATAATATACCTAGATCCTTTCAGCTTTTCTCAAATTATCTTTCCTGTCAAACTCGTCTGTAAGTTAAGCAATTTTTGCATGATTTTCTTGTGGTGAGCTGTCTTTCTCAACTGATTGCTTTTGTTCTGGTTGCCAGAAACTTACAGCATGTCTAATAAATGTGGTTTCATTATTTCTTCATCCCTGATCACATTTATGTTAGGAAATAAACTCTGCTACCTCTTGAATCAAGCAGTCCTGGAAAGATGAAAATTTTGTCTTACATGTATAGACAAAGGGAAGAAACTATTACCTATTACCACCACTAGGTGGCTACCCATGTTTACCAGTTTAGGCTTTTGCTCAGTACAATCAATATTGTACAGTTCAGCTTCTCGAAATTCAAGAATATCTTCGTTTTTTTACCCATCCATACAGTTGGTATAGTATTGTGTACTACTGTATTTACTTCATGTTGCGGGGTATGTTCTACACAGAGATGAACACAATGCCTGATGAGGTCAACCTCCACAGAGAATGCAGGATAACCTTGAGGAGTTAGCATACTCCGACCCCACAATGGAGTATATGGAATTCAGCTTTTAAGCAGCCATGGGGAAATTTAACGGTTTTGCCAATTTCTGAGAACAAACCTTTGCTGTCTGTGAGCCAAGTTGATATGGTGAAGGCTTTGGTGGACTTGGATGCTCATTCATTTCCTCTTCCTATTCTCCTGATCACGGAATGTATTTAACAGAGAAAGTAAATTTTTTAGTAAATTATGTTTATCCTTGTTTTACTTACCCGATTGCATTACTGTTAAACCCTCCCAGCATTTTTGAACATCATTGAACATCATTGTTGATGTATCACTCAGCTTAAACTGGTAAATATCCAGTTGATGGGTAGCCACCTGGTAGTGGTGAGGGGATGTAATGGGTTAGAGTTACTTCCCATTGTCTGTATGTTATATAGAGAAGAATGATAAAATTTTCATCTTTCTGGGAACGCTGGATTTTAAAGGTTGTGGAGTTTATTTCCTAGTGTTAATGTGATCAGGTGAGTATTCCCAGAGAAACATAATTTATACAAAAAAATTTACTTTTCATGGGTGTCAGTTTTCATGGTTTTGTAAAAGAAACCATTTTCATGAATATTTACATTTGTGGATTTGCATCTGTCAATGTTTGCATATATGTAGGTATTTAATATGGTGGATTATCCTCTATAGACACCCAAAGTAAAGAATATAAAAAAACAAAAATATGCCAACAACAAAGGTTGGTTGCTTGAATGGTTGAAATAATACTGGCACCAGTATGAGCAGAAGTCAGACACCTGTCAAAATCAATTCCTTACAATGTGTTTTCATCTGGGTGCTCAACATCAAACAGAGCCAACGCAGCCAACAACACCAAGCCAAGTGGTTATTAAAGCACATCAGTATATGATCTTTTCCTTAAACCACTGCCCATAAAGTTGCACCATCAGTATTGTAACAGATTGGGGGGTGGGGTATATGTGTAAGCTTATATAATTGTAATAATAAGTTTTACAAATTCTTCAATTCAGAGCCTTTTTATTTTTGACTGTGTAATTATGATAAAATGCTAATAAAAGGAAAAGACAATTTAAAACATGAGTATATAAAGATGTGTAATATACAGAGACTATTATATGCTGGCCTTCATAATCCCAATCTAATCATTCAGCAAGAAATGGATGGCCTACAGTGCAGGTATTTTGTAAATAAACCTTGAATTCTTAGTGTGGCGGGAGATAGCTGTTTATTTTTAGTATGGCACAATATTAGTTTTGCATTAAACCAGAATCAGTAGTGCAGTGAATTGAATTGATTCAGATTATTGTACTAAAGATGTCATTTTAGTCTCTATTTTGATGATAAAGAAATAAAATTTCACTGACTTATCTTATTTATATAATTATCTATTAGCTTCTTAATGTGGTTTAATATATGTCTCATTATAAATACCTCAAGACAGTAATGTTTATATTTGGTGGAGATATGTATCTATGGGCGCTATTACTGTTGACAGCTATCTGCCGACCTTCGAATTTCGCTCCTATTTATACTCTTCGGAAAATAGTCATGTGACATAATTCTGACCAATCATTGCTTGTCCGGCACGCCGAACAGGTCGGGTTGTACCGAACAGATACTCTACAAACAGTGATGCAAACTGAGGGTTATCATACAATTTAATTAGCATTACTTGTCCGTTTACACTCAAACAGTAACAAATATATAAACATTTTGTATTATCTCTTGTCCGTCAAACATAAAATCCTTTTAAGTCGTAACCTAGGTCGCTAGGCATGGTTGAAGAGTAAACAAGTACTAGTGAACGCTGACAACATTGAAAATACATTGACTAGCTTAAAAAATGAAGAATACAATATTAAAAGTTCAAAACATACTCATACTTATATAAAGAAGGCCAGCATTTACAATGAACAAGTGAAATTAAATAAAAATGTGAAGTAGGATAAATTTAGTGTGTGGAACCGGTCATGTGATCTAGCGTCGGCCATCTTGGCTGCAGACGTATTTTGTAGTGTCAGCTGATGAAGTCATCAAACTTAGTGCTATTCAAATGCTGATTTGGAATGGAAATTAGGTGTGATAAACATATTTCTGGGTGTGATAAATTCATATGAAGTAAGATTTTACAAGATTTTATGAGTATCTAACGATGTGCAAGAGCGAACTAGATGACAGAGCAGTTGTTACCCACATGACCGGCGATCACACTTGACACCCAACATGAACAAGTGCATATCAATATCACGGTAAATCACGATCTCTACATTTCCAATCAGGCTACAATGCTATAATTAACTTTTTCAGCAGCATATAATCATGGACATGAACAACATATTTAATTTACGACATGGAAAAACCACCCTCCCTACCCATCATATTAAAGCTATAGTGCCCCAAGTCTATTACAGTATGTTCCGATGATCATTTATCTAAACTTAAAACACTAGAGTCTTTTCATTATTGAGCATTTTAATCAAAGACCAAATATCCGTTTCTCTTGGTAGACCTTATGCTGCAGTGAAGTCAGAGTTTGGAAGATATGCTAGCTTCTTTTCTCTGCTTCGTGATTTTATCACTGAGTTCCCAGAGGCTCGGGTTACTTCAGCCAAGGTAAGCAGCTATCAAATCATTTCATCCATTCCTAGCATATTTATGAGACTGAATTGGCAGGGAAATAAGTAGGGATAAGATTGTATTTGTTAGTATTTCTATACATAATTGCCTACCAGATGTGCATATGTATCATATCAAATTTAATACCTGCACAGTGTGCTTCAAAAATACTTATTATGGATATATAAAACACTTGTACGATCCATATTTTGGAGACTTATTTAAGTCACAAAGTTAAGTGGTAACAAGCATGCACGATGATCAGTTCCATCCCATGAAGCATGCTGGAATTGAGACACATGTGGTTAGTAACAGACTTTTTTATGTGAGTTTTGATGAAAAGTTGGATGTGCATTTCATTATAGCATGCATAGGTATTACATTGAATATGGTATAATGCACAACCAACCATAAATAGTGTAGTCCCACATCTGCCAGCACATTAAGCTTTGGCAGACCAGCAGTCTGAACTGTTCATTCTGTGTATGATTTTAAACAAGCATAATGCGCTGGCAGATCTGGGTCTATGTTGTTTGTTCTACTGATTAGTCCTTACAAACTGCATAGACCTAGATCTGCCGGCGTATTATGCAATGGCAGATCTGGGTCTGTGCAGTTTGCAGTTGGTATTGGATTATACACGAGTATATACGGTAAGTGCCTTTCCCAAGGACACACCTAGGCAGCCTGAGTTTGATGATAGTGGATATTTTAGACATGTCTAATACAGTAAAGATTGATCATTACATTCTAAGATTTGACGTTTTCTCTCCTAGAATATTTGAGTTTAATTTCTTCTGCCAAATTCCTAATTACTATGTATTCCAAAAGCTTGTTATAATGTTCCTTTGTTACAGTGTTTAATTGGTTATAACATTTGGTTTGTGTGGTCTACCTGAGAAAATGAACTAAATTATAACATTGTTATCACCTGACATGCCAAAGCTAGATGAACAATGGCAGTCATTTAAATAACAAAGGCGTAACAACAAAGGTGCATGGTAACAGAAGTGTGATAATCACATGACATTCATAATCAGTAAATAAGAAAGACCAACAAAGGCGCCAGGTAACAAAGGTGTGATAATTACACCTCATTAAAAATTGGTACTTTAGAATCACGGTTTTCTGGTTAAATGCAATTAAAGCATGAAAAAGAAGTGTTTTTGTTTTGTACTTCTTTGACTAAATAATTTAGAAATATCCTTAAGCTATCATTCGATACCTGTATGTAGACTAACTGAGTACAGCTTGAAGTAAATCTCTCATGTTCATTTTAAATTCTGACTGTTGTGAAAATGTGGAAAAATCAATGGTCAGAAAAAGAAAGTAGACACAAAGTTACAAATAATATGAGGAATAGAAGCAGGATGTTCACGAAAGGATGTGTCTGATTTGTTTGAGTTGCCACTTTCAACTATTGGAACTATTTGGTGTAATCGTAAAAAAAATCATGAGTGTAACTGTTTCTGGAGAGATGGGTCTGGTAACGAGGATGTTGATTTCTTGGCTTATGTTAATTCTGATAGTGACACTGTCACATCTGTGATACCAACAATTGAGAATATTGCTTGTGAAATTATTGTTTCAATGTTTCTGCTACTGGAATTGACGAGGATGACGATGATTTAGTACCAGCCATTGTACCCAGAGCCAGCAAGGTTCTAGTTAGCACAGGGGACATTAGACTGTACCTACAAGCTCAGTGTGAAACACCTGATATTCTTTATGAGCATGTCTTTGAAAAACATATCAGCAGAAAATCTCAGATTAATAAAAAACAGATGACCACTGTCAATTTCTTTCCATCCAAATAAATAAAGGACTACTTTACTAATTGTTAAGTTATTGAACAAAGACTTTTTCACATAAATGTAATTTTTATGATCCACCGTCTGGTGCATGTACATGTATGTTGACACTTTCATCGGATGATAAAACTTGCTGCTTTTTCATTTTTTTTCTTCATGATAACATGTATTTACATGAATGTATATTGTTTGAATATTGTATTACCATTACAGTTCTGACAGTAATCATACCAGTATAAATTGTTTACATCATGTATGCCCAACATCATCATATTTTAAAAAATAAATGATGTATTTGGAAATAACATTTCTCGGTTATAACATTCTGATAATCCCAGTCCCCTGTGAAACATTATAAACAATCTTTATTGTAGATATATTTATTAGCTAACTTTCATTATTTCTTGGTGTTGGATCCTGGATGCAGCCTAGGGTGGGGTGGGGTAAAAATTAAAATTAAAAGTGGATATTTTTGCAGTGGCTTAAATTACTCTTTTTTTTATGACTCTTTGTTCGTTTTTTTCATAAAGCTGGAGGAAAAAGTACGAGAGTGGCAGGAGTCAGCATCCAGCACTCTCAATCTGTGGGTCTCTGATCAGCCCAACTGGATGGATGCTGTTGTGTCAGCCCTAAAATTCCTTGGAGGAGACACTATAGGTTAGTATTACAATTACATTAAATTGTTTTCACATAGCATTTTGAACGGTGCTTCTAAATATTTCCTTATGATTTTCAGCATTCAACCTTCAGGTACATCCATTCAGCTGTTGAAGAAGTAATATGTACAGTGGACTTGATCAGAAGGTTGTGAGTCTTGTTATCACTACTTCTCCTGAACAGATGGTCATATTGACATGGTATTTTCACTCTTATGACTTTTAGAATTCTATATGGTCCTAAATGAAAATGGTGCTGATATGACAGTCATCTGGCCATCATGGTGGCCATCTTGAAAATCTTGTTATAGCTACTCCTCCTAAATGGAGTCATATCAACATGGGGGTTTTACTAAAAAAACTTCTTATGACTTGTAGATGGTCCGAAATTAAAATGGTGCCAATCTGATTTCCAACATGGCTGCCATGGTGGCCATTTTGAAAATCTTGTTATTGTTACTTCTCCTGAACATATGGTCATATATTGACTTGGGGTTTTCAATACAAGATTTCGTTCGACTTCATGGTTTTAAATAATGCCAATCTGACATCCAACATGGGCACCATGGCATCCATCTTGAAAATGTTATCATTACACTTGCCGAACAAATGGTCATAAAGTCTTTTTATATGCAGATGGTCCTAAATGAAAATCGTGCTGATTTGACATCCAAAATGGGCACTATGGTGGTCATCTTGAAAATCTTATTGCTATTTGGTCATATCACTAAAAGACTTTTATGACATGTAGTTGGTCATGATTGAAAAGTGTGCAGCTATGACCTCTTGATATGGCCACTACAGCATTTATCATAAAAATCTTGTTATGATGATTCCTTCTGAATAGATGGTTATTTTGACATGGGGTTGTCACAGAAGCACTTTGTGCCTTGTGTAGTTAGTCCTTTTTTAAAATGATCGTGATCCAATCTCCAAACTACAAATCTTCTTATTGCTACTTCTTATGAAGGGGTGGTTGTATTGACATGGGCTTTTAACAGTATGTAGCAAGTCCTGAATGAAAATAGTGTTGGTCTAACCTCCAACATGGCAACCAGAGTGGCTGTCTCAAAAATCATATCACAGCTCCTCTTGAAAGAATGGTGACTTTGATATGGGGTTTTCACTTAAACACCTCTTGTAGTATGTAATTGGTCCTGCATGAAAATGGTGTAGATCTGACCACAGACATGTCCACTCTATTGTGAACAAGTTAAAAGCCAAACCTAGTTGTCCACTGCATCAAGTCAAAGGTTACTGCTTGCATTGTTATACTTCACTGAGCTTGTGAACACAGTGACTTGTACATATATGATTGTATTTTAAACAGACTTTGTATTTTGTTGTGGTTCAGTAAACAAGCTGAGAGTCAGCACTCTGACATTGATTTTAAGGTCAAAGGTCTGGACTCTGGTTATCTTTGATGGCTTATGAGCATGATAACACAAGCAAGTATGAATTAATTTTTTAATTGACCCAGTTTGTGGGTATATCTGAACAATACCTTGAATAATGCCAGTTCAATAACTTGGGCTTTCCCAAATAATATTGATTATGGATTTGACCAAACTTAGTATTGATAGTATCTGGGACTAGTTCAGTGATCTTCTATCCATAATATCAGGTTCAAGGTCAAGACCATGACATATAATTGTTTACTGCACTTATCTTGTGAACATGTTAACTGAAATATATAAGAAAATATTTTTGTTGCCAGATTTAGTATGTTCGAGTTTTTCAAGAATATCTGGGATGGTTTCTGTATTCGGCAATGACAAAGAATACAAGACTAGAAAAAACAGACTTAACATGGATTCCTGGAAATTCTTTTTGGTCCCTTTGTTAACTTAGAGCTGTGTGATAAAACATTATAATTTTCAACATTAAAAATTTGAATGTAGGATATGAGAACTTGGACTGAAAATTCAAACATGTAGGGAAATTTATAAAATTTAAAAGGACATTTTCAGACATGTATTGTATTCGAATGCGTCTGAATATAATTCACTACTGGATTGAAAACTTGACAGTAAATTCCAAAAATAAATTCCCAGAAATATAGATGCCTTTGTGGTATAATAATGCTCCCTCTTTGGTTGTTCAATGGATAATTTGCATTTGCAGCAGTTTCCAAATTAAATATTACAAATATGTCGTAATAAAAATAATAGTCTTATATCTTAAGATTTAAGAGTGTTAATGGTGGTTTTATTGTTAAAAATTGAGAGTTTCTTTTTCAGCAAGGGATCAGTGGAGTTGAGAAAAACATATTTGTGACAATTAAATTCCATAAAACCCTCAAGTTCTCATATATAGTACTTCTGTACCTTTGATTATAATTCTGTTTCATAAGGCATGAGTATAGAGAACTTCATCCCATATCTGGACTACAAGGAGAGAGCACAGCAGTGGCGGTGGATTGGGGTAGGACGGGACTCGGATGAACAGCTGTCACAACTCTACAAACACTGGCTTCAGTTCAGAACAGAGGTTTCTGATTATTCTCTGGATGGAAGAGAAGGATCTCCCCCACCTGCACGATCGTAAGCTAGGATAGAGTTGAAAGTTATATATAGTTGAGTGACATAAAGTTAAGTTATTGTCTTGCCTTTAGTAGAAGATAGTGTGACTTCGGTATTACTTGTTGGATGGTGATGGAAAGTCTTGTCTGTATCAATGTCAGCATAGTTGCCAATCTTCAGATTTTGTCCTAATGGTTTGTTTTGTGTCAAAATGTTTGAAAGACTTATGACAGACATCATATTGCAGTTTGCAGGTGAGACATTGTGTTCTTCAAAGCTCCTGTTTGTAACTTGAAGAACTATATTTTCATGAAAAAAGTTGAAAGAAAGGTTGGCACATTGGTTGCTCAGCTACATGAAATATCAGTTCTAGAAATGTAGCGGGCTGTCAGTCGAGAAATTTAGCTGGCCATCACTGCTAGAAATTTAGCAGGCTAATCAGTGCTAGAAAGTTAGCAGGCTATCAGTGCTAGAAAGTTAGCAGGCTATTAGGAGAGATGCTGCCACAACACGATGTGTCATGCTAAAAACATGATGTTTTACTCCCAAACCCCCTGACAGTTGTGTTTCAAAAAACACGATTTTCTGTAATCTTCGGGGAAGAAAAACAAAAACCACCTCCTCAATATATGCCCGTTAACATGTAGCATGTATAAACAGTAAACAGTCCTGCTTAGAGTTGATGTAAAACTCTCCTTGGAGCAGTTTATACAGCTAATTGTCACAGAGGCAATTAAAAGGCAAGTTGGCCAGGTATAAACAACCACCATTTCAATAGCTAGGGTGATGGGTTAAGTTCTTTAAAGACTGCTGTATGTGAGCCCATTATGCTAATTTGCATAGGTAAAGTTCACAAAGTGGAACAACCCAATTCGTTTTAAGTTATAATTAAATCAAAGACATGCATATTGAAGAACAAAAGTTATTACAAATCACTGCCTTGAATGAGAATGTTTTAGCTATCTGTATCAAAGATTATTGGCAAGTTTGTAAACAGCGGCAATGTTTCTTTGAAGTCGCATTTTACTCCATATATAAAACACAAAGCATGATTATTTCAGTTGTCAGAATAGTATTCAAGTGTGATTTATTTTTGAATTCAAAATGTCAAAACAAAGCAACAAGTTATCAACTAAGCAAGCAAAGCCCAGCAAAACTAAATTTCAGAACTCCTTGTTGATGGAGTTTGACTTTGTGAAGCATAGCAGCAAGGGGGAGCATTGAATTCTTTGCACATACTGCAAACAACATATCAATATAAGTCATTCTGGAGTGTACAACGTCCGTGGACAAACCAGAACATATTTGACACGTTGAATTGAACATGCAGATTAGTTCTTTTTAGTATTATTTGTTATCTTAATCTTGTTAAAATACCAACTTTTAATTAACCCATGTATTTCAGGATAATTTTAGCTATGAAAGACAATAATAAGAACACACTTTTGTTTGCACAGTTGATTTGTGTTGATAAAGGATTTACACCCATACTGGACAGAGGCGTTTATTACTGCTGTATTACCTGTAAGGCCCCCATTTAACTTGAAAATATTATGTTCCCTCCTCTCCCCCTCCTTTCCCCCAATAAAATGGTCAGTTCCAGATGTGATGTATATTCTTTTTTCTATAGTGACAAGCATATCTCATGGTGCAACTGCATCAGATAAAGTTCTGACAATGCTAATGTTATAGTCGTCAGGAACAACTCGGTTCTGACCATGATTTGCTCAGAGAATCCAGGTGGGAAATTTGAACAATAGTACCATCCAGTCTCTAATGAGTGCAAAGATGAATACAAATGACACTTGCATTACCTTCGAACACATCCCTACTGAACTATTGAGAGCCACAAAGACTGCATCTAATTCAGCCTATATTTTGCCATCCAGTGGATTTTAAAGACAGGAACTTGGTGTATGTTTTTATTTAATGTCAGTGTGGTTGTGATTATGTGAGTGTTTGCAAATACATGTATGTGTATGTGTGTTGTGTTGATATTTGACAATGCTAAGTCTACCAAGTATTTTGTTTGTTTGTAGGTCTATGAAGTGCTTTAAAGAAAATAGATAAGTTATTTTCTTTTATTCAGATTTGAATTTCCAATAATTTTCTATAGGCTTATATGAAAAGATAGCTTATTCTCTATTGGACGATGTCATTTTTTTTGGGGGGGGGTCACATGCACTGACCCCCCTTTGGACCTCAAAACACACTTTTTGAGTCTCAAAAACCCTCCAACACTGTCTGGGAATATGGCAGGTATGCTGCCAGGGAGCACAAGTGTGCAAATCACGCAAATATATTACGAGTTTGCACACATGGAAAGCAGTGATGTGTGAGAACTCGTGCAAATTATTAAAAGTTGTACATATTAAAATGCACTCTGCACAGTATAACATTTCTACTTTACAGAATAAATAAGAATCTAAAAAAAATAAAAAAATAACGATGCTTATTTGATCAAATACCTCTGTCAGTTCCAAAATATGCAGATGTATCTTAATACAAAAGGATGCATAGAAATCCTGCTAATTATTTATAACAGAAAAATGTGTGCATTAAAGGGATTCTGCAATGGATGCCCTTTCCTCACATTTACGCATGCGTGAACTTTGGTCCATTTCCAGAAGGTGAGATTATAGTCAAGTAAGGCTGGGCAGAAAATTACTGATTCTTTTCAACTTCTAGTCAGTGCTGTCATGAATGTGCAAAGTGAATGGCAGAATGAAGACAGTGAAGGATGAAGTGAGATTTTCTCGCCAATTGGAGGATGATAATTCTAAAATGATGTCAGATGCCAGGATAGGTGAACTGCCAAAAAAGAAGCCAAAATTTGATGGCAAGTTTCAGAAATCTTGGTGATTACAAATGGTTACAACACAACACCAAGATGGAAGGTACATTGTGTAGTAGTTGCAAAATTTGTGTGAAAAATAACTTTTTACATCAGATATCGGTGTTTGAATTTCAGGACAGCAACTCTTACACGACATGTTGATTCACCATATCACCTTCATTTTGCAGCAAAGATATCCATGAAACAATACCTGTGAACTGTGGAGAATCTACAAGACAACCATAAAGAACAACTTACCAACTTGCTGAAGCTGGCTAAGCTATCAATTAATATGCCCCTTCAGACAGAAGACTGTGAAAGTGGGTTCTCAGTACAGAACACTATTCATACACTGATAAGGAACAGATTAAGTTCAGAAACACTCAACATATTAATATTTATACAAGTAAAGAGGGAATCTTATGAGGATTTTGATTTCAGTAGAGACCAAACAGAGTGGAGCAGGAAGAAAGACGGATGTTTAAGTATTTGGGTAAATAATGAACTTGGATTTGGTGATCAGGCCTGCCGCAGTATCCAGTACCAGACCTATGAAAGCAATGTGTACTGGCACTGGACCGTTCCATCACTGGTCCCAGCTCTATTGTGACCTGGTACTGGTTATGGTGATTTCCCTTTCCCAGACACATGGTGTCTGTTCCACACTTTCGATGATGCTCAAAGCCAGTACGTGGAGATAACCATTTCCCAACATGGACAGACTCAGTCTTGTTTACTGCCCTTGATTACCTGCTTCTTTTGTCCAGTCATTGCTACCAATGCAGGAGGTTTATTTGTTGCCCCACACGTCAGTGCAGGGCAAAGACTGATTTTGGGCTAGTTTCTCTCCCCGTCATCCTCCTTCCAGCAGAAAATAATACCTTGCTTGTGCTGCTCTTTTCTAGCATCCCAGTGGGAAGAAAACTTCAACATCGCACCATAGACTCTCCTCCAGAAAAGGTTGGTAGTAACTGTGCACAAAACAAACTGGAATTCTACTAGCAACATATATTGTCTCCACAACTCTGGTTAGAGTCTCTGAGGTTGACAATCAACATCATTTGGAGGGACCCTGTATGGTCTGCCTAGACCTCCAAGATGTGTGTCATCATATTCTCATTCGCAAGTCTTCTTAGAAAAGCCAGAGGCTCACTTCAAGGGACCCCATGTATCAGTTCAGCCCTCTTCATTCTGGTCTGGATCTCAGTCCCTGCATGTTGTCTCAAGACATGGACCCAGTCATGTCACACTCCAGGACCACGTCCGTGTTTCTGACATTGAACTATCTGGACAGCTTGCTTCATAACCACAAGGTGAGCACATTTTTGTCCGAAGACACAAAATCCCTTGTTTCTCATACGTTTTGCAATGGATTCTTTTTCAACAAGGACAGATCTGATTTTATCACATCCCAGCTTTTCACTCACAAGCTTTTCCAACAGTTTGCCTTCTTCAGGCTTGTACCTTGATGATTGTCCTATTGATGGCTTCTATCATGGATAGTTCATCATTTCCCAACAGTGGTAGAATCTTAAATGAACGACTCCTGAATCTCACAGCAGAGATTCTCAGGAAAATCCTGATTGTCAAAACAGCTGCACATGCAGGTTTTCCATCCCAACCCAGAAATGCTAAGCCTGCATGTCAGGCTCATATCAAACAAGCTCTCAGAAAGAAACAAGTGGTTTACAGTAATGTTTGGATTAGAAGATCCACCACTTCTTCTTGTGGTGCAAGCAGAGAAATATCACTCCTTTAAAATGCCTCAGTTCTGCAGATAGCTAACTTCCTCCATTAACTTGTCAGAGGAAAGAAGTTAGCTCTGATCACAATCAACGGCTACTGTTCCATGATTTCTTACACATTTTGCCATCATGGAAGAGAGGACATAAGTCAGGTAAGACCTCTCTGACCTTCTAGCCAATTTTGATAATGTCTCAGCCAAAGGCCTTTGGCCCATTGTCCAAATGGAGCCTGCCATGGGTTTGGATGAGGTTGAACAAGTCACCTTTCAAACCACTATCTAAAACTTCACTGATTCATCTTCTGTATAAGACTTGCTTAATAGTCATCCTAGTCAAATTCATGCCTTATTGGTCAACCCAAACTGTCTGCAGTTCTGTCATGATGGTTTGGTGTCTTTCATCACGGCCCCTGGTATATTGCCAAGAACAGGTTCCTGTTCATGAGAATCAGACTATGTTTTGAAACCACTGAATTCATTGGACCCTTCTTTCCTAAAGTACCTTCAGAACCACCTCATGGCATCAGAGTGGTAAAAAAAATGTACTGAGCTAATCAGAAGAATTAGTTCTCAATTGCTCTTGCCACTCAAAGAAGGAAGGAAGGATATTTTCACTCAGGCTCTTTCATCCTGGATTCATTGGATTGCTTAGTCTACAAGGACCATAAAGATTTCTTATGCATATTGGTTTATGAAATTAGGGTAGTCACTACCAGCATAGCATTCAAGTGAAACTGTTCCCTGACTGACATTATTCAGACTGTGGGATGGAGGTCTGATACAGCATTTTCTGACCTCTGTGAGACCTTTTATCTCAGAGGGCTCAGTTTTACCCGGAGGGACCTATATCAGCAGTGCAACAGGCTACCTTCACAGGTCACTAAGCAGCTTAATAGCAACACAGGTTACTATTCTTCTGCTGGATTTGTTGGCATGAAAATTTTGTCCTTAAGATGATGTCACTTCATTTATGCCTGCTAACCCATGCCCAAATCTCACTCACACAAGACTCAAAGCTGCTTGACTTATATTAGGAGACTGGAACTAGGGCTAATTCTTGGGTTAAGGGGATGTAACTCCCTCCACCTTGTACCAGTTCTCCTAACATATTATGATCTGGCAACATATTTGAAGAAGAAACCAATTTGTATCCCCCCACTGCTTGTGATCAATACTTTGTTAGCACAATTCAGCAAAAAACACTTGAGATAAACAAATGGTGTGTATACATATATAGATGACCTGAATAGATTTTCATGCCTTTATAGTATTTTTTCAGATTGTTAAATTTTTTTTAGACTTTTTAGACACAGACTATTTGGTCTTCATTGAGGCCGTGGGGGAAAATGTGTTTTACAAGAACAAATCTAGTTAGTGTAAAATGTTTCTTGTAGAATACTTGCACGAGATAGACAAATGGTTTGTATGCATAAGTAAATTACCTGAATATATTTTCATGCGATTATTGCAATTTTTCAAATTTTTAATCAATTTTTTACTTTTAGGACACAGACTTTTTGGTCTGGATTGTGGCAGTGTAGTTTGTGTAAAAAATGTTTCTTCAAGAATACTTACACAATCATAACATGAACACTCCTGCCCATGCCCTCCCAGCAGTTACATTCCTGGAAGAGGATGCATATCCATTCAAGTAGTAAATGATTAATAACGTGATTTGGTGCCAATCTATCTATCCAAGGAGAGACTACTTTTGTTTTGACTTCAGTCTTGGTAAGCAGATGATGTTTTAGTACTTTCATTGCTAAAACAAGCCACAAGCAAGGTTAACATCTTTTTTATTGCTTTGGAGGGCTTGTTTTGTGAGGTAGTGGATCATCTCCTAACATATTATGATAGGGTAAGTATTATTGAAGGACTATTTGTTACTCCAAAAATTGGTTCTGTGTGGCAGGATCAGTTAGTTATATCCCCTCAGCCACATGTTAGTTTCAGACAAAGCTTAGCTTGAGCACTTAAGGTTTTTTAAAATTTATGCTTGAATATAGATGTACAGAGGCTAATATTTACATGAATACTGGCAGATTTCTACTGTTCATGAATCATGTGATTAAACTGAAGAGAATTGATTTTTGTAAGCTTACTGAGAATTTTAGCTTGATATACTTGATTTTTGTTGTGTATTTCATAAAATTAAATGCTTCCTTTTCCAGAAAAACAGCATACATTGTCCGACCTTCCTCAGAAGAAGAAAAAAGGGTCTTTCAGGAGCAGGTAGAGTAACACCCAGTTATTTTGTAGGAGTGCTAGGTTTAATTTTTTTTTGCAGATTTTGGAATAAAAGCTATTTAAATTTTGTACTATATTTCTGTGCTGAATGCCACAGGTACATTTTTTATATCCCCAAAAAAGAAATACATCAGTCACATGACTACTTTGCTATTAAAGCAGCATTATATGGATTTATATGAGCAACATTTTCCTACATGTAGGCATTTCAATCTTCAAAGTTACTTAGTTTTATTTGCAACTGAGATTTACTTGTGGCTTGGCCATATTTTTCTCCAAATGTGTCCTTAGTCAATTAACTGTACATGGACAGTCATTGTAACATTGTACATGTATTATGTCTTTACAAGTGCCTTTATCCACATCTAATTATTGAGCAAAGTGTTCTGACATATTTTTTATACAATGGGTTGGATATTATACCCCATCATTTCCATTTTGCCAAAGTGGAAGGATGATTTAGCACCTCCACCAAAATTACATTTTTTAATTTCTTGTCAGATACATTGAAAAGCTTAATATGTCTAGAAGAAAGGAAGAGGTTTTTCATTTGAATGTACACATTTTTCTTCTCAACACATTTTGTCCTGCACTGAATGTTTCCACTGTCTTTTTCTTATCCGAATATAATATTACAGTACTACCTAAAATTTGCACTTACATTGCTTTCATCTCATTATTGTTCATAAATATGAACATATACATGCATGATGACATTTACAAATGATAGCAGTTATAAGGTGTATTGCAATAAATATACTGTCCAGTTTTTGGCTTAGAGGGGTTTCAATTCCTCCTTGCCTATGGCATAATGTCCATTCTGTTACCAAATATAGTTTCTGTTACTAATAATAGTAACAAACTGTAAGGTCTTACTTAAATTGGTAACAAAGTATAGATCCACTGGCCATTCAGGTTAATTTTGTATGTCAAGAGGGCAACTTAAATTTAGGTAGATGATTCAAGCTGATAGTAGTTATGTTCCTTGTATATTATTCCACACAAATGGTAGTAATTGAAACAGTAGTAGACAGTGCTTTTGATATGAAATCATCACATTAATTCCTCAAATAATATTTCAAATGTTAATATAAATTCTCTTGTGACAGAAAAAGAAAAAAAGAAAAGAACATTTTGAAATTATACAGATTAACTACAGCAGTATGTATGTAAAAAATGGTCATGAATAGCTCAGGAGTTATATTCTTCCATCTGATCTTACGTAAATTAGTAAAACCTTCCAAGCCATTAGTATTCTCAATACTTTGATGTTTATCTATCCACCACTTATCATACTGTTGCTGTGATATAGCATTTTTAGTTAGAACAGATTAAAGAAAGTCAGCTTAAAAAATCAAATCCTTTAATCTGACAGTCAGGTTTATATGATGGCTTTTCTGCCTCTCCAACTATATTCTATGCAGGGAGCATAAAAGTATCACCCATGCTACTCCTTCATTTTATGTCCTGTACCATCTGTCATGAATTTCATTTATAATCAGTAACTTTTAAAAGGCACCATAGATTGAAACCAAACTTGGTTTGAGACTTTATATAAAAAAGACCTTGGTCCGATTTAATTTTCAATATTTTCTGACAAAATTTTACTGAGTTATGGTACTAATTTGCATTCTTCAGTTACATCATATTGGCCGGGGTATCTGTTTCTAAAGGACACATTTCAAGTTAAATCTGACAGAGTTCATCCAGGATTTTTAAATTGAGCAATTTCATTTGATTAGTCAGAGTAGAGTGTATTAATAAAGACATTTTTTACACTAGGAGCTAAGGCGGTTTCAGAATCCTCACAAAGCCTTCACATACATCTTGCATGGGTACGAGTCAGTGGTGGGACCAGTCAAGGGAGTTTACAGCAAGGAGAATGCAATGACCAAGGCCAGAGAACATGCCCTGTTAGTGTCTAACAGACCAGCATTTGTTACCATACTCACTCTAGGTAAGAACATTCTTTTGCATGTTTTTAAATAAGCAACTTGTGTTACCAATGTGACATGTGTTGTTAATCAAACACCCAGAACCAACACCTAGAACTACATACTTATTTATTGAATGTATGTATGTGTATATATATATATTCAATAAATATTACTAAAAAAATCTGAAAAATTTAACATTTTTATAGCAACATCAGCATGCTATATATTGTGTGAATTTTTTGTACCCTCAGACTTTCCATACACAATCAATCAATCAAAATTATAATTATTTTTTGTCCTCTAACACTTAGTACCGAGAACTTTTTCATTATTTAAATTTTGCAAAGGACAATATCAGTTTTTTAAGAGATTTTGGTCAGTAAAAAGAGGCCATTTTTCAGACTGCAAAAAAAAGGTACATTTCAAAATGACAAAATATTTTGCACAAATTACCTTCAAATGTCTTGAAAATGTCCCAAAAATTAAATTACTGATTTGTTTTAAACTTAAAGAAGAATTTTAAAAAATACATTTTGTGTAATTTTGTTATTATACAGTTGACTTTCCTGAATTTAAACAATTTTTGCCCTAGTTTGCAAGGGTGTACCTCCATACATTTTTCTGCAAAAGAATCTTCTAACAAATGCTGTCATTTTAATGATAAATCATGGAGGTACTTGACTGCATGCTATACAAGAAAATACTTTTTGAGCATATTTTAAAATGTGATTTTCATACTTATAATACTTATGGTCATAAAAAAATTCACCAAGACAAACTTTGTAATTGACTTAAATCAGTTGGTAGAGAGATCCATGTGTATACCAGAAGTCTTGTGTTTGATATGTAAGATATTATAGTTCTCTTTCACTGCCAGAGTTACCTGTCAGAATCAAGTTCAGTTGTTTTGCTTTTTTTCCTAGATAAAAAAATCACTATTGGTTTTTCTGTATATTGCTTATTTATAGTTTTAAAAATATACATAAAAGTTTAGTTGCAGTAGAGCAACATTTTTGCTTTGCCATCTGATCGTACAATATGTGTAACTTTAGCATAGGTTTATAGGTGATCCACTGCTTAGGTGATAAATAATTGATACATAATAAATAATTGATACATAATAATTGATACATGCATAAGCTTTTATGAGCATTAAAGCAAAGTTCTTCATCGAGGCTGTTTTCTAATCAAGGCATATCTTTACCTTCTGTGCACCAAAGAACATAATAAACATTTTTATTACTTATTATTTTTTGTAGACCTGAAAAATAATTAATAAAGTAGTAAAAGAAATTACAAACATTACAGTAATATAGCCAATTGAAAAGTGCAGTGTTTTATGTCATTAAGGTATTGGATGTACTGAATTTGGATTTATGTTCATGTTGGACTTTTCAAGAGTCATGACATTGATGTTTTTAGCTCTACTGGTCAAAGACCAGAAGAGCATATGAGATGGCCTGTTTATCTGTCATCTGTAATCCGACGTCCTTTGTTGTCCCTCTGTCTGTTAGCACAAGTTATTGCTACTCCTCCTAAATTACTTGAAGGATTGCCATGAAACTTTACACACACATTCATCATCATCAGACTTCTTATGATGTTTAGATCGTCCTAAAATAAATGGTGCTGATCTGACAGCCAGTAATAATGCCATGGCAGCCATCTTGAACATCTTTTTTAAGTTTCTCCCCCTGAACAGTAAGACATATTGACATGAGGTTTTCAGCAGAAGACTTCTTATGATGTCTAGTTGGTTCCAAATGAAAATGGGGGCCCTGGGTGACTGAGTGGTCTATGGCACTCATCTTTAAAGATCAATGACATCTCACCTCTGTCCACATGGGTTCGAGTCTCGTCTTGGTCAATGTGGGTATGTGAAAAGTCTGCCAGTAGCTTCCCATGGATCGGTTGTTCTTCTCAGAGTTTTCATGGGTTCTTCCTCAATGGCTGGTCATATCGACATAGAGCTTTCACCAAAAGACTTCTTGTGACATCTAGTTGGACCTAAATGAAAATGGTGCTGATTTGACAACCAATATGGCTGCCATCTTGAAAATCTTGTTATCACTACTCCTTATGATATCTAGCTGCTTCTTAATGAAAATGGTGCCAATCTGACCTCCAATCTAACTGCCGCAGTGTCCATCTTGAAAATCTTGTTATTGCTACTCCTTCTAGATGGATGGTAATACTGACATGGGGTTTTTGATCTGACATCCAATATGGCTGCTATCTTTATAATCTTTTAATTGCTACTCCTCCTCAGTGGAAAGTCAGATCGACATGGTGTTTCCACCTGAAGACTCCTTATGATATATAGTTACTTCTAAATTAAAATGGTGCTGATCCGACCTCCAGTATGGCCACCATGGTGGCCATTTTGAAAATCTTGTTATTGCTACTCCTCCTAGATGGATTGTTATATTGGCATGGGGTTTTGACCAATTGACTTTTTATGATATTTAGTTATTCCTAAATGAAATGGTGCTGATCTTACATCTGATAAGGCCACCATGGCAGTTATCTTGAAAATTTTACCGTTGCTCTTTCTCAATGGATGATCATATTCACATGGGGTTTTCAACCAAAAACTTTTAATGATGTCTAGTTGGTCCTAAATTAAAATGGTGCTGACCTAGTATCCAATATGGCTACCACAGTGGCTAATTTAAAAATCTTGTAATTGCTCAAAAATGTCAAGAAATGGTTTTAACACTCAGATAAAAAGGAAGAAATGATCTTATCCTGAATTCCTGAAAATTCTTTTTGGCCAGTACAGTGTCAGTCCCATCGAGAAACTCTTGTTTATTGTACATCTTCAGTACGAGATGCTGCAGCACGACTACCAAATGGAGAGGGAACACGAGGAGACATCTGTGAGCTTCTTAAGGACTCCCAATTCCTGGCTCCAGGTGTTACAGATGCACAGGTAAAATACATAGATTGCATGTATAATAAATGCACTGTCAACCTCAGTTAATATGTAGTTCTCTGGACCTCAGGTTAGACTCCTTAATGACAGAAATATTTATTAACTGTGTCACATGATTATAAAAGGGGCTATGTTGGGAACAGGAAATATCTATTTTATATGGAATGCAATGTATATGAGTACGTTATAAAACAAAGCTGACAGTAGATATTGATTTGTCTAAACTTCATTACAGTGCACTAATGTTACAAGTCACATGTCTAGTTTGTATATGGATATTTGATACTGTTGCATAAATAGCTATTATGACAAGAATACTGCTCCCCCTTGTTATAATGCCCTTCATTATTATGCAATTCTGGATATAAAATGGTACTACTATAATGGACCCTGTTACCGAAATTAAACCATTGTACTTGAATTGGTTTATCAAATGTATGACAATATGGGTTGAAAGAAAACAACATTAAGTTTAGTATTATATCTTTATTTCCATTTTAAAACATTATTATATGACAAAATTAAATGCATAAACAAAAATTATTAGTATTCGTTTGACTGGCATTTTGTTTATTTTCCCCTCCTTCCCTCTCAATCATTCTCACTATACCCTGGATCAGTACATAATGACATAATGTGATCGGCATTTATGGACACAATTACCATTTTATATGGAGGGTGAGCTTTATCATGTTTCCAATGGTTATGGTATCCATAATAATGTTAAGATTTGTGTTGAGTGTTGAAGTTTTGGGAACTCGTATTCAGGAAGGGTACATCATAGGGAAGTTCATAGGTTAGATAGAGAGTTCTGTAAAAGCCTTGTTTGTAAATGAATTAATTACCGAACTATGAGCTGACACAGAAGGTGTACTTTTTAAATGATGCTGATCTCAGGATGCTGTGATCTTAAAATGATCAAGAAATAAACAGTTTCATATGCATGGTTTTATTTGAACAATATCACTGACCTCTGTGAAATACTTAAAAAGTTAAAATAGTCCATTTTTTAGCTCAGTTAAATACAATATAACCATGCTTAAATAACCTATGATAACATCTGTGGCAGGTACAACCTTCTGAGATTATTCAGTACCATATGTTATGTAATATTTTGTACCCTTGAAGGGGGGGGGGGGGCATAGTTAATCCCAAAAAATCTTAACGAATTTTTTACCAAATTTTTTTTTTATACAGAAAAGTTCATTTTATTTTTGAAGTTTTAATTATTTTTTTTACAAGTGAACTTTGAAATTGGAATATTAAGATGTTTGAGAATTAAATAGATACATGTGAATATTATACAAACAACTACAGAAATACTATGTTTACTGATAAGTTTGCTTTATACTTATTGTGAGAAATTTTCTTAAGAGTATAAAATAAGCTACAAGCTATTTTCAAAATAATATATATTGAAGAGATATTACTACAAGAAACATTGCCCTTTTTTATGCACCTGCCATAAGGCAGAGCATGTTATGTTATGATTTTGTCAGTCTATCCATCCATCTGTTACCAATTTTATTCCTGCACCGTAACTTGAGTTGTCCACCATATACAGTTACCAAACTTTGTGGATCGGTTGCACTTGAGGTTAGAAGAATCTTATCGATTTTGGGGTCAAAAGCTCAAAGGTCAAGGTTATTGTGACTGAAAGAAGAAAAACAGTTTGAAGACAGTAACTTGAACTGACCACCATCTACAGTTACCAAACTTTGTAGATAGCTTGCACTTGGGGTAAGGAAGAACCCAATGGATTGCGGGCTCCAAAGGTCAAGGTCACTGTGACTGATAGAAGAAAAATGGTTTCTGTACAATAACTTGAGTTTTTCACCATGTAGACTTACCAAACTCTGTGGATGAGTTGCACTTAGGGTAAGGAAAAAACCTATCAATTTCAGGGTTAAAAGGTAAAAGGTCAAGGTAACTGTGACTGAAAGAAGAAAAATGGTTTCTACACAGTAACTCAAACTCTCCATCATCGACTGTTACGAAACTTTGTAGATGGCTTGCATTTGGGGAAAGGAAGAACCCTGTCAATTTTTGGCTCCAAAGGTCAAGGTCATTGTGAATGAAAGATGAAAAATGGTTTATGCACAATATCTTGAGTTCTTCATTATCAATGGTTTCCCAGCTTTGTGATTGGCTAGTGCTTGGGGTAAGGAAGAACCCTATTAATTTTGAATTGAAGAGGTCAAAGGTCAAGGGCACTGTGACTGAAAGAATAAAAATGGTTTCTGCACAATAACATAAGTTCTGCATCACATAAATGGACCAAACTTTATAGATGGCTTGCACTTAGGAAAAGGAAGAATCCTATCGATTTTGAGATCAAAAAGTGAAAGGTCCATGTCACTATTATTTTAAGAGGAAAAACGGTTTCTGCAAACAATTTTAAGTTACCAGCAGAGAGGACTATTAAACACAGGACTGGTGTATAATGTGTTCTTCACGGTACTGTTGTATGAATTATCAGCCATTGATGATTCTGATCATATTAAAACAATACATACCAGCATTCTTTATTGAAAACCAAACTTGGATGAGATGTTTACAGCCATATTACATTCAGTAAATCCTAATGAAAATTAATTAATCTCCATTATAATTGGCAAGTCAGACTGTATCAACTTTTCCATGACAGCATAATAGTCAGGTCCCTATATAAAGAATTATATGTAATGATTTTGTGCACATTGGCATTGCAATACAGAAATCCAAGTGTCTTTTAAATGAAAATAATCTGGAATGAATGAACTGGCCTGACTACTTCTCAACTATATTTGGAATGGTGATTATGAAGTATAAAGAGCTATACATAAAGTATGTGTAAATTCATTGTGACATCTGTTCACTCATCTGCACATCACAAAATTCCCATTTTAAATAATGTATGAAACCTAACAATCAGATCTTCTTTCAAGAGAAATTTCTTTCTGTTTTATTTTAATGAGGTGCTAATATGGTTATAAAATATGCAGTATTCCTGTGTATGCCAGATATAAGCAGAACTCTAGATAAAAATTTGATAAATTTGGTATTTTACTCTCTGGGGTAGAACTAATTAATTTTTTTAAATTTGATGGGATATTTTGTGAACAACGCAAAACACAAACTTATGATAAAAAACTTAATCTTAATCATCAAGATGTTAACCATGCCTTTTAGAAAGTGACAAACAGCTTAGGGACCAAGACTAATTCATGGTGTGTTTAATTAAATGGCTCTATTTGAGTGAGTGTTTTCACAATGATCAAGTACTATCAATGAGTTTTAGGAATGCTGTAGGCATACCATCTTACTTAAAATCATGAAACTTGGTGAGGGGATCCATCTTGATAAGTACTTGACCCATATCACAAAAAGGGGTCTCTGATGTATATTTCATGTTTTCTTTGACTTTGTTTAAATTTTGTGTTTAAAGTTCATTTATTTGGGTGCTGTTTATATTAGAATCAATAAACTTGATAATTGGATGCATCTCTGTTAGTGCTACACCTGTACAACCATAGAAGGTCACTGTGACCTACATTTTATGCTTTACTGGATTAAGTGTGTGTTTTTAGCTCATGACCACACAGATTTGTCCGTGCTATATTTTTATTCAATGGTAAACTTACCATATTAATGACTGTACATTGTATATTGTGGTATGTTAGCCTCAGTGAATTAATTGTGTATTGTACATGTAAATGAGTATAGGAATTAGATGAGTAGATTGCATGCATTCTGTGTAATGCCTCCGATGTTGTGGTTAATCAAGGTAATTACTGGTGCATGTAATTATGCTTCTATTAGTGGTCATACTGGCTGTCACTCCAGGGTTATTCAATGCCTGTGACTTTCACCCAGTCAGATCTGGATTCTAGTGGTAGACAATAATAATAGCTTCTGAAGCAGATTTTAAGAATAATAATTTTTAAAAGAAATGAATTTCTCTTTTTTGTCAGCTTATTATAGTACTTCTACTTTGATATCATAGATAAGATTGTTTATTTTTATTGTTTTATGTCTTTTATGCCCTGTCACAGGGACCAACATTTTGTTGTCAAGATCACTTTAGTCTGAATGTATTTTCGTCATGGAGGTGAGCTGTTTAATTATTGATTACATTATGTTAAGTTACATCAAGCCCACCTAACTAAAACCCTTCCAATCTAGCTGTTGAGTCCAAGTAATAAATGATAAAACTCCTGTTCTGGTTTTTTTTTCTAGGTTCCTTGAGGGCGTGAATGGGCCCAGTATAAAATATTTTAAAAAGTCTTGTAGATTCTCCCATTTTAGCAATTTACTCCATACAACTTAAATCTTTATTCAACTGCGTGTAAATTTGTCTCCCAAAATGATGAGCGTCCTGCTGTTTCCAGTTTCACACTGTGTTTTTCAACATTACCAGATTAATGTGGTTGTAAGTGGAGCACTGGACCGACTTCATTCAGAGAAGGATCCATGTGTCAAATATGATGTTAACAGAAAGCTGTGGATCTATCTTCACAGGAATCGTACTGAGGAGGAATTTGGTAAGTGGCTACTATTGGCACTAGATACCAGTTAATAATTCTGGTATGTCATTGTCATTTTGTCAGCACTTCCTAATGTAATTGATTATTGTCAAGGTGTGAGGTCTTGTGTAGTTTTGGCTGTGATGGATCACAGGATATTACATAGCATAGACTAGGTCCCACAAGCAAGACTAACATTAATTCAGACTCAGTTTGATTGAAATCAAGATCTCTTACATAATTGAGATCTGATGGACACCAATACAAGATCACGTTCTGTTGATATTTCGATTCACCAAGCAGATTACAGTATTCACATTTATGAAAGTGAAAAGCATCATTTGAAACATATTGTTTTTAAAGATAACTCTCCCTCACACAGAATGCAATGGTTTGTTTGATAGGTTACTAAAAATAAATGGACTGAGGATTCCAAAGGTCACCAGAACATTAATCTTTATCAGTGCCTGTTAGATCTACTTCTTATAAGTAGACATAGATCCTAATTTGAGTCAGATTGAATTCAGATTGTAATACATGTAACTCAGAAACTGTAAATTGGGTTTTGCTTCAATTTAAAATTACATACTTTTAGTTGAAGAAATAAGCCTATAATTTTCTTTAGTTTGTTTGGAAAAAAATTATTTTGTAAGTTAGGGTGATGAGAGCCTACATAATTGTGCTATCAAAGTTAAAGTGATGAGAGCCTATATAAATCAGAGTTAGAGTGATGAGAGCCTATATAAATGTGCCATCAAAGTTAGGGTGATGAGAGCCTATATAAATGTGCTATCAAAGTTAGAGTGATGAGAGCCTATATAAATGTGCCATCAAAGTTAGAGTGATGAAAGCCTGTAGAAATGTGCTATCAAAGTTAGAGTGATCAAAGCCTATAGAAATGTGCTATCAATGTTAGGGTGATGAGAGCCTGTAGAAATGTGCTAACAAAGAGTGATGAGAGACTACAGAAATCTGCTATCAAAGTTAGAGTGATGAGAGCCTATATAAATGTGCTATCAAAGTTAGTGTGATGAGAGCCAACATAAATGTGCTATCAGAGTTAGAGTGATGAGAGCCTATATAAATGTGCTATCAAAGTTAGTGTGATGAGAGCCAACATAAATGTGCTATCAGAGTTAGAGTGATGAGAGCCTGTAGAAATCTGCTATCAAAGTTAGTGTGATGAGAGCCTATAGAAATGTGCTATCAAAGTTACAGTGATGAGAGTTTACAGAAATGTGCCATCAAAGTTAGTGTGATGAGAGCCTACAGAAATGTGATATCAAAGTTTGAGTGATGAGAGTCAACATAGATGTGCTATCAAAGTTAGGGTGATCAGAGCCTACATAAATGTGATATCAAAGTTAGAGTTATGAGAGCCTACATAAATGTGCTATCAAAGTTAGGGTAATCAGAGCCTACATAAATGTACTATCAAAGTTAGAGTAATGAGAGCCTATAGGAGTGTGCATTCAAAAATTGATGAGAGCCTACAAAAATGTGCTATGAAAGTTCAGGTGATCAGAACTTACAGATACGTGCCATCATTTGCTGCAATGATAATGCCACCACTTTAGTTTGTAGAATAATTAATAGCTGAGTTGGAATTATGGTCTACAAAATTGTAAAGATTATATCACTGTTTTGAGTGCCTAGATTTTGAAATGTATCTAGTCTCAAAATTTCTTCTAGAGCAGCAATATCAACACCATAGCATGAATGGAAAGCACACGTCACCTTTTTTCAATTGGGATTATCACTCAACATGAAATACTTAAGATCTATTGTGATTAGTTAGTTCTCTTATATTACAATTGTTGCCCCCCTGTCTGAAGTGAGATACTGATTTTTTTCTGCTGCCAGTTTCAAGAGCCTATTATCAACACACCAAGGCTATTATTTATAAAGTGCTTATAAAAATGTACTCTGTGCAGTATACAATTTTATTTAACTTTTAATCTTTAAAGTGCTTGTTGTGGCATAAGTTGTGCCACCAGTAGAGGTATTGTAACACTTGTCTCATCATCTTTCTTTTATCAGGTAGGCAACTGTTTACACATCTCATTACTTCAGCTTGACATGAGCGGTTGTTAAACTAAATTTTATTGGCACGTTTGATCCTGGAACACACATTCTGTCAAGTTTGAACCTTGCATTCATGAAGGAAGTTTTACAAATGCGTATTTAAAGTAAGGGCTCCTAGAAAACCCCAAATGGCTGACTCCCAACATGGATCATCATCAGATGACGATTTAGTTCGGCTAATACTGGCTGATGATAGCGATAATGACAACAATTTTTGAGGTTTTGAAGTATATGAGATTGTTGAGCTCGGAAAGTGTTACAGGAAATACTAGTGAGTAATTTTGAACTCGAAAATGATGTTGAATTGAGTCCAATGGACAAAAACAGATGGCATGCCAGTCAACTGTATTCAGCTGTATTTCAAAATTAAATGTCGAAAGGGCAGAATACAAAGCCTAATTAAAATACAGACAATTTAAAGATAGAGTGCAATTTTCATTTCTTTTCTCAAACAATTCTGCCTTGAGGGATCTTGTGCTACAAAACTATATAGCATTCTAAGGCCAGGGTTAAGATAAATTGAATAAATAAGAATCTAAAAAGAAATTAAAAAGTAAGCATATTTATTTTTGATCAAAATACCTCTGTCTGAACAAGCAGACTATGGCATTAATGGACTTTAATCCTTAATACAGTATTGTGGAATAGGTAAGAAATCTGGCATAATAGTCAGCGAAGCACTGGTTCGAGAAATTGAAACTTTGGCATAGCTCTTGTTAGTGAAAAATCTTATTTTGGAGCAGAGATATCCAAGAGACAATACCTATGAGCTCTGGAAAATTGTACATAACAACCATAAAGAACAGTTTCCCAACTTATTCAAGCTGGCTTAGTTAGCTATGCATATGTCCCTTCAGAGAGCAGATTGTGAAAGGGGTTTCTCAGAACAGAACAATATTCATACACAGATAAGGAACAAATTAAGCTCAGACATTGGGTTGAAACCCCCCTCTCTCCAGGCTGTGGATGAACCCAGTTAGGGGCTGGGAGTTGGAGTACATGCGCCTGTCTAGGGAAGGGGATTTGATAGGCATCCCCTCTTCCCTATAATCCCTCATAATCCCTATGGAATGTGGAAACATACATTTCAGGGAAGTGAATTGTCTTTCCCATTTAAGCCACCATGGACAGTGGGACCTTGGCCTCATAGCAGGGTTGATGTTGAAGGAGGGAGGCAGGTCTTCTTCCCCCAGATGCTTGAGGAAGGTCGAGAAGTGTTCTTGTCCTCCTGCTGTGTCTGCCACTAGGGACAGTCCACTCATTCCACGTGAGGAGTTATAGGATGATGCTCCCCCTACCCCCACGTCTCCCCTGTATCAGAGAGACATGGGATCGCAAAGTCTTGCCTCCTATGAGTGAGAGCAGAATGAAGACATCCTGTCAGTCTTAGTGACACAGAACAGGCTGAGATGGCACCTTCTTCTCCCTTTGGGTCCCCTACCTTTTCCCACCTGTTGACTCAGGTGGCGGAGGTGGAAGAAATCTGGTCTTTTGATGAGGTGGTAAACAAAGTTTACTGTCCTTTACCCTGGGATTTGTGTCCCATGACATCTCGCTCATAGGACAAGAAAATTATCTCAAGTTTGGAGCGACACTCTGGGGTTACCTCACACCCAGATCTCCTTTTGTTCCCCTATTTGGCTATGGTCAGGAAGTTTCTAAGGTTTTGTAAGGGCCAAGAGTTTTCTAGTCAACATGATCAGTAACCCACCTGCCCCCCATATTGAGACCTCTGGTCCCAGTGGCTATCTACAGGATATACCCCCTGCCTGGCCTCAAGCCTCCCCCTTGGATGCTGGGGCATCACAAGTGGGCATTTCCATGGGGACCTGGGCCTGCCTTCCAGTTAAGATGCTGGAGGTGTTGGAACTTAAGGCTAGGTTGCTTGCCACCATAGCCTCACATGCAGATGTTTTCTTAGCAGCCTCCTTCAGCCTTCTGAAGAAGGAATCTCTATCTCCAGCCGCGCTACAGCGCTTGCTGGAGGTGGTTACCTAAAACTCTAGACATGTGTTATCCATGTCCATGGCACTGTCAGCGGAGCTGCTCCACCTCTGCAGGGAACATCTGGACACATCTAAGGTCTTACTGGAGCACAGTAAGAACCTTCTTTGGGCTGCTCCTCTGGAGGCAGACAACCTCTTCGGAGGACTCATTTCCTCCATGGCATCTCAAGACCTGAAGGACCATCAACACCGGTCATTCGCATCTGCTACTGGCCCATTGAGACCAGCCAGGAAGTACATTCACCCTGATCACCCCTAGAGCCATCAGCAAAGTTCTTTAAAAAGATGAAGGCCCAGTCCAAGAAGCAACCCCAATTTAAAACTCCCTCTTGCCCATCGGTTGCTAGATGGGATCACTGAAAAGGCTCAGGGAGGAAGTATGTAGACTTTCTCCCTTTCCTAAGGAAGGGGAGGGCCAGCCCTAGGGACTAACTCCCTCCTGTGGTGCATCCCTCTTTCAACAATTCCAATAGGTTCTCGACTATCCCTCTTTACAGAGGTCTGGTCAAACATAATGTTCAATTGGTGCATCCTCTCTATTATAAATGGAGCATACCAACTTCAGTTCTGGGAACATCCTCCTCTGGCAAGGACCCCCATGCTGTTCCACCAGTCAGATCTGGTGGAGATAAAGGAAGAGGTGCAATACCTTCTACAGAAGGGCACAGTGGAGAGGTGTTAAACAACCAGTCTCTATCTTTCTACTTCCGGATTATCCTGGTATCCAAAAAAGGTGGAAAGTTTCAGCTGATTATCGACCACTCTACCTGACACAGTTTCTTCAGGAGGAACCTTTCAAGATAGAGACCTAAGCCTCAGTCAGGAATGCCATAAGGCCCAGCAACTGGGTGGTCTCCATCAACCTCCAGGATGCATACCTTCACATCCCAATTTTTCTTCCTCACTGGAAATACCTTCGGTTATGTCTGGACTGGGAAATTTTCCAATTTCACGCTCTTTCGTTCAGTCTATCCTCTGTATCCAGAGTCTTTACCAGAGTAATGGGATCCACAATGGCCTCTTAGAGTTCCTCAGACAAGATCTGTCTTGCTGCTGGTCCATAGTGAACTGGCTGGGCCATATACCAAACCCAGACAAATCTGAGCTAGTTCCATCTCCGTATTTTGTATACATGGGCATGAATTTCCTCACAAACAGGGGATTAGTCTCTGTCCCATGGGACAGAGTAGACAGAATCCTGGACCTTTTGGAGGTGCTGAGAGTCAAGACTTTGTTGTCAGCTTGCCTGTATCTATCCATTCTGGGGACCTTGAACTCTGTGGCGGACATGATTCCCCTAGGATGACTACTCTTGGGCCCCCTCCAGTTTCTTCTTCTGGTGAACTGGAAACTGCACAAGGATCCCCGGACAGCTCAGATTTCTCTAGGATCTGATTTTTACCACCACTTGAATTGGTGGGCAAATTGGGATCGGTTTCTGAAGGGAGTCCCCATGCATGCTCCCAGACCCCACTCCTATCTGTTCATGGATGCATCAGATTTAGTGAGGGGTGAGCACTTGGAGCTGGAAGGGCTTCTTCAGGGTTCGTGGTCATGGGAAGAATGTACCTACACATAAAGAATTTGGATATGAGGGCAATATTTGCAGTCCTACAGGAGTGCCTGAACCAAGTAAGGAGTTGCTGTGTGATGGTCTCCTCCAACAACACACTGGTGGTAGCATACCTCGGGCGACAAGAAGGCGCACATGCACTTTTTCTGCATGGAGGTTTAGAACCCCCTTCGCTGGGCAACCTTGGAAGGGATTATCCTCTGAGTTTGTCATATTCCTGGCAAGAAGAATATTTTGCCGGACAGTCTGTCTAGGAGAGGCAAGGTAGTCTGCATGCAATGGTCTCTGCACCATTCTGTTGCACAGTCACTGTTCAGACTGTAAGGTGATCCTTGGTGTACTTGTTTGAGACAAGGCTAAACCATAATCTCACCTTTTGTTTCCCCAGTCCCAGACCAGAGGGCCTGTGCAATGGATGCCTTCAGCCTGAAGTGGGATTGACAGTTTGCTTACACCTTTCCACTGTACAGGATGATAGCTCCACAAAGTCAGGATCTCCACAGCTCAGCTTTTTGATAGCCCCTGTGGCCCCAACAATTGTGGTTCAACAATCTTCTCGACCTATTGGTAGACCAGCCCAGTACTTTTCCTCAGAGGAGTGACCTTCTGTTTCCGCACAGGGGTTCGATTCTGCACAACAGCCCACAGATTCTCCTCCTTCACACTTGGCTCATCTCAATCAATCTATCTGCTAGGACAAATCTTCAAGCAAAGCTGCCAAGTGCATTGTTCAGGCCAGAAGATACTCCATGTCCAAGGTCTATGATGCCAAGTGGAGAATCTTTTGCAGTAGGAAATGCATTAAATGCAGTGGCTGATTTTTTTCTATTCCTATTCAAAGAGAGAATGCTCAGTTTATACTATTAAGGGTTATTGGGCAGCCCTATCCAACATGCTCAAATTTTCAGAAGGCCCGGACATTGGTTTGGATCCTCATATTTCCAACCTTATCAGGTATTTTGAGCTGCAAAGACCATTGTCTCACTCATTAATGCCCTGTTGGAATCTCTCATGTGTGTTGTGGTCTTGGACAAAACCCCTTATGAACCTTTGGGTAGAGCTTCTTTCGGGAACCTTACCCATAAGACTGTTTTCTTGCTGTCCTTAGCATCTGCAGGATGGAGTGAGCTTCATGCCCTGTCTATAGAAGAAGGTTGTTTACAGCTCAGTTGGAATTACAAGTTGGTTTCACACCATTGCCAACCAGGTTTTTAGCAAAAAACGAGCTTCCTTTGGTAGCTCCACTCCCTTAAGAGATCCCCAGTCTCAGTTGTATCTGTGCTGGGGATGATCAAGATCAAGTCTTATGTCCAGTTGGGATTTTATGATTCTATTTGGCCACTTCTAAAGGGACAAGTAAAGGTAGGAAGCGTCTTTTCCTTCCCTTAAAGGGCTCTGCTGATATTTTGGCATCCACTGTTTCTAGGTGGATTGTCCTTATGATCAAGGGGGCTTATCAGTCCCTTACTGAGAGGGACCTCTGATTCATGAAGATTAAAGCCCATGAGGTTCTAGCCATTACTGCTTCTTGGGCCTATCAGACTCATTGGTCATTGGAGGATGTTATAAAAGCTGCATTTTGGTGATCACAAACTACCTTCACCCCCTTCTCGCTTTATTTTTTGGTGCACCAGAGTGAAGGCATGTTTTATTTAGGGCCCATAGTCATGGCACAAAAAGTGGCCCAAGCAGATACCAACTTACAGTAGTGGACATTCCTGCTGTAGGGGTGAGTATATCCTTGTTTATACCAGTTTTTTTGGCCTCAAGCCTTCTTCCATACTAGCAAATTAGCTATGCAATAGCGACAGGTAACACATTACTAATGTTAAAATGTAGCTTTTGGGGAGGGAGGGTAAAACTAATTTTAATGTAAAACTTGCCTTTTTCTTTTGCCAGATTCACTCCCCCAACCCCGCTCTGATGTCCCGCAAGTAGTCTGTGTCTGTAAAAAGCATGATGGCTACTATGCATGGGCTTATGACATGGAGACAGACTTGGTCTGTGTTCTTCTAATTTTTAACTCTCTAGAACTTTCCATCTATATGTGGGAGGATGGAATTTTTATTATACAGACGAGAGTAATATCCATACTGGAAGGGTAAGCTATGTCATAGCAGCAGGTAAGTATTACATCATTAACATTAGTTCCCCCCCAACCCCCTTACATTTTTATATATTTAGACTATGTTCAAAATATTCATTAAATCGAGCAGTAAAATAAATGACTCAAGGTTTTACTGATTTTGTATTTTTCTGGTTGTGATGTCGATAAGACCCCGACATTGGATTGTTGGCTATGTAATATTGACAGCCCAGGCTGGCTTATTGTATATTTAGCAGGAATCCCCAAAGTGCAGATAGATTGTTCTACAATATATTTGCTCTATTGGACAATAACTAATTTGGTATGTTTATTCATTATAATGCATGCCCACCCATTCTTCAAAGTCAATACATCATAATGGAAGTCATAAGAAGTAGCGATTTTACCATTTCATTTCCAGGTGACAGAGTTAACTTCAGTCTCTTATGGTACACCAGCAACTGCAGGAATCCCAAAGATGGCAAGAAAGATTTACAATGACCGATTGATGTTTTTGCATGAAAATGTTGCAGTTTCATAGCCACTGTAACTGACCAAAAGTACTTCTATTAAAAGTATGATGATAATAGAAATGTGTCCAAAAAATCTTACCTTTATCTTGGATTTTATTTCTTCATTCATGAGTTAAGATTATGTTTGTGAAATGCAGGAGTTTTTTTAACAACATTAGTTATCTTCTTGGAACATGTAAAATTTTCTTAACAGAGAGAATTCATCAGGCACAGGGAGCAGCTGTGAAAGCCAAGAAATCCCTTCAAAAACCCAAAGCACCGAAAACAGTAAGTTTTTCTGCAGATATATTGACTTAAAAGGAATTAAGAAATTTTCATTCAAAATATACTGTCATGTGTTTTACAATTAAGGGCAAGTCATAAAGTTACCTTAAATTCATTTTTTTAAGGGTATCTTTTTTGGTGAATTGTTCAAAGAATATTGTTGTCAGTACTTTTATTTGTGAATATATGCAACTGATGAGATAAAAGATCCTTTTGTTTTTACAGGTGAATCAATAATTATTGTTCCCAGTCTTTTCATGAACAGCAGTAGACATTCCCATCTGTCTGTCTGTCACACTTTTGTTTCTGCTCTACAACTTTAAAGTCATGTGAGATTAAGGGATGCACATACATCATCATTAGAAGGTGTGTCATGCACAACATTTGGGGTCCTCTCTTCAAGGTAAAGATGGTGGCACAGTATTTTAAGTTTTCCATCACATTTTTCCTTTCGGCTTTATAACTTTCCACCCATTTGAGATTAAGGAATGAAACTTGGTATACTTTTACATCATCATAAAAGATTTGTTATATACTACATTGAGAGGTCCTATCTTCAATGTCAAGGTCATGGCTCAGTATTTTAAGTTTTCTTCAAATACATTACCTGATCATAATACATTAGGAGTAAATCCACAACCTCACAAATCCAGCCCTCCCAAGCTAAAAAAAAAATGCTTGTCATCCTTTTTGGCTTATTTTAGCAACAAAAGTGCTACAAGGTTGTCTGCTGGCTAGGGTGGAAGTCATGCTAGAGTTGTCTTCCTGTGGATAGAGCTATTGGCTGCAAATCCTGTAAGTAGTCATTTACTACTTATGCTTGTGCTTGGAAACATGCTTGAGGCCTTGCAAATACCAAATTCACTTGTGCCTTTTCATCAGTTAAGCAGTTCTTCTGAGTTTTCTCACCTCATGGAAGTATACTCTATTTTTCTGTCTTTTCCTATCTTCATCGAAGATGAATATTTTGTACTTCAGTGGTCTAACTTCATCATACAATAAGCTTATCGGTGCCATCTTAATTACCTGCCCTGTGGACTATAGTACTTCAGCTCAGATTTCTACAATGTTTACGAATTCTGTCACGTAATTGATCTGCTATTACATGTTGTAAGGTCATTCTTTGATTTCCTTTGGCATTTTTCTGTAATCCAAGGTCACAGGTTTGATACATGCCAAGGCCAGCCCTGGTCGGCAGCCTCGGTGTGTCCTTGGCATGATATAGCCAATACTGTGTTAAAAATGCCATTAAAAAACCAACAAAAACAAAACTTTATTCGTATTGTTTCCTTCACACTAAGTTCAAGGCAACACTTGACTGACTTCACCTGTGTAAGCCAGTATTCAGCTCTCTTTGTTTACATCTGTCAACACATTGAGCAGGATTAAGTGTGAGGGTGTAAGTGGTTCAAGTTGGCTGAAGACAATCATTTTACCTGTATAAATTGTATGAGCAATTGAGAGTGCTGTGAAGTACATGATCAAGGATGCAGACACCATGTGTTGCTGCTGATGCCACCACCCTCAACAATTTTGCTTTGACTGAATTGCTGAAGGCAGAAAGCTTGGCTATTCAAATGAAAATTTGGCAGTCCTGCCCACCATTACTTTTCTCACACAATGGCATCCTCACCATTGCCTTCTTGTCACTGCAAACAGAAAACTTTCTGGCACTACCTACTGGTCCAGTATTTACATATTACGGTTTCCTATATGGACCAGTAGTAGCTATACCATCAACAGACACACCCTGGTACTGGCTACAGTGATATTTTGGGGATAGCCAGGACTGGACTAAGGCACCAGACACCAAGCAGCTGCAAATCACACTAGCTGTGGTACAACCTAAACCTGTGACTTCAACTTCCGGGGCTGGGTAAGTTCATCTCTTTTCCTGGTATACCCTGTTCCAGGTTCAAGATAGATATCACATGCACCCAGTCGATACTGACATGGTACGGCAGCCCACCTAAACCATTTCTGGACATTTCTGGACATTCCATCACATCATAGACCCTGGTACTGACTATGGTGATCACTTCCTTGATAGCCAGTACCATGCCTAGACACCAGAAGTCAGCCCCAGACCACATCTCCAGTTCTGGCGCAGCCTTGACTTATGCTATCTGCCCCCAGGACTGGGTAAAGTAATGTATTTTCTCAGTTTACCCAGTCCACAGTGTCACAATCAGAGCATTCTATCACAGCACAACTTAGGAAGTCAGCTGGTCCAGGATCATGTTTCCAGTTCCTTCATAACCTCAACCTATGCCATCTGCAACCAGAACCATGTATGGTGATGTCTTCCCGGTACACCCAGTTCCAGTCCCAAAACAGTGTCTGGCACTGGGTCACTTATCACTTGGTCACACCTTGTACAGCCACAACTCTGTCATGGATGACAACATAACTGTCATGGTCCAGCAATGGAAAGGTCCATCAATGATCCTGGTACTGTCAGTCCACTACAGGTTATGGTGACTTCCCATTCCACGACACCCAGTGCCTGTCTTAGGATATTTTGGCAACATTCAAGTGAACACCTGGAGATCACCTTGTACCAGTATGAATGGACTCCCAGCTTCATTCGCCATCCCCAACACCATGCTTTGCCATTTTAGTTGACACTAGCTTTGCATGAGGTTTCCTTGCCACCCAGCTCTTATGAGTTTGAAGATATACGCTTACAAGAACCATCTTTCTTCCTTAATCTGATGGTGTCCAGGGAAGACCAGTCTTCTATGGATTGCCTGAATTAGTCTTCTGGCCCCAATTTCCTCCTGCTCGTTCAATGGTCTCTTACTGAATTCTTGCATCCATTGATTGCTTTAAACAAAAAAGACCAGTTTTTTTCAAAACAGCTTCTAGTCTAGTTGAGTTGCTGACATTTTACACTGCTTTGAAAGGCAACTTCAAGACCCAAGTATCAACAGGCCTTTCTTTCCCATCAAACTTTAACTTGGCTTTTTTTACAAGACATACATTGCAGGTCGTTTGCACTAAAGTCTCAGCCAGCTGTTCACAAAGACAGTGCTGGCCTGGAAATGTAGAAACCTTCTCATTAGTGCATGGACCAGAAACCTTTTTTGACATGCAACGACCAGTTCACCAGACTTGGTCTCGATGACTATATTTCACTTGTCTTAACAAGCCTAGACCCCTTCCACACCCATGGGTCTGTCTCACATTTAGCACGTATTCTAAATTGGGCGGTTCAACACTCATTCTCTAATGCCATAGTTGTAGTAATTAAGTTCTAGCTTACAGAAAGAGATTCTTTCCTTTCCATGCTGCTAAAAGACCATCACAAGGCCGTCAGATCATACCCTCTATCTTCCAACATCTTAATCTATGTCCAGATAGAGGAGGCCAGAAAACAGCTGCCAAAGATGCAAACCTCATGTAGGCATAATACAGGGAGAGTTCATCCAGATTAGACCCAACTTCTCTTTACAGCAATCCTTCACACAAAAAATGATGTCAATACTGTGTTGGCCTCATTTCAATACCCTGCTGGGGAGAAGTAAGTCTGAGACACCCTGTCCCAACAGCCCATGGCTCTCACTAGAATATACATGAAAAGATTGTAAGATTTTGTAACTGTCTCAGCCAACACCTTCGGGCACCCAAATTAAGCTTGGATACCCCAAGATTAGTCCCCAGTGCCATTCAGGTGGAAGATCTTTCAAGTCAAAAGCACAAGTTGAGCATCCCTTTGTAGCAATACATCAAATGCTTTATTTTTCTCTTTCTTCATCTCAGATTCCTTGTTAGCATAGACAAATCCTATTTTATTCATTCCCAGCTCTTCGTTCATTTTGGCATGGGACCCAAAACCCACTTTGGTTTTGAGTTTGTCTCTCTCTGAAATATTCCTTGAGGATCACCTTGGTGATGCCCCCTCTCCACTTAAAGAGTTGTGTTCTAGCTTTGGAATCTCTTTGCCTCTTGGGTCTTCTCAATGCGGCTATGAACCCACCCACCCACCCACCCAGTGTTGCTGGTTCACAAGACCCCTGCAGATCACCCTCCTATCCACATTGGTGGCCAAAACTTTGCCTACAACTTTGATCAAAGTTTCGGATTATGTTAGGTACCATCTCAGCAAATTGGAAGACCTCACTCAGTCTACAGTGGGTATATCGCTGAAAGATCAACTGTTGGACATAATGATCTGCATCAATCCCCGTATGAATGGCTTCAGTGCCCACCACTATCAATCCCCAGGAGATGAAGGCCATAGCAAATGCCTTTTGATCATGGCAGGAGATTTCATCTTGAAATGTTGCTCTCATTCTTCCTGTTATCTTCACTGTCTTCTGTTACTTCAGAAGGCAACAGAGAACCCAGTCCTCTGCCTTCTTGTTTGGCATTGTCTCAAGTGGTATCCTCAACAACAAATCTGCATTCAAGTCTGCCACATCCCAGGCATCCTCAAGTTTCTAGTGGACTTGCTGTCCTAGTGGAATCAGCCAATCCACAGTTGTGGCTCCAAGTTGGTACCTGAAGCAAACTGAGAAGATCGAAATAAGGAGATTTCTCTTGTTCTTACCACTCATAGAAGGAAGGGACAATATTTTTGCTTAAGCCCTGTCATCCTGGATATGATGGGTTATCTGCTCAGCCAAAAGGGAACTAACCCATGTTCAGTTGAATGTCTTACTCATATCAGCTCACGAGGTTAGGGAACTCATTATTGTCATTGCATTTGAGTGCAGCTGCTCCCTAACCCACATCATCCAAGCCTTGGGATGGAAATCAGAGATGGCATTCTCAAACTTTTACTTCAGAGACCTTTAATCCTAAAGGGCTTGAATTGACCTGGTGGGACTTGTACCAGCAGCACAATAGGCTACCTTCCTAGGTCATTCAGAAGCTCCATAAGAACACAGGTTACTCTACTTCTGCTGCATTTGCTGGAATGAAAATCTTGTCTCTAAACTGCATCCAATTATAAGCCATGTGCTAACGTCTTGTATGAAGCACTAAGCTTCTTCATATATGCTAGGAGACTGGAGGCAGAGTCAGCAGCTGGATAAGGGGATGAAACTCCCATTTCCTCTTACCTTTTCTCCTAATATTGTATGTTTAGATAATGTATTTGAAGAAAATACCTATTTTTAGAGTAAAATATGCTTCTTTGATAATACTTAGCCAATTATAATACAAGCACACCCTCCCAATCCCTCCCTGCAGTTAAGAGCATTCATATGCACTCCACTAATAACTAAAAATTTACATGATTTGGCACTAATCCATCTTTTTAAAGGGACACCACTCTAGCCTGACTTTCACGTTGGCAAGCAGACAACCTATTATTACTTCTGATTTAAAAACAAGGCAAAAATGTGGCAAATGTCTTCTTTAGCTTGGGAGGTCTGGAAGGCAGTGGATGTACACCCAATTAATTATGATCAGGAATGTATTACCAGAGAAACATATTTTTCTCTAAAAATTGTTTTTCTTCACATTTTCCTTTCCACTCTTTAACTTTCAAACCGTTTGAGATTAAGGGATGAAATTTGGTTTACTTATACATCATCATTAGAAGGTTTGTTGTAAACCACTTTGGGCGTTATATTTTAAAGGTCAAGATCACAGTATGTGAAGTATTCCCATGCAATTTCTATTCCACTTGATAACTTGAGAGCTGTTTAAGGTTAAGGGATGAAAGTTGCTATACTTACAACTCAGCATTAGAAGGTGTGTCATAAGCCACATTGGGGGGGGGGGGGTCCTATATTCAAGGTCAGAGTCACAGGTCATTTTTTTAAGTATTTCCTCACACTTTCCATTCCACTCTATAACTTCAGTGCTGTTTAAGGTTAAGGGATGAAACCTTGTATACTTTATCATCATTAGAAAGTGTGTCATTTACTGCTTTAGGGGTCCTATTTTCAAGGTCAAGATTTTACGTATTCCCTCACACTTTCCAATCTGTTCTATCACATTAGAGCTGTTTGAAATTAAGGTTTGAAACTCATTAGATGTGTTATGTACCACAGTGGGGATCTTATCTTCAGGCTCAAGATCACAGCTTAATATTTTAAGTTTTCCATCACACTTTCCATTCTGGTCTATAACTTAAGAGCTTTTAGAGACTAAGCAATGAGACTTGGTATACATATATATGTTTCATTGGAAGGCATGCTATTGTACTACATTGGAGATCCTATCTTTAAGGGTCAAGGTCACATGTTAATGTTTTAAGTTTTCCGTTACACTTTCCTTTCTACTCTACAACTCTAGAGCTCTTTAAGCTTTAGGGATGAAACTTGGGAAACTTATACATTATCATTAGAAAGTGCCTCATGTTCCACTTTGGGGGGTCTTATCTTCAGGGTCAAGGTCACATGTCAGTATTTAAAGTTTTCTGTCAAACGTTCCTTTCCACTTTTAAACTTTGCGAGTTATAGAGCGAGAGGAAAAATGTTCCTGCAGCATAGAATATTGACATATCATCTTGGCCTCTGAGATAGTATGCCCAGTGTGGCACATGACAAATATACCAAGTTTCATCCTTAAATCTCAAATGGCTCTAAAGTTATATAATGGAAAGGATATTGTGAAGAAAACATAATTTACTGACCTTTGATTTTGACCTTGAAGATAGGATCCAAAATGTGGTATGTAATACATTTGCTAATGATGATGCATTAGTATTTTTTTTCTTCAAAGTTTCATCTCTTAATCTCAAATGGCTCTTACTGTATATACTCATGTATTAGCCAAGTCCAAATGCAAACAACATATACCCTGATCTGCCATCGCATGATGCGCCAGCAGATCAGGGTCTATGTTGTTTGTTCTACTGATTAGTCCTTACAAAATGCATAGACCCAGATCTGCCGGCACATTATGCGATGGCAGATCTGGGTCTATGCAGTTTGCAGTCAGTATTAGCTTATACACAAGTATATATGGCAAGTTATCTGCATCTATCGAGTTATACAAAAACACTGTCATTCTCTTCTTGACTGTTTAATATTGTTGAATTTTACTCATACGTAGCAAATATATTTTAATACAACAGCATAATGAAACCTAGTTTGGAACTTATTATCTTGCCCTGGATAAATGAAGAATATTATTGCCCATTATTATGTGAAATAGAGAACTATTGTACTAATGCTGTACCCAAGCCTGAGTTGTTAGATGCCTGGAAATGAAACTGAGAGAATTCTTTGTAGCAGTGAGGAGACTTAAGTTGTTTTGGAATGATGAATTTAGTTTTCTGTTATACCTAGCATGTTAAACTTCTTATAGACAAGAGATGAAACATCATAATGTCTCTTATACAGTGGGAAACAGTCTCTCTGCATTGGTGATGGGGTTTTTTTTCTTCCCCTCAGACAAAAGCACGAGATCCATCTCAGCAGTCAGCAGCAAGCACAAATCTGAAATTGTCAACATCCCTTGGAGACAGCACTGAAAACATAAATGTGGAAGATCTCAGTCCAAGTTCTTCATCTGGAACTGCAAGTCAAGCACATTTATTATCAAGCCCATCTCCAGCTCAGTCCCAAAGTCCCCGTGCAGGGGGCCCTGGGACCCCTCTTGGTCAGTCTAGCCCAAGGGTAGTGGTGCCAGCAAGTCCCAAGAGCATAGGGTCCACAATTAGTGCAGCCAATTTGCGACAAGTGATCAGTAACATTGTTTCAGCCCAAGCAGGTGTTCATGCATCCTCTGCCACACCAGGAGCAGTGGGGGCAACACAGATTCTGTCTGCAGCACAGCTAGAACTCGTACATCGGGCAGCGGCAGAAGCCCAAGCTCAGGCTCAAGCCCAGGTTCAAAGTGTTGTGAAGCAAGGCATGCCAGCCAAGACAGCAACTGGTGAGAAATATTTTACTTATTTTTGTTTGTTTTTTTTCTGCATGGAGTACCTTAGATTTTTTAAGTCCTTTTGTAGTTTTCATTCATTATTTTGTGTCCTTACTATCTTACTATACAAAATGGTGAAGAAAAACCGTGGGATTTGTTTTTTTTACAATTGTCCTTTATTCTGATTGTTTTGAAAAATGTGCAGATTTCTAAATTTAATAACTTGTTCCAAATAAATTTAATTTAGTTTATGATGTCAGTGTAGAATTTCCCATTTGGTGTTAAACCTTGAAAGTAAAAAAGATAAGTTAACATACAGAAATATTCTGGAATATATTTGCATATAAAACTGCTATTACCTTCAGTTTAAGGAGGGTAAACATGTAATTCAATCAGAATCTGTTTGATTTTATACTGTATGTTTATGTGTTCTTTATTACCTAATTCATTTCTCTATAAGAATTTTCCTTGAAAGTTTTCATTTAGGACCACAAGCGTAATCATGATTTGTATTCTAATATATGACAAAAAGAATATTTGTGCAAGATATGCAGATAAAAAATTGGCAATTGTTGTCAAATTCTTACTTCAGGGTGCAACAATTCCAATTTTGACCTACTAGCCCAGCAAGTATATGGCTGGGAAATATGGTCCCAAAATTCAAATTTTTCTTTTTAGCTCTACTGGTCATAGATCAGAAGAGGTAAAGGGATAGTCCGTTGTCCGTCATCAATCTGTCTGTTAGCATAAGTTTATTATCACTACTCCTTCTAAACTACTAGGAGGATTGCCATTAAACTTTACACACACATTTATCCCATAGTCTAGTTGAACCAAAATGAAAATGGTGCTGCTTGGACATCCAGTACGGCCTTACAGTGGCCATCTTGAAAATCTTGTTATTGCTACTCCTCCTGAATGGGAAGTCATATCGACATGGGGTTTTCACCAGAAGACTTCTTATGATATATATTTGGTCCTGAATGAAAATGATGCCAATCTGATCTCCAGTACAGCTGCTGTGGCAGCCATCTTGAAAATGTTATCACTACTTCTCCTGATGGAAAGTAATATTGACATGGGGTTTTCACTAAATGACTTCTTATGATGTCTAGTTGGTCCAAAATGAAAATGGTGCCAATCTGACATCCTATATGGCTGCCATGGCATCAATCTTGAACATCATGTTATTGCTACACCTCCTGAATGAAAAGTAAAATCAACATGGGGTTTACACCAGAAGACTCTTTATGATGTCTAGTTGGTTCTAAATGAAAATGATGCTGGTCAGATATCCAATATGGCCAACAGTAGCCAGCTTGAAAATCTTGTTCTTGCTACTTCTTCTGAATGGATGGTCATATCAACATGGGGTTTTCACTAAAAGACTTTCTCTAGTTGGTCCCAAATGAAAATGGTGCCGATCTAATTTGATATGGTTGCAATGGCAGCCATCTTGAAAACCTTTCTATGCTACTCATCCTGAATGGGGTTTTCGACAGAAGACTTCTTATGATGACTAGTTGGTCCTAAATAAAAGTGGTATCAATCTGACATCCAAAATGGCCACCATGGCAGCCATCTTGACAATCTTATCACTGTCTCCTCAACAGAAAGTCATATTGACCTGTAGTTTCTACCAGAAGACTCCTTAAGATATCTAGTTGGTTCTAAATTAAAATGGTGCCAATCTGACCTCTAGTATGGATGGTCTTATTGACATGGGGTTTTCACCAAAGGCCTTCTTATGATATTTAGTTGGTCATAAATGAAAATGGTGCTGATCTGACATCCAACATGGCCACCATGGCAGCCATCTTGAAATTCTTGTTATTGTTACTCCTCTAGAATGGAAGGTCATATTCACATGGGGTTTACCAAAAGACTTCTGATGATGTTTAGTTGGTCCTAAATGAAAATGGTGCCAATCTTACCTCCAGTATGGCTGTCACAGTGGCTAATTTGAAAACCTTGATTTTGCTTAAATATATTACACTCAGTTTCAACACTCAGCAGTTAAAAACAAGAAATGGTCTTATCTTGAATTCCTGGAAATTCTTTTCAGCCAGTTGAACATCAGTCCCTTTGAGGGACTTTTGTTGTTGTTTTTTTAGGTAAAAATTGTGCTAATTATTGAAATTTTAGTTGCCCAACAATGAATTTTAGCTGTCCAGGCTTGGGAATTGTTATCCCTTTTATTTTATCACATAATTATGATATTCTATTTTACAACATTTACCTTTACCAAACTTTGTGAATGACTTTCACTTGGTTAAAGAATAAGCCTATTGATTTTGGGGTCAAAAGGTCCAAGGTCAAGGTCACTGTGACTGACATAAGAATCTTCTTTTTGCACAGTAACATTAGCTTTACATCACAGACCTAGACTAAATTTTGTTGCTGGCTTCCACATGCAGTAAGAAAGAAGCCTATTGATTTTGGGCAGTCAAAAAGTCGAAGGTCAGGGTCAGTATGGCTGAAGAATGAAAAATAATTTGTGCACAAAAACTTCAGTTTTCAGCTATGTATCTTTGCCAAAGTTTGACGATTGCTTACACTTTGGGTAAGAAATATGTGTATTCAATTTGGGATCAAACAGTCAAAGGTCAAGTTCACTCACTAAAAGAATTAAGAAAAACAAATGCATAATAAATTTAGTTCTAGACCAGATAGCTTGACCAAAGTTTGTGGAGGGCACTCACTTAGGGTAAGAAAGAGGTCTATATTGATTTTTAAGTTAAATGGTCATGGTCATTGTAGCTAAAAGAAAAATGGATTTTGCACAATTATTTTTGTTTAGTGAGTTCCTTGGCCAAACTTTGCAGATGACTTGCACTTAGGGTAAGAAAGAAACCATTAAAATTTGGTGTCTAAACAGTAGATGTCAAGGTTTTAGAAAATCAAATAAAAAAATAATGGTTTCTGCACAGTAAGTTTATTTCAAGACTGCATCCCAGTTGGTCAATAATCTCCAGAGTGAATAATACCCTACTAGTGCCTACATAGAGTACTATTAAACACAGGGCAGTCATATTACACACCATTCATGGTATTCTTGTTTCTTAACATTTCAGACGTAAAATCCCAGGTCCATGTTAAGCCTGATACACCAGTGGGAAAACCAAGGTCAATTTCACTAGAGCTTCTCCAAAATCAAGCACGTGTGAAAACTTTATCTCCTGTCTGCTCACCACAAACAGCAACACAAGGCATCAAACCAGAGCTGCATTTACAGAGGCAAACATCACTCCTGTCAGGTCAAGGTCAGGGATCACCTCAAACACCCCAGTCACCTCAAGCAACAGTGACAGTTGCCATGGTAACAAAAGTGGTAACCTCAACAACCACAACCAATACAGTCCCAGGGTTAGCTGGAGTTAACCCCCTTGTTGCTAGACTGGTGACCCCTGCCTCTGGTAGCCAGATGATGTCAGTTAGCAATCTGCTTGCAGCACAGAGGTTACAGCAGCAAGGGCAGGCTCCCCGTACTTCAGCTACTGCCTTCAAGATACAAGGTAAGGACAAAGTTTATGAATAACCAATATAACACAGCCACCAATCAATTATTGCCTCCTAGAAATTCCAACATGACCTTGAGCAGGCAATGTGCAATAAGTTACACATTGATATTGTACTCAAACTTGTCTGGGCTTTGTGTAATGTTGGTTAGATACCTTGACAATTTTCCTTATTTAATACATACCAAAGGACTAGGTTCACTGATGACTAAATTGGCCCTACATCAGATTTTTAATGATATTTTTCCAAATGTATCTATAATATTGGTACTTCATAGAAAAGTTTTGTTTTTGACATGAGTATTAGTCTTTACTGTGTTTTTAATGTAAAATGATGATGACATCATATACAGCAGAAAATATCAAATGACATGCATCAACATTCCATATATATGAGTGACATGTTCTATTGTGTGCTTCAGTTTATACATAGACGTGTAAGAGGAATAAGTTTATATTCTCTTTTCCGTGTATAATTATCAGAACAGGTATGTTTAGTTTTAGTTAACTTATTCTAAAAGTTTCTTCAATATGGCGAACGTTTTCTTATTCATTAAAGGCTTTTTGCATTGGGCACCGATGGTTCTCATTTATATCACAAGGAATTGTTTTCTTGCTGAAATTATTCAATTTATAACAAATATTTATTTTAGTAAAGTAGTGTAGTTTTGCTAATTTTAGATTTGTTAAAGATATTGAAGTTACTATTGTAAAAAAATAATAGTAATGTTTCTTCACCTTCATATCACAACTGGTCACATCAGTATTTTATTTCATCGTGGAAAATATGGGTGACTACTATTATGTATCTACAGTTAAACAGTAGTGTGTTTGTATGTGTGAGGGGAGGTAAACAGTTTCTCTGTCATAATTTTTTTATTAATTCTCTTGCCGCTTTGACAGTTACTGCACTGCAGCACTAAGGGTAGTAGGGAAGGGTGAATAGCATGGGTATATATTTCATGGAAGTAAATTATAGGAAGGACACCTGATTGTGTTACCTGTCAGAAAAGTATCATTTGTTTTTGTCCGAGTGATAAAACAGCCCCCTTAACGAATGCACACATATATACATACATACACACTCTCTCATACTCTCTGCAGAATACACACACACACACACACACACACACACACACACACACACACTGTTTCATGAAGATAATATTAATGCACCAAAATAATTTTGCTTCTCACCAGCGCTGCATTTTTTAAATCATGTACATGGCTAGCTGGTATTTCCTATTTGTGCTGTGCTTGGATCTTTGACCAGATGGAAAGCAATTAATACAACATGAAGCAAGGGCTCCAAACTTCATATGACCATGACATTGCACAACAGCTGATTGAAGCACATTGTCGAAGCAAAAATCCAATAATTTATGTGCATAGAGTTGCTCATGAAGCCTGCCATATGCTTGACTTTGCTGCAGAGGTGAGAGTTGGAGTACAGGAAGGACTGTGTAATTGCAGTCTGAACTTCTAATCAGAGATTTTATATGGGGTTGCAAATTTTGATCTGAAGTCATGGGTGAGAGGGAGGAGGGCTTTGTTGTTATTATTATGGAGTTGATACAGACACAGCTTGCCCTTAAGTATACTTGAAGCCGATTGAGACCCAAAAGTTGTCCCCAGAATTTGCCAATGTGTAACAAATTCCAGAGTTGTTTCACACGACAGTGTACAGCTAATCACTTGGCAGAAAACACAGTCAGTTCATAACAATTGGAATTATTAATCTTTACCTTTACACCACTAGCACAATTACAGACCATTTATGTTTTATATACACATATTTGTTAAACTGAGGCCTTAATTAAAAGGTCTCATTTGTTTTCAAAGGCAAGTATTTTCAAGAAGTTGGCAACTCAACATATTGACATCATTTTGAAGAAAAAAAATAGTTTGCAAGGAGTGCTTAAATGTATATATCACATCTTCGCACAAGCAGATAGATATCAAGTATACTCCGACTACAGAAGCAGTAGATATAGCTTATCCAATTGATTTCTATGGTAAAATCCACATTTCCAATAAGGAACGGAAATACTTAAACAAGAATATTTTTTAAAACTTATTTTCAGCTCTACTGGTCATAGACCAGAAGAGATTATGGGATGGCCTGTCATCTGTTGTCCGTCATCCGTTGTCTGACATCCACCCGTTCATTCGCACAAGTTTGTTATCACTACTCCTCCTAAACTACTTGCTGGATTGCCATGAAACTTTACACACACATTCATCCCAATGTCTAGTTGGTCCTAAATGAAAATGGAATTGCTGAGACATCCAATATGGCCACTGCAGCAGCCATCTTGAAAATCTTGTTATTGCTATTTCTCCTGAACGGATGGACATATCAACATTGGGTTTTCACTAAAAGACATCTTATGAAGTCTAGTTGGTACTAAATGAAAAATGATGCCGATCTGACATTAAATACTGCCACCATGGCAGCCATCTTGAAAATCTTGTTATTGATTCTCCTCCTGAATGGAAAGTCATATCAATTTGGGATTTTCACCAGAAGACTTCTCATGATGTCTGGTTAGTCCTAAATGAAAATGGTTCTGCTTGGAAATCCAATATAGCCACCACAGTGGCCATCTTGAAATCTTATTTTTTTATTCCTACTCCTCTGAATGGATGGTCATATCAACATGGGGTTTTCACTAAAAGACTTTTTTATGATGTCTGGTTGGTCCTAAATGAAAATGGTGCAGATCTGATATCCATTATGGCCCCCTTGGCAGCCATATTTTTGAAAATCTTGTTAATGCTACTCCTCCAGAATGGAAAGTCACATCAGCATAGGCTTTTCACCAGAAGACTTCTTATGATATCTAGTTGGCCTAAATGAAAATGGTGCTGCCCAGACATCCAATATAGTCACCACAGCAACCATCTTGAAAATATTGTTATCACTATTCCACCTGAATCGATGGTCATATGAACATGGGGTTTTGACTGAAAGACTTCTTATGATGCCTAGTTGGTCCTAAATGAAAATGGTGCCAATCTGACAGCCAATATGGCCACTTCAGCAGCCATCTTAAAAATCGTTATTGCTGCTCCTGAATGGAAAGTCATATCAGCATGGGGTTTTCACTGGAAGACTTCTTATGGCGTCTTGTTGGTCTTAAATAAAAATTATGCTAATCTGATATCTAATATGGCTGCCACAGCTGCTATCTTGAAAGTCTTATCGCTACCTCTATCAGATGGAAAGTCATCAACATTGGGTTTTCACCAGAAGACTTCTTCTGAGGTCATAGTTGGTACTAAATGAAAATGGTGCTGATTTGACATCCAGTATGGCCACCATGGCAGCCATCATGAAATTCTTGTTATTGCTACTCCTCCTAAATATAAGGTTATATTGACATGGGGTTTTCAACAGAAGAATAATTATGATATCTAGTTAGTCCTGAATGAAAATAGTGCTAATCTGACCTCAAATACGGCTGCACCACTGAACATATTGAAAATCTTGTCACTAATTCTCCTGAATGGATGATCATATTGGCATAAGGGTTTTCACCAAAAGTCTTCTGATGGTGTCTAGTTTGTCCTAAATGAAAATGGTGCTGATCTTACATCAAATATACCTGCCACAGTTTCTAATTTTAAAATCTTAGCACTCAGAAATGTCAGAAATGGTTTCAACTCTCAGCAGTTGCAAAGAAGAAATGGTCTTATCTTAAATTCCTGGAAATTCTTTTGTAACAGTACAGCATCAGTCCCTTTGAGGGACTCTTGTTTTTTTCACAGAACTGTACTTTTCACATAAATTGATTAAAATTAATCTCAAAAGTTTGATTTAAACTTTATAAATCTCTGCTGACAGAGTGTATGAATAAAAAGAGTGTAAAACACATGCTGTATTATCACTAATTTTTATGGGGTACCAATTTTCGTGGATTTCGTTGTCGCCTTGAACCACGAATTTAAAGACACAACGAAAAATTACCCACATATGATAAAGAAGACTCCCTCCCCTGCCTCATTTTATTAACTGTGTTTCATTCCAGGAGATTAACAAATCTATTTGATAAATCAACGTCATTTCTGTAATCTGTATAAAAATATTAGCTTTTACATGTGTTTGTTTCATTTTAACCCTTTTAAAACAATAATTATAAGCCATTTTATGTTGTTTCAATGCACACATATCTATATGTTGTCTAATTTCCACTCACTGCCTTAAATCAAGATGTTGTGAAATTAAGTAAGGATCGAGAAAAACAAGAAAAAGCATAATGTATTCAAACACTGTTATTACTGAAAATGAAAGAAAGAATAAGAAATGATACTTTAAGTAAAAATTAGATTTAATACTTATTCAAATCGATTCTTCATTCAAGTGAAACTATTGTAAAATAATTTAAATCCTCATGAAAGCATGTCTCATTTTATCCATGCATGCCTAATCCCAATTAACAACATGACTGTAAAATACTAAAGCTATTGCTTGAAGCACAATTACTAATGAAACACTGTGTATATACACTAATTAGGGCGGAGTATTGAAGCTTATACTTCACTGATTTTTGGTCAAAACCACTGAATCAACATCGCACCAATTAAATCGGCTGGTACACACCACACATCAATGTTTGTTGGGTAAATAATCCTGAAATTGTTAAATTAAACAAGTCCAGCATTCTCAAAGCCACAGATAATTAGGTCGGATCTTTTACACATTTTCCTGTAAGGCGCAATTATCCATTCAGCATGAATCAGCTTCATTGACGAGGTTTCAAGTAAAGTCTAGTGGTTGAAGTTGGTTTGTACATGAGGCAAGCTCAAACAAAGGAGTGGTTCCATTGTTTTTCAATTTACTTAGCATCTTCACATTTCGATGGGCTCTAAACACATAAAATACTAACACTGCTTGCTAATTGCCTTGAGCTAGGAGCAGCTGGTCATGTGTTTGGTTCACATATGGAATGATGACATTATCCAAACCGACGGGGATCTAAGTTTAATTTTACCATTCTTAAGCCACTGTGTTAACGCCATGGTTGTCAGAAAGTAATTAATGGTGCAACTTTATGGACAGTGTCTTAAAAAACAGATCATACGCATGTACTTTAATAACCGATTAGTGGCTTAGTGTTGTTGGCTGTGTCTGCTCCCTTTGATGTTGACTGTAAGTGATTTATCTTGACATTTGTTTGATTTGTGCTCACACAGGTGGTAGTACTGTTTTAACCATTGAAGCAGCTGTCATTTGTTGTTATCACAGTTTGGTTCTATGGTATTCTTTATTTGTAGAGGTTATTCCACGGAATTAAATACCTGCAGATATGCAAACTTTGACAGGCAAAACCACGAATTTAAGTACCCAAGAAAATGTATTTTTTCTCAAAACCACAAAAATTGAGACCCACAAAAATAAATGATACTACAGTAATTTATTAATATTTCTTAACCTAATCATGATTAAATACTCATATTTTTTCGAGTTTTGTGTTAGAAATTGAGAAATTTCTGTTTTTGTGATCCATGGATGATTTTCTGAAGAGCAATAAAGTACAGTTATCTTGATGTTTAATATAGACCAACTTAGTTCTTTCACATTATGTCATGATTAGCCTTTACTACCACTTGACAAAATATCACTGTGGGCAATGCATGCACTCAGTGTTCAATCTCATCCAAAAGGGTATATTTGTGGCTAAAATTGCATTTTTCAACATTCCACTACCATTTTGTCACGTGACATCATGACATGGGCACGTGCCTATGATGTCATAAGGGTACTAATTTGAACTCTATCAGTATTGTAACATTTTATGATATTGATAAGTCTATCCATGAAAATGTATTTTTTACCAGATTTTAGGGGTGTTTAGAGTGTAAAGTGAACCTAAGGGCTGTTTAGATGGTAAAGCGAACATAGTCCTTTCTTTGTCATAACATCTTTTTTTTCACACAAGTTTCATGAATTTAAACTTCATTCTGCTTAATGGCTCCATTATCAAAGGTAAAATTTTGATTTCAAAGAAAATTCTGTACTAATAGGTAGATGGAACTATAACACCTTGGCAATGCATTAGTTGATTATTGCCTTGGTTTTGGTATTATTTGCAATGAACTACTAATTATTTTATTGCCAGGATTTGTTGTGACTATCTCCTCCAAACTCCATCAACTCATTATCAGGCATTTGTACCACATGAGGGAAATTCACCAAATTCATTTTCTCACATGAAACTTTTCATGTGAATGAACCATAAGTACTCCAGAATCATGCATCATAGACATAGACATATCCACAGCAACTATAGGTCATTAGTTTTGTTGTTGTTTTGATGTTGAGTGATTATTTTCATTATTATTACCATTTTGTGGGTTATTTTTGTGGACAATAAATTTAGCACTTTTGTCAACAAAGAGGAATTTTACATTTTAGCAAGTTATATTTTATTGATTAGAGATATAGGGAGCATTTTTTAGCAGTGATGGCCAACAATGTGTTCTATCTCTAGCAGAAATTTTCTTTTGAGTGTATGCAGAATAACTTCCAACAACATTCAAAATGAGAACAGGTCCAGAAAGGTTATTAATATTCAGCAAGGGAAGATTAGGAAGAGTAAAGCAAATTGGATTATGTCCTTATATTAATACACCAGTCTGTTCCTTTAGAAAATAATATAATAGTACAATGTTGTTAAATTAATTTGAGTTGCTGGCTCAGAATAGAAACATGAAAACTCGCTGCCCTTTCTACCATGAGCTTACTTGTTCTTAATCACTGGTTGAGGTACAGTGTATAAACTGTTTATATTATTGCCCATATTACAGTGTATAAACTGTTTATATTATTGCCCATATTACAGTGTATAAACTGTTTATATTATTGCCCATATTACAGTGTATAAACTGTTTATATTATTGCCCATATTACAGTGTATAAACTGTTTATATTATTGCCCATATTACAGTGTATAAACTGTTTATATTATTGCCCATAGCAGTGAATGGCTTGCAGTCCTTTGAACTTTTTATTCACGGCATGACAACGATTATTGAATGCTACTTAATAACCATAAAGCCATTTTATTTATTATTTAATTTACTTATTAATTTATTAATATTTGACTATCATGCCTAGGAAATGGAGCTATGTGCCTTTCCGAAGGACACACTGAGGCAGCTGTCCAGGCTGAGAATGGAAATTAATGAGGCCTTTTCATTGTGGAAAATGGAGGACTGTTTTATCATGTTTTATTTTTGAGTTTCATGAAATGGTAAAATATTTGGCCACATTTATTTTAATAGAAAATAAATTTGGACAGGCTTCATTTTTTAATATCAATCTAAGACTGCTAAATTGCTAAAATTTCTGCACCTCTAAAATAACCCCCAATTGGTACTATTGTTGTTTTCAATATGGTATTATTGTTGTTGTCAGTATGGTAATATAGTTGTTATTTTTTGTTGTTGGTAGTAGTAGTAGTATTTATCATTGAACATAAATTGTCAGATTTTAAAAATTTCTCTGCAGATATCTCTGCCAAACATGGTGAACATGAAGTTATCACAGTTTTAATTTTGTATTTTGATTCTTTGTACAAAATAAATTGTATTTTGATTCTTTGTACAAAATTAATTCTATTTTGATTCTCTGTACAAAATAAATTGTATCCATACAGAACTGTTAAATAATTGATATGACTTAAATCAGCTTAAATTTTAGTGTTTTTCCACAGGTGGAAATGTAATCCAGCCAGTTGCAGGAGGTAAACCTATCCATTTGACAGGCAAGCCAATGGCTCAAGCTAAGGGGCAGTTGATACAGTTGGCTGGCAAGGGTCAGTCCCACTTGGGGCTTATCCAGACCCCCCAGGGGACTATCAGCATCATTCCCCAGTCAGGGACTGCAGGGCTAGTAACAATAACTCAACCCAAAGCACAAGGTAATTACCTATTTAATTTATAAATCCCCATCTCTTGTTTTGTAGCTGTCAACTTACTATAGTGTTGGCTATGGACCTAAGAATTCAACTTCAGAGGCAAATTTCCTGACCTGTACAAAATAGTCTAACAAGAGTAAAGGTAATTGCAGAAAGTAGGGACTCTTTGGCTGGCAGTTTTCATCAATATTGATCAGTATGCCATCAATAAAGTATCAATAATGTTTGTCAGTGCAGGTTAGCTAAGAAAATGTGAATGTCATGTGAAATTTAACCTGTTGGCATAGCAGTATGCAAACTTATAGTATTGAAAGTAGTGCTGATATAAAAAATAGAAACCATTATCATAAAAGCATTCAGATACATTGGCTTTAATCCACAGGGATAATTCTTAGATTGGTTCTAAGCTCGATTTATTAAATGTTCATTGAAGCTTATAACCAGTCTATCATTTATCACAGTGCACATAAGCTGACCTTTTTTGTATTTAAACGTAATTTCTGTCATTCTATGGACACCTAAGAGGGGTTGCTTGTGTTTGAATAAAGGTTTCTGTTTAAGAACGGTTAGACAGCATAGAAGGAGGTTAGTGATGAGTGAACTTATTTTCAAGTTTACTGCTATGCATTATTGTTTTCTGTAATATCTGTTTAAAAGGTCTTTCAGTGGACTTGCCAACCCTTTCTTTCTTATACCCTGAAATTATGTTTTTCCAAGAATATAAGATATGAATTGTTAGATGCTGCAATGTATAGGAAAAAAATTTGAAGCATTGGCATACCCATTAAATTGATAAAAGGACTTTCCAAATAAATAATCTATTTGATTTTTGGCAGTGATTTGCCTGCAAAAAGATGATCATGATCACTGTTGGAATATATTCCTCTCTATTACAAACGGCATTAGTCGCATGTTCCTTTGTTATAAATACTTTGCACAATCTCACATAATTATGCAAATTTAGGTCACCGAAACATAATCAGTTTAGAGACCCTAACAAGCTATCTAAATCCCCCATTTGGTCTAGTTTGGTCGAATAGTTTTTTAGACATCTTGCTTAAAAGGTAGTGTGATGGGCTGACGGTCGAATGGACAGCACAAAACCAGTGTCTCTCTCCCCGTCATCATGGACATGGTTTTTCAGAATGCTGTAGGCATTTATCCACAGATGTTCCAAAAATGTTGAAGTCATGCTTAAGTAGAAAAGCTGTGCTAAGCCTTTTTCAAATTCAATTCATTGAAATCATCTGAAAACTGAAAACTTTCTTCACATACATAGCTTTGTATAAAGTGGTTCAGTGTGCTATTTAGTAATTAGTGTTTATTTTTTAATACAGAAATGGAAGGTGAATAGTTAATATTTAAAAAAAAATAAAAATATTCATTAGTTTTTTAAATAAAAAAGTAAAAAGTGACATTTTACACCCAGGTGCTGGTACACCACCATCCAACAGCCCAGACCCATCAAGGGAGGCAACTTCTACTCCAACCTCACAGCCAACAACTCAGACTGCAGTTAACTCCCCTAAGACTACTCAGGGTAACCAAGGAATAATACTATCCCAGCTGGCACCTGGCAGTCTAACTATCAGACCGGGGGGTAGGTTTTACTTGATAGATTTGTCTCAGTTTTGTTTAAATTCTCAGCATTTTTGCTCCACTTTTTGCTTTATCTTTGAAATGATATTTTTTTGACATTATTGGATTTTTTTTTTCCGAAGTAGAGATAGTAAGAAGGATACATAGGTTTCGTTTCCAGTTAGATTTATCTCCCATAGAATTAGGTCTCCATCACCTTTTGGATCAGCCTTTCTAAGAAATACCCATACAGTTTGAAAATAAACTGTGGCTTATATTAATCATTATAGTAGATTTTGTTTGGCATATTTTTGAGGATGGTTTACTTCTGAAGTAGTCATATACTCAAATGAAAATACCAGTTGACAATTGGAATTTTTTTCCCCATGTCTACATTCACTTGTATTTGACAAGAATGTGAATACATTTTTTTTATTCATTCATTATTGATGAATATATTGCTTCTGTAATAAGAGATACATGATTCTACATTTATATATTTTTACATATAGTTTAGAATAATTTTGTGATTACATATTTCTTTCTATCTCTTGCATCATGTTAACTTTTAACTTTTGTACATACAAGGTATGCATTAAAGATATTAGGCAGGTTATTTTTGAGGCAGGCTTACTTTCAAAAAATTATTAATAGAAATTGGATGGCTTATTTATGAGGTCTTAATTTCAAATTTCTCGGTTATTATTTGTCACTTATTATGAAATATGACCATAGAAATATGACTTGTCCCATAAATACTATTCATTATATACAGTTCATATCATAACACCTTTTATTATAATGCAGTTCTGGATATAACATGGTACTGCTATGGACCCGTAACAAAAATTATTTTAAAAAAACAAAACAAAAATAAAAAAGAAAATTTTCAATATCCATTAAATGAAAAATGATATGAAAACCATTGTGCTTGAATTGGTTTATCAAATGTAGAACAATCTGGGTTTGAAAGAAAATGATATGAAGCTTAGTATTACATCTTTATTTCCTTTTGAAAACAATAATATTTTACAAAATTAAATGCCCAAATACCGTAAAGTGAAAACATATTTAATTTTAGATAAAGTAAAATTATTACTACCGTATATACTTGCGTATAGGCTGATACCAACAGCAAACTCCATAGACCAAGATCTGTCGTTGCATAATGCGCCGGCAGATCTGGGTCTATGCAGTTTGCAGGGACTAATGAGTAGAAAAAACAACATAGACCCTGATCTGTGCACGCATTATGTGACAGCAGATCAGGGTCTATGTTGTTTGCATTTGGACCCGGCGTATATGCGAGTATATATGGTATATGTTTGACTATCATTTCATTTATTCTCTCTCCCCTCCCCCACACCTGCACTAATCAAATTTTCAATCAATCTCGCTACCACAGTTCAATACATAATGCAGTCAGCATTCATGGGCTCCAGTTACTGAATTATAATGAGGGAGAGCTGTACTTCTAAAAATCAGTTTTTACCTCGCCTGGTCATAAGGCCAAGTGAGCTTATGGTATAGCCCTTCATCCACTATTCCTAGTGGATCATGCATCATCTGTCCATCCATCAACAATTGCTTGTTACCGCTCTGAAGTCCATATTTCTAATCTGATTTCATTCAGACTTGAAACATGGGTTTATATCATAAAAATCTTGGACAAGTTTGATAATGAGCAAGATTCATGCATATTAATGCGGCAATCTTGCATCAGATTGGTTAACTTTGTTACCACTCAGGAGGCCATATTTCTGATCTGATTTTGATCAAACTTGATATAAGGGCTTATATAATCAAGATTTTGGATGGGGTCAATAATGAACGAGATCCACACATATTAATGATGTTATCTTGCATCTGATTGGCTGAGCTTGTTACCACTCTGAAAGGCATATTTGTAATCCGATTTTGACCAAACTTGGAATGGATGCTTATATCATCAAGATTCGGGCAATTTCAGTAATGAAGAAGATCCATGCATAATAATGAGGTGATCTTGCATCTGATTGTCCGAGCTTATCACCACTCTGGCAGGCATAATTCTGATCTGATTTTGGCTTATATTAATAAGTTGTATGCTTTTTATTATGAGCAAGATCTACACGTATTAATGAGATGATCTTGCATATCATTGGCTAAACTTTTTACCACTTGAGAGACTGTATTTATGACCCGAGATTAATCAGACTTGGTAATTAAGCTAATATTGTCATGACTTGGTAATTAAGCTAATATTGTCATGACTTGGTAATTAAGCTAATATTGTCAAGACTTGGTAATTAAGCTAATATTGTCAAGACTTGGTAATTAAGCTAATATTGTCAAGACTTGGTAATTAGCTAATATTGTCAAGATCTGGATGAGTTTAATTATGACCAAGACCTATGCATATGTTTAGGTGGTCTTGCATCTGATATGGAGATATTTTTAAAAATCTGGAGATTGCATTTTTTGGTAAACAGGCCTATTTCATGAGTATGATTATGAGTGAAATTCATGCATATTATTTGATGTAACATTGCATTTGATTGGTTGAGCTTGTCAGTAATCTAGCAACTGTATTTCTGATCTGATTTTGATCAGACTTGTTAACTAGTCTATATTCTAAACATGCTGGATTCATTTGATTAGGAGCTAGATCTATTCATAATAATGAGGTAACCTTGTATCTGATTGGCAGAGCATTTTACCACTGTAGAGACTGAATTCCAGTTGGAGTTTGCTCCACCTTAAACTTATATTATCATTGTCTTATACAGGTTCTATAATAGGTGAGATCAGCGCATATTAATGAGATACCTCGCATCTGACTGGCCAAGTTTGTTCCACTCTATATTTAGAGACTAAATTTCTCATCCAGTTCCTTTAAAACTTTGTAAATGGGTTGATATCATCAAGATCTTGTATGTCAGTTATGAACAAGAGACTATGCATATTAGCATATTACACCATTATCTTTAGAACAAATTTGTATCAGGATATAGTAAAATAAGTAAAATCAACGTGATATAAAGTTTGGGAGATAGCTTTCCAAGGTTGTGTTCTTTACTACATAAGCCTGCTTAGTGAAATGTTCAGTTGTTAAGTAATGTAAACCAGGTGAGCATTATCAGACCCACTTGGGCCTCTTGTTAGGACATACTGGCTCTTGAAATCACCACCATTATGGAATTAATTTTTGCCCATACATTTGTTATTTGTTTAGATTATAATATAAAAGATGCCAGAAAATGATTTCAGAGTAATTATTAAAGTCTTTGACATCATATGAAAATAACATATTTCAATAAACCCTTGATTTTTCCTAATGTAAAATAAGACGTTTTTTTTTTTCTTTAAAAAGGATTCTGAAGAAATCTTTGATGAATTACTTAAATACTGCTTTAAGAATTAAACAGCACTCTTTTCAGAGGATGTAAAGACATCAAGACTTTTCTTTAGTCCTTACTGTCTAGTGAATGTTCGGTGACATCATTTTGTGGCTAGAGCAATAGAAAAAGAAAAATTTTAATTTCAAGTTTTATGTCAAAAATGTTACATGTTACTTTTTGCATCTAAATAGCAAATGAACTGCATCACTTTCGACACAATTAAAGATAAGAGGATACAGTGGACTCCATTTATAATGAAATCAGATGTAATGACATATCAGATTAGCACATTGCAGAGTCCCTTCCATGGTTTTATTTAATATTTTTTTCTTGGTTGTAATGAAATTTGGATGTAATGATGAGATTTGTTTTCCCTTGGGCTTCTATGTATCTCAGGAATTTACTGTATTTGGATAATTACAAGTGTCATAAAAAAAATGTTTGCCTCATACTGGTGGTGCAAAGCAGATTGGGTGGTGTGTGTGTGTGTACAGAACATGAGTTAAATAATTGAGAAATGAGACAAGTACAGAAACTATGCAGCTATTTTGCAGAATTTGATTTCAGTCTGTATTTCTGTTATTTAACATGTGCTATAATTGATATGACATTCAAACATATTTGCTATTTTTTATATCACATGTAATGTCATGATATAACACAATACAAAATAGCAATTTTTGAAACGTCAAAATTTATTTCAAAAGTTGACATACTTGATTCTGAACATTGTATTTAATAAATTCATCTTATTACATCATTTTGCAAATAGAATTTTACATTGTTGCTCATGTCTTATGAAATTTATGAAACTTCTTGACAAAGAAACCACTCAACCCATTCCATCGGAAATGAGCATTCAGTGTATATCCTCTGTACATTATTTCAGGAAGCCTAATGACCTCTCAAGGGAAGATAGTAGCCACTGGTCAGTCTGGCCTATTTCCTGCCCAGTTATTGGTCCAGCAGGCAGCAGCAGGGGGCCTTAAAACCCTGACCCCTGAGGCTCTGCAGTCCCTCACAAGTCTAACGGTCTCCACTGCAACATCACAAAGTAAGTAGAACTGTGCCTAGGATCCAGTAGGTAAGTACAACATCACAAACTAGGTAGAACTGTGCCTAAGATCCAATAGGTGAGTCTAACATCACAAAGTAAGTAGAACTGTGCCTAAGATCCAATAGGTATCTACAACATCACAAAGTAAGTAGAACTGTGCCTAGGATTGAGTAGGTGACTATAACATTATGATGTAGTTACATAAGTTATATGCTGCATAGGATCTAATAGGTAAATACAACATCACAAAGTAATTAGAACTGTGCAATAGGATCCAATAGGTAACAACAGCATAAAAACTAAATATAACTGTGTCTAGGATTGAGTTGTTAACTACAACATCACAAAGTAAGAAGAACTGTGCCTAGGATTCAATAGGTAGCAACAGCATAAAAAACTAAGTAAATCTGTGCATAGGATCCATTAGGTAACTACAACATCATAAAGTAAGTAGATCTGTGTCTAGGATTGAGTAGATGACTACAACATCACAAAGTAAGTAGAACTTTGCCTAAGATCCAATAGGTAACTAAAACATCACAAAGTAAGTAGAACTGTGCCTAAGATCCAATAGGTGAGTCTAACATCACAAAGTAAGTAGAACTGTGCCTAAGATCCAATAGGTATCTACAACATCACAAAGTAAGTAGAACTGTGCCTAGGATTGAGTAGGTGACTATAACATTATGATGTAGTTACATAAGTTATATGCTGCATAGGATCTAATAGGTAAATACAACATCATAAAGTAAGTAGAACTGTGCAATAGGATCCAATAGGTAACAACAGCATAAAAACTAAATATAACTGTGTCTAGGATTGAGTTGTTAACTACAACATCACAAAGTAAGAAGAACTGTGCCTAGGATTCAATAGGTAGCAACAGCATAAAAAACTAAGTAAATCTGTGCATAGGATCCATTAGGTAACTACAACATCATAAAGTAAGTAGATCTGTGTCTAGGATTGAGTAGATGACTACAACATCACAAAGTAAGTAGAACTTTGCCTAAGATCCAATAGGTAACTAAAACATCACAAAGTAAGTAGAACTGTGCCTAAGATCCAATAGGTAACTACAACATCACAAAGTAAGTAGAACTGTGCCTAAGATCCAATAGGTATCTACAACATCACAAAGTAAGTCGAACTGTACCTAAGATCCAATAGGTAACTACAACATCACAAAGTAAGTAGAACTGTGCCTAGGATTGAGTAGGTGACTACAACATTATAATGTAGTTACATAAGTTAAATGCTTCATAGGATCTAATAGGTAACTACAACATCACAAAGAAAGTAGAACTGTGTCTAGGATTGAGTAGGTGACTACAACATCACAAAGTAAGTAGAACTGTGCCTAAAATCCAATACGTGACTACAACATCACAAAGTAAGTAGAACTGTGCCTAGGATTGAGTAGGTGACTACAACATCACAAAGTAAGTAGAACTGTGCCTAAAATCCTATAGGTAACTACAACATCACAAAGTAAGTAGAACTGTGCCTAAAATCCTATAGGTAACTACAACATCACAAAGTAAGTAGAACTGTGCCTAGGATTGAGTAGGTGACTACAACATTATGATGTAGTTACATAAGTTAAATGCTGCATAGGATCTAATAGGTAACTACAACATTACAAAGTCAGTAGAACTGTGCCTAAAATTCAATAGATAACTACAACATCACAAAGTAAGTAGAACTGTGCCTTGGATCCAATAGTTACTACAAAATCACAAAGTAAATAGAACTGTGCCTAGGATCCAAAAGATAACTACAATGTCAGAAAGTAAGCAGAACTGTGCCTAGGATCCAATATGCAACTACAACACCACAAAGTAGAACTGTGTCTTGGATCCAATATGTAACCATAACACAAAGTAAGTAGCCTGGAATCCAATAGGTAACTACAACATCTCAAAGTTAGTAGAACTTGGCCTGGAATCCAATAGGTAACTACTGCATCACAAAGTATGTAGAACTGTATCTAGGTTCCAGTAGGTAATTACAACATCACACAGTAAGTAGAACTCTGCATAGGATCCTGTCAGTAACTACAACACCACCAAGTAAGTAAAACTGTGCCTAAGATCCAGTAGGTGACTACAGCTTCACAAAGTAAGTAAAACTGTGCCTAAGATCCAGTAGGTGACTACAGTTTCACAAAGTAAGTAGAACTGTGCCTGGGATCCAAAAGGTAGCTACATTTATTTGTGTGTGCACCTGGCAGTGAACAGCATAGATCAGGGGTGTCAAACTCATTTGCTATGGGGGGTCAGATTTGATATAAATAATAATAAATAATGAGATGGGGGGGGGTATGTTTGATACCCCTGGCATAGATCCTGATCTGTCATCACATAATGTGCCTGCAGATCAGAAGGGTCTTTACTGAAAATCATTAGTTGAACAAACAGGATAGACCCTGATCTGGCAGTGCTCTTGTTGATGACAAATCAGGGTCTGTGCTTTTTGCTTAAAATCATACATAGAATGAACGGCAGATACCCTGATCAGTAGGGGCACTGTGTGATGACAGGTCTGGGTATGCACTTTTGCTTAAATCATAGAGAGACTGAACATCAAATAGCCTGATCTGTGAGCACACTATGTGATAGGTCTAGGTCTGTGCTTTTTGCTTGAAATCTTATGTAGAATCAATAAGAAATATCCAGATTTGTCAGCACAGTAGGTGACAGTAGATCTTGGTCTGTGCTTTAGCTTTAAAATTATCCATAGAATGAGCAATGAATGCCCGGATCCATTGGTGCACAGTGTGATGACAGAGCTGGGTATGTGCTTTTTGCTTAAAATCATAGGTACCATGAACAGCAGATACTTTTGATCTGTGTCAGCATACTGTGTTGTAGATCAATTTTTTTTAATTATATATAAATAGATGTTGCAAATTACATTCATTTTGACAGTCTAAAAAGACTTATGTTAACACTGTATGTGCTTTGTAGTAATAATATTTATTCAGGCATATGATGCTTGTATTTAATTATACAAATATACATGTAATTTTCCCAATAGAATTGTGCAATGTTACCACAAATTGTGCACAAAATCCTTACTTTCATCTGCATTTAAAGAAGAAAATCTGCATTTCAAAGAAATCAGTAAGGAAATCAGTAGAAATAGTGCATAAAATTGGTATATCTATCATATTTATTGCATTTTTCTGTAAATCATCCCTCTAGATGGCCATATTTGTAAATACCAGTGATTTTGATAAGAAAAATAAGCAGTGAATAGCATGAACCAACAGGAGAAGCAACTCCATCAACAACAAAAATTGAAAATAATCCAAATAATGTACCTAATACTGACATCGTAGGGGGGGTCCTTTTCATTAGTCAAAGACTTGGAATTGACCAATAACTTTTCTCGATACATGAAATTAGTGGTGCAAGGAATTTCCATCATGAGCACATGGTTTTTAAGCACTGTAAGTTGAATTTGAAATTTTCAGTTCATGAAATTTCAAAGTTGCAATTACTGCTCTAGAATATTATATTAAGGAATTTTCTTCCAAAATCATCAACAATCTGTTATTGTTTTGCATGTAATGATGGTAAAATAGCTCAATTTTATAGGGTGGTGCAATGACCCACTTCGACCGTAAGTGGTAAAATCGGGTTGCTGCCATCTGTTAAATTATGTAAAGAAACAGGTTTTATTGAATTATTGCATTTCATTTAGAATGGCACGATCAGTTTAAAATGCTAAGAGGGAGAAAAACAGAGTGTACAAGAGAAAATTAGCTCAATTTATTAGCCCAGTACAATGACCTGATTCAACTGGAAGTGGTAGAATTGGATTGCAGCCATCTGTCAAATTATGCAACAACACAGGTTTTATTGAATGCTGCATTTTTTTTACAATTACATACTCAGTATTATCAACTGATAAGAGGGAAAAAACACTGTAATAAAGAAAAACTGTAAAATGTGTCCATGGCTTGAACATTATTTCCTTGCTTTCTTAATGCAGTGTTAACTACTAATACTGAAACGTTTGAAACAGTGGAATTTATAATATTTTTGTCATAATTTTGACATTGTTTGACCATAGCTGCCTGTAAATTGAAATTTTGTTTCAGTAAAAATTAGTATGAAGCAAACTTCATTTGATATCTCTCGTTATCATAATTAATTTTGTGTCTTAAGCTCATTAGCCCAAAACTAACTAAAAACGTTAAATGATTGCTTTAATTTTAATTAATAAAAAAATATAGAAAATCTATTTTTTGTCCAAATTTTAAAAACGAAGGCATTTTATAAACAACTAAATTATCTTTATCAATATGCCAATTTTGGTTCAGATATCTCCACAAATAAAAAAATATGGGTATGGTACCACTCTTTGACACAAAGATAAGTACTGGGTAATTGCAATAACAGTATTATGTTGACATCGTTAAAAAAAAAATCATAAAAAATACAGTTTCTGACATAGTTTAATTAGTTTAATTAAAAAAAGCATTTTATGATTCTATGTAATAGCATTACATGTGTGCAGAGTTTGCTTCAGTTATCTTTTAAATTAAAAGATCATTGGTTCATGCTTCAGTGAATACAGCAATTTTAGATAAATGGTCAATTTTACAATTTAAAGTTTGATCATGAAAAAGTCCACACTTTGGCAGTATCATCCACATATCTACAATTATGACTAAAAAATTTGTATAATCTGAAATATTCATACATGTAGTCAGCCTGCTCATAAAAGATATTTATGTTGTAATATGTTGTGTAACTCTTATCGACCATGTAAAGGACACACATACCAGACTCATGCATACCTCCTAAAGGGTGAACCCTAACTAGAGTGCATACACTGCCAGTGTCCACTAACAGTGGAATACATTATTGTCCAGTGTATCGACTTCCACCACATGAGGCTCAAGTTTTTTATGTGGATTCAGTTAGGAAACTTTATGATGATGTACCACCTGAGAAAATCTTGGACTTTCTGAGTGAATGTGGTTTATATAAAAAAATTAGCCCCAATATTTTAAGTATTTTATGCATTTCACCGTTATCTTTTATTTTATATTCCTTTTACAGAATTTAACATCTTTACCTTGTATCTTTTATTTTGTAGTACTTCATGTTTACATTTTTTTTTGGAAGGGTTTAACTTCCTATAGTTTTTTTGCATTTTTTAAAAATACATTTTTAGAACTTCTATTTTAATTGGCACCATATAGCATGTGTGGTGATGATGTGCTTTAAACCCTAATATATACAAACATATAACTCTCTTGCTATTAATAAGAATTACATTTTTTTTACCTTTGTCCTCTCACTAAATTGTTGAAAATAGAAAATAAGTGATTGTGACAGTTTTGTGATTTATATTAATGTAAAAATAGTTTTTTAATGTAAATTGTCTCCTTTTTAGATATAACATTTCCAGGCAAGTAAAATATGTGTTTTTTTTCTTAGAAGGTGACCAAGAGAAATTGGTATTGAATAAATTTCATAGGTGAGGCAAAAAATATTGTGGTTTTGATTTTTCTCTTGCAGATCCCACCAGTTCATCACCTATAATTGTCAGCTCAGCTGGTGGAAAACCTGCACATAACGTTCATGTTGTAAGAACAGTATTATCACAACAAACTGGTATCAGACCAGGTCAGCCGGCAACCATTTTGATATCCCAGCCTGCATTGCAACACTCTGGGGCAACAATGCTGCCATCTGCTCAGATGGTGCAGAATGCTGGAGCCAAAGTTCAAGGGAAGGTGACTCCAAGAGGAAAGCCCCAGCCAGTATATGCTAGAATTATAACTCCTCCCCCTGGGCTCAATGTAAAACTGACCAATGTAGCAACAACAGCACCACATACATTGCCAACCCAGAGTGTAGCACTGTTACAAACTGTCAACAAGATTCTCATGGCAGAGGCAGCAGGGTCTACAGCCTCTTTAGCCATGACAACAAATAGTGCCCAGCCACAAGTTGCCATCTCAGCTGAAGTACAACAAATCAAGAAAGAGCCAGGAGAACAAAAACAGTAATCTTTGCACTTACAGAGTACTGATAAACCTTTATATAATGGATAGTCAAGGAACTAATTTTATCAATTACAGACTGTTGTCTGCAGATTCAGTACTTTTAGAAATTATTATAAATATAAACAGTACTATGACAATCTTTCTGATACAGGTCATTGTCCATCAAACTGTGTGCACTAGGACAGGTTTTACTTTGATGTCCGCAACGAGTTTAATATCAAACACAAATTATGAAAAGTGAAATTGACTTGTGGAAGATATATTTACATATAATGATATTTGTTTTTGTCAAGCTTACTTTAGTGGAAAAGTGATTTATAGTAGTCACTTTTCTGACATTGGCAACATTTTTTATTAAGCTTTTTAGCTTAAAGTCCATCATTTGAGAGGATCTGACATGCAGGCAATTATTTTTTTGTTATAATAACTACATATTGTTTATATGTGTACTTTGATTACCAAATGATCAATGTGGAATGCTCTTGATATTGTCTCATAGGGAAATTCCTATTGGCTAGATTTAAAGGATATTGTGAATTAACGAAAGGTTGATAATTTGATAGTTTATGTGAAGTAAACATTTTTTGTATATTCCAATACGAGCTAAAATTCACATGGTTTTAAAGTGAAATACTGACACTTTTGTATGTAATTATAGTTAGAATTTCGTGCTTGTGTATATGAATTCTGTTTTTGCAAAGTATTGGTAAAGTAGTTGTTATTGTTGTCTATAGATTTGTAATGACAAAATAAACATTTGCGAATATAGTACATTTGAGCTTTGGGTTTTCTTATCTAGAGTTCTATCATTCCTATTTTAGCCTAAAACCTTTAGTCATCAAATTAACCTGTAACTTCAGAGATTTCAGTTGGCATGTTTGCTTTTCAGTCAGAATCCATAAAACCATAGCATCTAGTCTAGAATCAGCTATTTGTGAAAATGAGCATCTGTTTGTTAACTTTAAGAAGCAATTGTTTTGTAAAGTATAAGCTAGAAAACTAAAAGTTTAACTATGAATTTACATACCATAAACTTGCATTATAATGAATTTACATACCATAAACTTGCATTATAATGAATTTACATACCATAAACTTGCATTATAATGAATTTTTACCTAATATAGCAGTATATACATTCTGTAAACTTAGCAATGAATTTACTTGTGATGAAGTTCCAGTTTAATGAAATTTGTTATGGTCCTAGATTTGGTCTTTTTTATTTATTGCAATTTTGTACACTTGTAATGACTCCACCTATAATGAAAAACCTGATGTAATGAACTAATTTTGGCATCCCATGAACAGAATTCAGCTGCTTGTAACAAAATGAAAAAAGTTTTTGACTTCTCTAGCTTTGCATAAGCAATCTGTTTGAGTGATTGTGAACCTTCTTTTGTTGTATACAGGTAGCTTATTTGAATTAGGACTTAATTTCCATTAAAGTTATTACTCAAGGTGAGCTTTATTAAATGTTATAGGAATTTCTATTCATGTTAATTTATCTGTAGGTCATTTCAATGCAAATTACAAACTTCTCAGTGTAATAAGACCAGGCAATACGTGTGCCATTATATTGACTGCAGTACACAATGACAGAGATGCTGGCAGGGTGTGGGAGTGCGCAAATCATGCAAAATTTGTACAAATTTGTGCAGTTGTAAAGCAGTGATGCATGAGAAATCCTGCAAATTAGTTCAAAGTCACGCATATAAAAATCTACTCTGTGCTGTATAAAATTTTATATTTAAATGTTAAGGTCAACTGAACAAGAGTCTCGAGAAGGGATTGATGCTCTACTGGGCAAAAAGAATGTCCAGGAATTCAAGATAAGACCATTTCTTCCTTTTAACTGTTGAGTGTTGAAACCATCTCGGATATTGTTCAGCAATAACAAGATTTTCAAATTAGCTTCTGTGGTGCACATATTGGATGTCAGCTTGACACCATTTTAATTTAGGACAAAGTTGACATCATTATAAGTCTTTTGGTCAAAACCCCTTGTCATAATGATCATTCATTCAGGGGGGGGGGTAGTGACAACAATATTTTTAAGACATTTGTCGTGGCAGCCATATTGGATGTACGACTGGCACCATTTTCATTTAAGACCAATTAAGTATCATAAGATGTCTATTGGTGAAAACCCCATGTTGATATAGCCATCCATTTGAGAGGGTAGAGATGACAGTATATTCAAGATATGACTTTCCATTCAGGAGGAGTAGCAATAACAAGATTTTTAGGATGGCTGGTGTGGCAGCTATATTGAATTGAGATTGGCACCATTTTCATTTAAGAACAACTAGACATCATAAGAAGTCTTCTTTTAGTGAAAACCTCATATTGATACGACCATCCATTCAGGAGGAGTAGCGACAAGATTTTCAAGATGGCTGCTGTGTAGAGGCCATATTGGATGTCAGATTGGCAACATTTTCATTTGACCAACTGGGCATCATAAGAAATCTTCTGCTGAAAACCCCATGCCAATAGGACTTTCTGTTCAGGTAGAATTGTGAAAAAATTTTTTAAGATGGCTGCCACGGTGGCCATATTGGATGTCAGATCAGCACCATTTTCATTTGGGACCAACTTGACATCATATGATGTCTTTTAGTGAAAACTCCATGTTGATATGACCATCCATTCATGAGGAGTAATGATAAGATTTTCAAGATGGCCACTGTGGTGGCCATATTGGATGTCCGAGCAGCACCATTTTCATTGAGGGCCAACTAGACCATGGCATAAATGTGTGTGCAAGGTTTGATGGCAATCCTCCAAGTTGTTTTATATAGGAGGTGTAGCGATAACAAACTTGTGCTAATGGACAGACGACAGACAACAGATCATCCCATAAGCTCTTCTGGTCTATGACCAGTAGAACTAATAAAAAAGAATCTAAAAAGAAATTAAAAAGTACGGAGATTTTTTTGATAAAAAAAACTCTGTCTGAACAAGCAGACAATGGCATTGAGGGACTTGAAACCCCCAATACAGCATTATGGAACAGGTAAGAAATCTGGCATAATAGTCAGCAAAGCACCGATTCAAGAAAGTGAAACTATGGCAGAGTTCATGTTAGTGAAAAATCTTATTTTGGACAGAGATATCCAAGAGACAATACCTATGAGCTGTGGAAAATTGTACATAATAACCATAAGGACTGTTTCCCAACTTGTTCAAGCTGGCTAAGCTAGCTATGCATATGCCCCTTCAGACAGTAGACCGTGAAAGGGGGCACAGAACAATATTCATACACAGATACGGAACAGATTAATGCTTATACAACTAGAGGGGGCATCTTTTGAGGATTTTGATTTCATTTGAGCCCTAACAGAGTGGAGCAGGAAGAAAGAAAGACCGATATTTAAGTGTTAGGTAAATACTGAACCAGGGCTATTCCCCCCCCCCCCCTCCATTTGGTGACAAGGGGGAAGATCCACCCTTTTGATAATATCCTGGCAGCATCTCTGCTATGAGAATATATATATATTCACTATTATTACTGCTTATATGTACAACCATTAAAGAATCAGACTAAATTAGCAGAATATATAGATTACTTTTTTTGTGATTAATTCATTTTTTTCCTCAACTACATTACACCAAAATCATACCACACTTTTCATCGTCACTTAAGGATCCAGTGAATTAATATCACAACTGAATCTGTTAAATATCTACACCATGCTTACAACAAATTCCACACATAACAACCCATTTGCAATGGTCCTTAGAATTATGCTACAGCTGGAGTTTACTGTATGTATATATCGAGAGAGGGTGAGAGACGCACAAAATCATGAATACATGTTTACCTACCTGCTCAATCTCAAGTATACAAGTGATTGCTTGCAGACCATAATGTAAGTCTCCTATTATAAGCATGTTTAGTTATAAGCAGATCCCTCTCACTTACAAAATTTAGGTAAACGTCTAAGAAACATACATACATACATACATACACATCGTACATACACATTCATGATACATTACATACTTGGACAAAATGGACTACAAAGAAATAAGTAAGAAAGTAAACTGAAGTGATACAATTTATTCTTCAAATTATGTGCAAAAATTGGTCTAAAATTAAACTTAGTAAAGATGATATGCTGCAACAGAGTAGCTTTTAGTCTATGTAAACTGTAAAAATTATACATATGATAAAAATAATTAAAATGAATCTCGGTCCCTCTATAAATAGATAACCGTACATTTCTCGGATATTTAACTTTATATTTTAAAGGCAAGCTTCTAACAAGACTTGAAGAAAAAGGAAATGGAAGATTGGTTTGGTTTTGTGGGTGTAATGCCATTTTTCAGCACATGATAGGCTATACATGGCAGCCAGTATATTTGGTAGAGGAAGAACCCAGGAAAACCCCCGAGAACCACCGACCCACAGGAAGCTACTGGCAAGCTTTCTCACATACCCACGTTGGCCATGCCGAGACTCGATCCCACATGGACAGAGGTGAGATGCAAGTGATCTGTAAAGGTGAGCACCTTAGACCACTCTGCCACCCGGGGCCCAACCAAAATATGGAAGATAGTTTTCTTAAAGTGGCTAATCTCATTTTAATGACTTTTATCTGATTTATCATCTTTCTAATCTATGCAACACCTTCCCTCCATAACACAAGAAAAATATAGAATGTTTTTAATTTGTGACTGCAACTTTGATATTTTTCATTTGCTTTTGAAAGCCCATTCAAATATCCCCTTGTACAATAGATCTTGATCAAGTCAAAACAAAATTTCTAGTCAGTTTCTATGGGTTTTGTAGTCATAACAATAATAATAAAGGCAAATCAAAACAACACCAGTGAAGTAAAATTATGATGAGCCATCAGCCTCAGTATTTTTTGAAGCAGTCTGCTCAGAATTAAGTACAATGTTGTAAAAGTAGACAGTTCAGCTGGAAATGTAGATGGTAATTTAGCAGCTGGTTGATAATGAGAAGGCTTGCCTTTATTGAAAACCTTTACTAATAGACATAGTCTCTGATTTAATGATATGTCATTGCCCTGCAAAACATTTGTATTGTGCAGTGTACAAATTATACAAGTGGTGTAAAATCATTTTTTTATTCTTGAGAATTTATTTTGCTCAAAATATATGGATTTTTGTAAACATTTATTCCAATAAGTAATATGGAGTCCACAATTTTAATTACTTCTGTACATAACACCTTTCATATTTTTGAAACAATGGTACCTCTGTAAAGATGGTATCTTGTTTCAATTTACTATTACATTTAGCAAAGGAAGTTTACATGCCATAATTGACTACTTATCTCTATATATTATTTACACAGTGTTACAGTGTTATGGTCTAAGAAAAATATAACAGAAAGAAAGTGAAACAAATCAAGTAAAAATCAACAAGAAATTTATTTCTAGATAATTAAAATGAAAATCAAAAGACTCTTACAGTAACATGAATTAAAATCCAAATAATCCAATAATCCTAAGCCTATGAGCACTTTTATAATCCAATGAATATTTTAAATAATTCCTCTCTCTGAATTTGGAACGATTTTTTCACAACTGTAATGACTCTTTAAAGACTGATGGTTAGGTCAAAACTGAAAACTGTCCACTAAACATGGTATATATAAAGATGACAATGTTCTAGAAAATTATATGGTGTATGTGACTTTTAACATAATTCTAAAGGAAATTCTAGTTTTATCTGTAAACAAAATCAACCCTGACCTCAAATTAAATCAACAACCTGTTTACCAAAACTGTCCTTGAACTCAAATACCAAGTAAACAACCTAATTCAAGGACAATAGCTAAACATGTGAACATGATCCATAACATTAAGGTTTGGGCAAATATTAAAGTCAAGAAACATTTATTATTTCTTAAAATAATTATAAAATTATATAAACATCATACAAAACAACAGATAAACAAGAAAATCCCTAATTAGATGAGTAAAGCTGCAATGTTTACACGTATCAGTGGTTTTGTTTACTACCTGTAAACATTCACAAAATTGTAAAGGTGTAAACAAACATTCAGGTGGATGTCAGACATGCAAAACTACTCATTTCAATTAAATGAATCATTTTCTAATCTCTCCTCAAGACAACTGTTTCTGTTAAATTCTTTTCTTAAGGTATGGATGGTTTCATATCGAATGTGGAATCACTAGGAAAAAGCCAAAGTTGATGAGAATTGGCTGTACCGCACATTACACAACAGCTTGATTTACTGATCTTGCTATCATGTTTTGAGGATTTTATATTTTTTTACCTTTATATTTTATTTTATGTACATTTTACCTTTTATATTTCATCTTGTAGAACTTATTTGGAAGGTTATCTCTTCCTAAAGTTTGTGTGCAATTCTTCATTTTACAACTTAACTTTTAATTGGTACCATATAGCCATTATTGTGCTGAGGTGCCATTAAATACCAATACATACATACATACTAGTCTTGCTGACAAAAAATTCTTTAAACTACATCACCTTTAAAAAAACCTGTTTATTAACAGTAACTTTGATGAGTAACATTTTATTTTAAAGAAACACTGTTTGAAGTTTACAAGTCACTGAAGTTTCTTATAGTCATTGTAGATCCTATAAGAGCATCATATGCACATATCCAAACAGTATGTCCGGTTGCATTATATATTTTTTCATCATATGAATATATGTAGCAGTACAAAATAATATCGGGATGATCCTAAGGATGTTTTACCTAAATTGTCAAAAGGGCCAAAAAGATTTAAAACTTGCACAGTGAAACCTCTCAAGTCAGAAACCTCAATGAACCAAAATCCTCTTGAAACCAAAACATTTTTCTGGTTCTGAATTTTTCCCCATTCAATTTCAATTAAAAAAAATGTTAATTAAACCAAAACCCCTCTACTCTGAAAACTGAAAAAAAGTTTTGGTTCTAAATTTCTTTTTTACACTAAATGAACCCCATTAAAAAACTGAAACTTATTCAAACCGTGGCCATTCAGCTGCCAGATCCCAGTTATGAGGTTGTCCAATGATTCGGAAATAGCCTATGGTCATGCATGAAATAAAACAAAGCCTGGTACATGCCCTAGCACAGATTACGGCCAGTGTCAACAAAGGACTAATCAGTAATCTTTACATCTGGCTAAGTGACACCTCTTAAAGTGAATTGTTTGTAATATAGTGCCCATGGTTGTACAAATCAAATGAGATTTTGTTTATTTGTCAATCACCTATGTCTGATGTTAAACACCTAAATGATTCTAAATCAACTGACTTTTAAACTTAAAACATGGCTCATGCCCTCAACTTTGACATTAATGGCAACAAAACCAGTAAAAAATACTTTTGCAACAATATTCTCAAATATTTACTGGCTAATAACATTTTATCAAATCATGTGAATTTACATAAAAGCATGAATGCATATGTTGAAACAAAATTAGTGTAAACACTTACAGTATAAATATAAATAGAAACAAGATTATTGTATTAATAAAATGTACAGTAAAGCCGATTTCTCTGTCGGAAAAAATGTTTCACTTCTTTAACTGAGGAACATGTCAGAAGAATAGTTTGAAAGAAAAAATGCCAAGAATACAAAACTGGCAATGATTGCGCACCTTCTTAAAGCAAATCTGATAGAGAAAAACCAGTCCCCTAACTTTGAACATTTAATGATTAAAGACCTGTATATGCACTTAATAGCTTCTACACTCAGACAAGGATGGAAGATGACCCAATGTACAAGAAAGCATTGCCTGCAAGCACGAGATATGGTTTGAACAGACATTTAAATGAAATGAGAAACTGATATAATCCATGGTCCAGCATACAAGTGATCTAATAAGACATTTCAAGCAATGGGTGTCCAGCTGAAGTGAGATGGATATGGAGGTATTGGACACTACCCACCCACTGATGAGACAGATTTAATATAAAACTATGTTATTCAATCTGAATGACCCAGAATCACCTCGACAAAGTGTTCATCAACAGCTTGCTATGCTTAAGATGCTGTGGTAGGGAAAATATGAGAACTGACTCTTAGACTAATGGACTTTGCTGTAACTAAAAATGATGAATGGAAACAACTAATATGACTTAATACCATCATGCAGTCAGCATTTTTTCATCCCCTACCATCCATTCACAACTAAGGAACCATCAACATTAGTCGTCATATTTATCAGAAGTAAAAATATTGTGGCTTCTTGTGGTTTTGTTTTTAACAGTATACTGTTATTTGGGCAAAACTACAGCATACTGACATATTCTGTAGGTTTGTTTCACACATTTCTGTTAATTCTGTGATAAAATAAAATTAAAAAACAAACAACTTTCCAGATGGAGACATATTTACAGTATTTACATTTATTTTAATATCATTATTTGTTTTGAAAAGAGTCTTAAACAAAACTGCTCAATATTTGCTCTGTAAATTACTACATACCCACAGTTATAATGTATAACTAAAACAATGTATTGAACTCGACAAAAGCCAAATATTTTATGAAATTCTCAATTATTGTGAATTCATTCATTTTCATGGGTATCAATTTCTGTGTTCTTTTAAAAAAGGACATTTTCATGGCTACCTAAATTTGCGAATTGTATGAGGGTTCATATTGTTTCTACAGAAAAATCAGTGTTTGATGGGTCTTTAAATTTGTGGTTTATAGCAACCACAAAATCCATGAAAAATGGTGAAAAAAATCTGCCTTCCGGTCTGAATACATTATCATAACAGTTTGTGCATAATATGTTTAATACATAATTATTATGTGCACAATACAGTTGTAGGTTGTGTCGTAACATTGCTAGAAAATACGATTCTCTCTGAAGGACCTCACACAATGAAGAAAACAGTGGTAAATAATATCATGATAATACAAATGATGGACACTTTGATGTTAGAGGCATGGTTACAGTAGTCTGTATTGCATGTGCACGAGTTAACAGTGATGCCATTGTAGGACTCATCAAAACACCTTTCTTGCTGATTTCTGTCATCATAACACTGACGATATACCTCCACCTGCTCAACACCATCCTGAACAACTGGAATATAAAAAATAAAACATGAACATATGCTTTTTTGAAACTGGGAAAATAACTACAAATCAGAATCAAAATAACATACAATTTTTAAAAAAAATTGTTTGTGTTTAAAAGTAAAAAAAAAAAGAAATGTAGTTAATAAAATTAATACATTGAAAAATGTGTAGAAATAGCCAATTTAAAACTTCAAAAATCAATTCTGAATACTATAAAATTATTTCTTTTCATGGGTAAAAATTTTCTGTAGTTTGCAAAAAATATGCCCTTTTCATCAGTACTTAAATTTGTGGATTTGGAAAGGTGTCCTATTGTTTCCATGAAAGGACCATTGCTCATTGGGTATTTAAATTTGTGGTCTGTAGCATGAAATCCATAAAATACTGGTACTCCATGAAAAATAGTGAATTCAAAGTATTTGCTAGTGGTGGAATATCATGAGTTTGAATAAGTTTGTGCCAACAAGGGTTCCCCTCCCCCAAAAAGGTACTGTAAATTACAAAATATTGGTGTGCAAACAATTTTATTGAATTTAGCAAGGGAACCGATTTTTACTAAAATTGTGTTCTAAAAAGAATAAATGGAAGAACATAACTCCAAAGATATTGCTTTTCATGGTCCTTACTAAAGTAAACATACTGCTCTAATTATTCTTTAAAATATTTGTCTAAATTTTATTTCTCTATATGCCACAAAAGAATTTATATTAACATTTGAAACATTATTTGAGAAATTACTGTGGTGATTTCCTTGTAAAAGTTTTTTCTACTATTGTTTCAAGTAAGAGAGATAACTACTATCAGGTCTAATCATTTACCTACATTTGAGCTGCCTCCCTTGAGATATACAACTGACCTGAAAGGCTAGTGGATCTATGCTTTGTTACTAATCTTAATAAGACTGTAAAGTTGCTAATGCCACTATTAGTAGTAATACAAACTATATCTGGTAGAAGAGAATGGACACTATCATACAGTCATGGAGGAACTGAAATCCTTCAAAGCAAAAATCTACATAAGGAGGACTACCCAGATGATGGTTGTAGGTACATGTATTTGTAACTGGAATATTAGTTGCCATCATTTCATAAACATATTATACTAATGATGTCAAAGTAACTAGCAGGGAAGATGACCCTGCGGGGGTTGTTTATTCTATTACCGTATGTACTTGAGTATACGTCAAGTCTAACTGCAAATTGCACAGACCCAGATCTGACTTCACATCATGTGCCAACAGATATGGGTCTATGCAGTTTGTTAGGAGTAATCAGTAGAACAAACAACATATACCCTGATCTGCCGGTGCATTATGTGACAGCAGATCAGGGTCTATGTAGTTTGCAGTTGGACTCGACTTGTGAGTATATACAGTTGACATTCATGTACAAATCACTTCATCTTCTACATTTGAATGTGTTAATTCTTATGTAAACATGTTACATGTCAAGGAACACATGTTATTCTCTAATCATGCCCCTGGGAGTTACAGAAATGGGAGTGGTTTACCATTTACTTCAGTCTCCGGCCTAAAATTTAATGTAAATTTCTTTGCATTCAGATTGACTAGTAGACTGAGAAATTTACTAGTCCTGCTGAATCTTCACTAGTCCTTCACTAGCCCATGACAAAAAAGTTAATGCCAGCCAACCATTTTTCCCAATGTGAAAAATATTTTTAAAAATGATCATGTAAAAAGTTACGATGAAATTTTATATATTTTCCAGTGAAAAGCATTTGATCATTAAATTATCCCTATGTAGCTGAGAGTTTGATATTGCTATCGGTAACAGGCCACACTAATCCACGTGTCTGTTACTCATTATCTGCTTAAGTAATCACAGTCCATATTACCAGCCTCCCAGAGTGAACCCTTAAAGAAACAAGACTCTCAAATGTTTGTCTTTTGTCAACACACCAACATATGATAGCAGTTTCTTTCATCTTTGGCCTGCCAAACTGAATGCCTATAATCCTGTATTACGCTTTCTCATTGGTCTGTGGGATAGCTGCTTCTGTTGACTAATTTTAGCTAAAGGAATATGTAAGTTTAAAGAATCAAACTGATCACAACTGTACTGCATACTATAATGGCTTGTGGGGTAATGGCTTAACAAAAATCCCACGTGCAAAGCGTATAGTTACCTGACAATTTAGACACAGGATTAATAAAATCAAATTAATGATATTGTGAACCGTAATGATGTACACTTAAACATAAAATATACATAAGTTTCTGGCCAGGGGTTGCCAACTACTAGATTGCTGTTGGACAACAAGACACTAAAAAAAAAAGGAAATTGTTTGATTATATTTCATTTGCTAATCTCAAAATAGATTTAAAAAAGTGTTTACACTCATGTGACACTTTCCATTAGCAGGACTGATGCCAAGTTACAAGTAGTGTGTGCATTTAGGATCAACTATATACATTTTGTACCATATATATATATATAACAAAAGTTGTTTAATAAATTTGTTTACAGCAATCGTGACTTTGGCTGAAGGGGTCTGAGGAATTATATAAATGAGATTAAAATAGACATCTAATGGCAAGATAAATACAAAGTTGGAAATATGATTGATAAAATGCCATAATATAATTCTGGAAGTTCTGGAATTCAAGCCTTAGTAAACTAACCCCTCCTGCCTCTCCTCTTGATACAGATTCCCTGACAGTCTATGGCATCGCGGTTGTTCATTCTGAAATAATCCCCACATCTCTTACTGTCCTCCGAGGTCCCCAATGTATCACAGGAATAGCATTTGATCAGGGCCTCAACTGCAATAATAATAATAATAATAATAATCTATGACTGCCCTCTGAGGTCCCTGATGCATCACAGGAGTAGCACTAGATCAGGGCCTTGACTAATAATAATAATAATAATAATAATAATATTAATATTAATAATAATCATCATCTTAATCATGCCTCAGTTACAGTAATAATAATAATAAACAAAGATCCAAACCAATCTAGACTCACCAGTCCAATGCTCAACCACTTCATGTAATTTGTGTAAATCTTTTATAAATGAGTACACATTCATAATTAAAACCTGAGACACTAAAAATCTAGTGAGCACACTTTTCTAATATCACAAGCCTGAGAAAGTTGGTCACTAAAAAGTATTGCAGATGATAACTCTTTGGGAGAAAATAATATTTGGATAGACTGAAATTTAAAGTTTGTCCTAAAAAAAATTAAGTGAAATTAATATTGTCAACACAGAGTTTAATCTTTTATCGGGATTTATGTGTATTTAAGAAAATTAAATGAATTTTATTATTAAAAAGGCACGACAATTACCCCCGTGGTTGAGCACTGGTCAACCAAAATTTAATTTTACTGGTTGTTCTTTACTAATACAATTACTTATCCCTACGGTCACCAACACAAGTTTACAAGATAAAATCATCATGCTTGTGCTTACATCATTCGATTTATCTATCTATGGTTATAATGCACTGGGCTCGTGCATCACATGCATAAGTGACACCACCATATAGAGTGTATACTGCATTATGGCAGTTCATTTGCAGTTAAAACCATTGCTGAAGCCAGAGTGTAATCAACAATTACATAGTCCACCACTACAAAGCTTTTAGTAGTCTCTAGAAGCCTTTGTAAACATTAACAAGAGTAGAAAAATCGTGAAAATCCATGGTTGTCCCTGGGAAATCAGTTTTGAAAAACTGGTTGCCCAGAAGATTTCTTTGGACTGCCCAGTACATTTCTGCAGTTTCCCCCCAAATTGCAGTAATCAACTCTCTGTCGTCCATGACACAAGCGAGCATGCCATCATGGAATTGACAAACCATCATGATGAATTTCTTTGGGCAACAAAATTTTGCCATGATCTTCCAAAGGCCCCCACGGCTGACTGTGTCAAATGTTTTTATGAGGCCAATGAATGTCGCATACAGATTGGAGTTCTGTTTTTAGCATTTCTCCTGGAGCTGACGAGCTGCAAACATCATGTCTGTGGTCCCTTGTCCTTTCCTGAAGCCACACTGACTCTCAGGCAGAAACTCGTGACCGATGTGATGAACAAGGTGATTCAGCAGAATTCTGGCAAGGAATTTGCTGGCTATTGACAGCAAGAAGATTTCCCACTGGTTGTCACAGGATTGTGTGTTGCCTTTCTGCTTGTACAAGTGGACAATGGATGCATCGTTGTACTCCTGGGGTATATTCTTTTAAGTCCACATTGACTGGAAGAGCTGTCAGTTTCTGCATGATGTAGAGGACTGAAAACAACTACAATCTTACTATGTGTGTAAGAAGGGCAGCTAAAGAAAAATTATTTGAGTACAAATTTTTTCCAGACATCTCTTTGTGCAGTTGTTGTTTTGCAATACATACTGTAATCAGTGCCAGAAAATAGTCCTGCCTGTTACAGTGACGTTAACATCTGGTATTAGCCAGCCCTGAATCGCCAAGTGATGGCAGGAAGTGAGATCATTACCTTGATTGACAGTCATATGGGGTATCAAATCTTTAGTAAACATTAACACCTGGTATAAGTAACAACTAGCAGACCCATAGGTTGTCCATACAAACCAATTTTTAATCAAAGTAATCGGACTCATTATACTCTATAGCCATCAAAATCTAGAGTTGTCCTACTGGGCTGTGACTGTCGCACACTTAGTTGCCTGAAGCTAAAATTGAGTTGTCCCAGGCTGCTGGGCAATGGATTTTTTTCTACCATGAAATTAATTATCATGCAGAAAATAAAATTCAGACTAAACAGCTAAAGTGATCAATGAAATGTTAGCCCCTTTTCTAGCTAAAGGTTGTTTTTTTGTTCCTTTTTTTCTGTATATATTTTTAAAACTTTGAATTGGCACTGTATAGCCAATATTGTGCTGAAATTAAAATATATACATACATACAGAGGCTATGGTGTATATATAGCATGGAAAAATCTATGTAGTTAAAAACTAACAACAAAATACTTAACCTATGTTAATAAAGCATAAAATGTAGGTCACAGTGACATTTGGATATAATGGTGTAGTACTAACAGAGATGCATCCCCTCATCAAATTTCAAGGTTCTAGGTAGGATAGTATGCATATAACATGCCCAAAACTAATGTGGTTATGAACTAAATGCAAAAACTTAAATAAAGTCAGTAAAAGATGAAATATAAGTTGTGATGCGCTTCATTTGTTGTAAGGGTATGGTAATAACAGATTCATATCATCATCAATTTCATGACTGAAGCATGAACAGTGGCTAATAAATGAACATCAAAAACACAAAACTTAACCCAAGTTAGTGAAGCTGACTAACGAGGGAGTAGTGCTCATAAAGATGCCTCCCCTCATGAAGTTTGTGATTCTAGATAGAATAGTATGTACAAAGCATGTGAAAAACCTGTGGTCATGAGCTAGATGCAAAAACTGAACCTAAGCCAGTAAAATATTAAATGAAGGATGCTGCAACCTTTTAAGTACATGTATGGTACTAACAGCAATGTATACAATCATCTTGTTTAATGATTCAAGCATGAACAGGTAAAATACAAAATTAAACCTGTCAGTGAAGCCAGAAATATGGGTCACTGTGACCTACTGTTGTGATGAAGGTGTATTATTCATCAAGATGCATTCCCTTGCCAAGTTTCATAAATCTAGATACAACAGTATATATTCAGTGTGCAAAAAACACTATTTGGTCATAAGCTAAACACAAAACCTTTTAACCTAAGCCAGTAAAATGTGACATGTAGGTCACTGAGACCATCTTTTGTTGTATGGGTGTGGAACTACTAGAGATGTATACAGTCATCTAGTATGATGATTCTAGCATGAACAGAGCTTGAAAAATAAACTTAAATGACAAAACTTAACCCGTGTCAGAGAAGCATGAAACATGGGTCACAGAGGACAGAACAGAGCAACACAGCATCAAATACTAAGGCAATAAGAGGTCGACCTCCACCATACATATCAGGGTTGACGATGCTACATTGCTGAAATACTATTAGATATGGATGGTGCTACATAACAAGTATAGATCTTGGTTCTCCATCTTGTACATAATCTGCTGCTTGGATATTCTACTAATGACCTGCATATTGGCACATTTCTTCATATTAAACTACATCTACCATATATGACTCGAATGTGTTGAGATCTTTCTACAGGAGGAGGTGATGACTGTGTTGATGAGGTCGCTATGCAGTCATCAGCAATTAGGTACACAGTTGCATGTAGGTTGTTGGGAATGTCATTTAGGTAGATCAAGAAAAGAGTTGGACCAAGTACTATCCCCTACAAAAATGCCAAATGTTATGGAAGCAACTGTATTAGGTACACAGTTGCGTGTAGGTTGTTGGCAATGTCATTTAGGTAGATCAAGAAAAGAGTTGGACCAAGTACTATCCCCTACAGAAATGCCAAATGTTACGGAAGCAACTGTTGGTGTGGCACAATTCAGTATGACCCTGCTGCATTTGGCATTGTAGGAATGAATCAATTCACTTTAGGGTAACTCCATTGCTACAGGCTTCTAGTAGTGATAAAAGCAGATTATCCTGTTTCAATGATTACATATGTAGCAAAAATTGTGGACCATTGGTCTGATAAATCTAATTGGTTGTGCCCAATGGTTGTTTATACCATAAATAAATGTATACCAAGTTATAGGAAAGCAAGTATTCTGGGTCTACAGCCCCAAAACCTCTGCATCAGCGGCTAAAATAGCAGTAGTAGACCGAGTTAAGTAGTAGTAATAGAGGTGATTAGCAGGTCCTTGTAAATTTTCAAAACAATTATCATATATGGTTCTTTCTCATTAAGTTGTGGGTTCTCATCGAGTCGTGGTTTTCTTTTTTCATGTGAATATTGTCGCCAAGTGATGGAAATACATGCTTACATTCGACCGAGTGCAAGTTTACAACTGATAACACGAAAGTCTCCAGACAAAGAAAAATCCAAAATGGAAAATTTAAATGAGTGTCAATTTCATACATATTATTTATGTTATTCCAGGGGAAGATAAATGTTGGAAATCCATGGTTGTCCCTGGGCAACCAGCTTTGAAAATCGGGTTGCTCAGCAGACTTGTCCGGTTGCTCAGTAAATTAGTGCAGCTTCCCTTTAACTTGGCTGTAATCAACATTCTTCACCAACATTTGTCATACATACATGTAGTGAGTTCTAATTGCACACAATACTTGTAATTCACCATCAGTCCTGCTAATGGAAAGTGTCACACAAGTTTACACACATATTTAATCTACTAGTGTTTGAGGTCAACAAATAGAAGACAATAGAAAAAGTTCCTTTTTTGTGACAACGTCTTGTTGTTCATCAGCATTCCAGTAGATGACCACCCCTGACCAGAAACTTGTCCATTTTTTAAGTTTATCTGAGTTTACATCATTATGGTTCATGGTATCGTTAATCTGACACTGTTAATCCTGTGTCAATACTGTCAGAGAGCTGTTAACTTTCCATGTGAGATATTTAACCCACAAACCAATGCAGTATGCAATGACAATTGTGATTGGTTTCATTACTTATGTCATAATCCGTTTGCTAAAGTTAGCCAACAGAAGCAACTGTCATATGCTCTAAAGCGAGTGACTACTTCTTCAAAAGACCAAGAGAAAACATCATAATAATAATAATAATAATGAGGACTTTGTATAGCGCCTAATCTTTAGAAGCTCTAAGCGCTTTACAACATTAGATAACACCTAAAAACATATATAATTATATGATTACGAAAAACAAACACCATGAAATTAGAAAACAAAAACATGCTGAAAATAGTTAAGGTAAGGATACATTATTAAGTCTTTAGGTCTATTCTTGCAGTCTAAATAGGTGACACATGTAACACATGTATTAGATCATAGGCATTCAGTGTGTCAAGTCAAAAATGAAACAAACCGTTACCATATGTTTGGTGTGTTGGCAAAGAAGCTAATACCATACTGAAAGCATGTAATTGTAATGAGCAACTGAAAAGTGGAGGCTATGTTTTAGTGTTAGCTTCCAAGTTTATGTTCAGGTTTAAAATGAACATCCAGCTAGTTGTTATTCATTTATTGTCCAAGATAAAGTTCATGATAAACTCATAATATAAAATGATCTGCAATGAGGAATGGTAAATTGTACTCTGCCACAAAATTTGCAAATGAAGTGCCACTTTATGCACTTTTGATCCAGTCTCACACAAGGCCTTCAAAGTGGGCATTTTACTAAAGAATCATTGCTCCTATGTGATGGTGTCTGCTTATGCCTAGTGATATCATTTCTTCCTCCATATACTGTTTTAAAATCCACTTTGAATGAAACACACAATGCAAACTCAGGACCTTTGCTACTTGCCTGCACACACTTAAACTCTGATTTCCAAGCATTGCTGAACTTCTTGTAATATTTCTTAGCCTGTGGTTTTTAACAAAACTTGCACATTCATAGCCAAATGTTATTAAAAACCACCTGGCAAGTAATTTTATTACTATAAAAATGAGGCAGTCAGGGAAAACTATACTATAATAGGGTCAATGAAACCTTCATTTATATCCATTAAAAAAATCCATATCTAGCCATAGCAGTTGTATGAGCTGAACATACAAGAAACATATTCTACTGACCATTTAAAATTTGTTGTCAGTATCATGGTGATCATAATTTTAAACTTGAGAGTCTCTATCACAAATATACAAGGTCACTATCTCAGTGCTGATTTATTTTTTCACTTAATTTTGTTTACTTTATAGTCTCCGCAAAAACAACTTCAGAAGCCAAATAGTAAAGATTAAAGCTGATGGCATGCAGGCAAATTATAGTACAGATCAAAGGTTATTCTGATTTGTTCCAAAGTATATTTTTAATTATCATTCTACCAATTAGCATAAATTCTGTAATAAGTTGTCTAAATGCTAAATTACTATACTATTTATATACTTCTATAAAGGATGCTGTGGAAAATGTATGGCCCTGAATATATGTAACTGCTTGTGGATATTGATTTGAAATGAAATATGCCCTTACAAAAAATAAAAAGAAATTATCAACTATTTTAAATTTCTATTTACTCTCTGTTTATGCTATGATTTGTCTAATGAGCAATAAAATCTATATTTCGATACAAAGATAAAAACTTGCTGTCAGAAGCATATCGTCTTATATAATTTAAGTACATGTACATGTATATCGATGGTATAATGGTACAAACTGCGCGGGCGGGGGGGAGAGGCAGAGCTTAATGTGTAGGGTTTCTTGGCAACATGTAATATTATGTTAATTCATATCTGGATCATGTTTTGTATATTTTATGATTTTTTACCAAATGTGATACACATCACTGAAAATGTTCTGTTGTGACTGGACAACTCTTACCTCTGTCTAGTTCCAGCAGAGTTATCTCTCTTAAGTGCAATGGAGTACCTCGTTCTGTCCTTGTAAAATTGATAATCATTGCTCTCTATGACAGTGTGTGACATGCATGCTAAATTAGGTTAGAAGGTATATTTATTTCACCAAATGTTAACATTAAGGTCTATGGAAAAGCAATTAGTAACGTGATACCGGATGCAACACCCATGAAATCATAAGGGAGGCAACTACATTATGAGTAAAGATAGCCGAATGGGGAAGCTAATCACTCCTAGGTCATGGCAGTGTCATAGTCCTACAATACGATGGGTGCAGAGGAATGCCAAAGTCAGTTAAAGAAGAGATAAGCTTCTTAAACGAAACAAAGCTATATAATCACTTTTGTTAACATTATTTTAGTTTTCTTTGTTTCGTTAAAGGTACTCCAATTTTAAGAGACTTTGGTATTTCTTGGCTACCATTGCATTTCAACCAACTGAAATGTATGTCAACGGAACTTGAAAATGTGTCCACTTGCTTGTGTCAGAATTTGATTCCATTACAAAAAAGACATCAGAGTAAGTATAGACCGACTAAAGCAATTAGGCTTTAATTTGTGGAAAAGTGTCAATATGGACTGCCAAGTGTGCGAGATATTCCTGAAAATTTGGCCTCTAGTTCCCGTTAGTCGACCGGGGATCACGCTACACAACGCCGTATATTTAAGGAGTAAGACGTCGCCCTAAACAACATAAATATCAGGGTAGACGTCTTACATTGTAGGACTAGGCAGCGTCGATGAATTTTAAGTAAACACACCACCCTGTTTTCGGCATGTATTGAATGAGATGTGTTACGCTGTATGTCGATTCTAACTGTGTTGAAACAGTTCGTGAGCGAAATAAATTGGGTACTTTTAGCTACATTAAAAGACGCTGACCTGAAAATTCACTGAGCTACAGACACGGATTCGGATATAATCCTATGACTAAGCGCCTGTCTGCCAAAAAAACAAAACAAAAGAAGAACAAAAGTAGAACAATGTATAACTACAAAAGGTTATTATCTGACTGTCAATTGTCCCTTACCATTAGGAATGATGAGACACAGCGATAAAAAGCTTGTGTACGCAATAAACTTCATGGTTTGATCAAAATTCACAACTCAAATTGTTCGTATGAACTCCATTTTTTAATACGAAAGCAGCGAAACTGCGGTGACAGATCAGACTGGTATATCTTTCAATTTTTAGCTATCAATATAATAGGTGACAAAATTGGGGAAAGGTATTTTTTTTTAAATAAGAGACGAAAGACGGCATTCACTAGATCGAAAAGAGGCGAAAGGCTGTTTTATTGACTACATGGACTATAGGAAGACAAAAGGAGGCGAAAAGAAGCATTTAAAAAAAAAAAAAAAAAAAAAAAAAAAAAACAGGAGACAAAAAGAGGCATAAACAAAAGTGAACAGAGTCTAAAATCGGCTTTAAAGACTATAAAAGACTGTAGGATAACAAATGGAGGCCAAGGGAGTCATGATGGTAAATGATTTTTCCCCAAAAAATTGGTGTGGCACAGGGTCTTTGTGGTGTAAGCCCCCCACCCCACCCCCAGAAAAAAAAAAAATTACATTGAAATAAAAAAAAAAAAAAAAAAAAAAAAAAAAAATTGCTGGATAGTAGGGTATCGACCGGAAAGAAATGATTTTGGTTTGGTAATATTATATTGGCCCATGACTCCCTCTGTTCCTCCTATTAACGATGAATGAAGAGTGATTTTATGTCGAAGGTCACAATTAGTGGTAGAATTAAAGTATGCTTAAAGTATCACAGATAAAAAACTATTTGCATTTTATAAAGTTATCAAAAACAATTTTTTTAATGCGATGTATGTGTTTTTGGTCGTTCCTGTCATCAAGGTATGCATGAGTAACACTTCTTTATAAAAGCGGCATAATAAATGGGGATAATCCAATTAATTAAGCAGAAAAGTTTGTTAAAAAAAAATTTTTTTTAAAACCGATGCAAAGGCATGATAAAAGAGAACATGATAGAAGTAACTGAAAAACACGCAGAAATTTTTTTTTATACTTGATAGTTGGTGCAACTGTTCTATTAGGTATACGTTTATATATTGAAAGTGCTCTATTTTTAAAAAAAATTCTATATCTGACGATAAAAACCCACAGTTAAATTAGTTATGCTAAGAAAACAGGTAATTCCACTTCCAGAAATACTGTAATGGATTAGAGATGAGCGCCGGCGACATAAGAGAAAAGCGCAAGCGACATGATTGAAACTAAATTTTTTGTACATAACTGACCAGTGATATGAACACCATAATTAACACTATTTACCATGCAGAATTAAATTCAACTGTATAACAGGTTTTAAAATGTCACCAACTGTGCTTTTTGTATACATCAACACCTGACCTAAGACAACACTACCACCATCTTTCCAGTGATACATTTTGTTTGAGATATGGCAACTTGTATAATTTTTTCATCTTGTCCAGCAAAACTGGATATTAAAGAATTTATAAAGTCGATTTCATTGTCTTAGTTTACAATGTATTATTTTATAGCACACATGGGTTAATACCAGACAAAATTAATTAACTAAATAAACTAGTGCTGGTGGACCAAAGGAGGATAACATAGTATGGACAAAGTCTAAATATATTTCTATATTAAAAAGCAAACATAAAGAAGCAAAAACAAACAACAACAAAAAATAAAAAAATAAAGCATAAACAAAGTCAGAAACGAACAAACTGAGAAATCTTTTAGAACTCATAAGCCTAAGCTGTCTATTTCATACAAATAAATGGGATAACAAATACCATGTGCAACAATATATCAAATATTACAACCAACTGACAATGGCATTAATCTCAGGTTGATAAAAATCAACAAAATTAAAAATTATTTAGTTCAAAAGAGATTGAACATTTTAGAAGTGTAAGAAAAAAGTGCAAAAAAGTATAATTATTTTTATATATTTTAAACCTGGTAGAGGTTACCATGGTAACTGCTTAAAGTAGGATGGGAATAGTAACTGCTAATTTAAGAATCGCACGAATAGCAAGAGGATTTATAATCCCTATAGCTTTTACCGGGTTTGGTAAGATTTTACTAGGGTTTGGTGCGATTTGGTACGATTTTACCGGGTTTGATGCGATTTTACTAGGGTTTGGTACGAATTTCTTTGGGTTTGTTGCAAAAGCTTTAAAAGAAAAGTTAGTATACAGTAAAGTTTTAAAACACGATGAAATACCATCTTCTGGAATAAGTAAGTTGCACATTATTGATGATATGGTGAGTACAGCAATAATGATAATCAATAAGTCACGAATAATTGAATCAGATAGTTAGCGAGTACAACAGTTACAAAGAGATAAAGAATACAGAAATCCAGATACATTTATAACATGAGTTATATACATGTCTCTGAAAACTCCAAAGTACTGAAGAGTTTTTTAAAAAAATAATTAGAATGTAGAAAGAAACTAAGAGTTGTGTGTGTGTGTGTGTGTGTGTGTGTGTGTGTGTGTGTGTGTGTGTGCAGAAGCTTACGGTTATGTGAAATTCTTATCCAACAAAGTTAAAGGAATCAACGTAAATGAAAAATATGTATCTATCGGTTGCTACAATATTAACTGTTTACATGTACAATGCTTAAATAGAAAGTTTTACAACGGCAAAGTCTACATTTGAACACGGCAAAGCCAACTTTCGTTACCATAGAATGATAACCTGAAAAACAAATATATTTTAAAAATATAAATGACAACAGAGAATTATCCATTTAATTACAGAGAATATATTTGAACACACACAGACACACACACATATATATATATATATATATATATATATATATATATATATATATATATATATATATATATATACATATATATATATTTATATATACATATATTTATATATATTATTACATCAACGACAAGAGTGAAGTGAAAACTTCTTTAATTCAAAAGTTATAGTAACTTGGATCATTAATTACACAATGTATATAACCAACTACAACTCTAAATTGCTAGTGTTCAATAGTCAGAGACCTACACGGACATCTAACGAATCAGATACACTTTATATGTTTTTGAAACCTAAATATGTATACAGTTTACTCGATCAGATCAATAACACCAAAAGTTACTACAATGAATATTATTCAAGTTTACTAGAATCTCTACCTGTTCTTGTTCACTGTGACTTTTTTTCATACGACGTTAATGGAAATTGCAAGCAATTACAAAAAAGTGCAATATATAGACTCAATATCAGTATTAAATATGCAGACGGAAAAGTACTAGACTTCAACGGTATGCTTCTAACATATGTATTTAGGTTATTTTAGGACACCTCATGCAATCATCAAGGTAGGAAAACAATTTCTAAGAGGTCGTAGCGATTTTAGTTTTAAAATATATAGAGAAAACATGTGAGAAAGACATGATGTTAGTAATTGACTAAGCCATACAATCAATAAACGGTGACTTAAAGCTAACAACAACCGTATTATAAAATTTAGGTTATCGTGTCAATTTATCTCATACAAAAACGTGTTGATAATCAATTACGTAAGACTTTGGAGAATGACGATTTGAAAGATATAAAACATGGAGAGAAGAAGTTGATAATAAATTAACTGTTATGTATCGGAGTGACAAAGAAACAGCTACAAAAACTGAAGAATTACAAAAGAAGATTTAGACGATAACAAAAAAAGAGTTTATACGTACAAGGCTTGTTTAAACAGATATTCACGATACTGTCTAATGCAATAAAAGTCTTTCAAACTGTAAGAGAAAGACCAAAAGAAATACCAAACATTCAACAGCACTTGCAACCTATTTAACAAAGGATAAACTCAAAGATATATTCACTAGAATATGATAGGGAAAAAATTTAAAAATCTGTAGAGAACTATAGTTCTTTACAGTCTCAACTTGAACAATTCAAAAATGACTTAAATAATGAAATCAGACAAAATGATCAAGAAATTAAAATCTTAATGATTTTAAAGGTGTTGATTTAAACAGAAATAACTAAAAAGATAGATTACATCAAACACAAAATAAATGTGGTTAAAAGTACGACGAACAACTTACGATTTCTCTATTACTAACTTAGGCGAAAAAATTGAAAAATTGATAAAGATCAGACATTACGAATTCTCAAAAAAAAAAAAAAAACCTAACACCCCCAAACCCCTCGAAACCAAAACAATGAAATTTTAGGCTGGATTAGAAAAATAAAAATCAAAAACAGATAATAAAGAATACGTTGATAAAGAACTAATAACTACTATGGGTCTGGTGCCAAGTAGTATTGATGAATTAGACAAAAGTGTGAAATTATTAAGAAAAGTATTTAATTATACGGAGCAATAGTTTACAATCGAAACATATGCTTGAAAATCAGATCGCGAACAAGCCCCGTCTTACAATCAGTACTAATAACTTAAAAACTGACGTAAATTAAAAGCATTATATCAATAAATCAGAAATTCATGAGAAAATAAAAGAAAACATAGAAATGTTCGAAACGGAATTAAACACTGAAAAGGGTGTAAAAAATATTGCAATAAATACAACAATTGATCAGAAAAAAAGAGGTTAAATAAAATCGATGATAAACTATTACCTGGATGCATAGTGCGTTTTTATTTTCACAATATATTAGAACTTTGTGTGTTAGATACCACTAAAAATCAAATAAAAACTACTTTAGATTTGAAAGTTGTGATCCAAAACATGTATACGGTTTGTTGGATATATTTAATGCTTCATTTACACCACAAAGAATAGCTACTATTTATGGATTTGACTATGCTCTATCACGTTTTGTTGTGACATTTGTATGACGTTCAAATGTTTGCGGCTACAAGCTTCTGTGAGAACAAACACCACAGAGCAAGGTACAATATATGAAAAACTTGGAAAGTTACGACCAAGAGCGAATAATGCAAAGAACATTGGTACTATAGCTATTTAGTTTATAGTATACAGAAAGAAATTTAGAATACCACTAGATATTTACAGATCGATCTCCGTTGTATTCTTTTGTTCTCCACCAGGATTTGAGATTTACAATTACGTTGCAGATAGCATTTGAAGGAATAAAAGGTGCAAACCAGGATTACGACCTGGAGAATATATGTCTACAGTACAATACAAATACTTCTGATATAATGGCTAATTATGTGGACGAAAAGTACAGCAATGGAAACATCACACGACAGAGAATTATTGATGTAGCAGCTAATACGATTTTAACAAATGTCATACTTGATTCACCAAGAATGTGAAGAAAAGAAATATCGATAATGTGCAAAACAAGACAACAAATATGATCATGAAAAGTATTTTAATTACACAAAAAATAATAATGATTACTGTGGAAGAATTACCCAGCACGTTTTGTTCACAGGGGTATCAAATTATTGGTTTTAGTTGGTGTTTTTACCACACAGCAACACAAATAGGTTATTTAATTGGAATACTATGCCTTGCTCAGATTTCAAGTACCTTTCTTGGAGAGTTCATACATTTCACAAACGGTATTCTTGAATGCTCAATGATTGGTCCGATTTAGGTGTCGCATTTTCAGTCGTTTTATTAAATTTACCGATGTAATAAATGAATATATATTTCATTTTGTTGTAAAAAAAATATGAGTCTTTTGATTCTATGAGTTCAAAAGTTGTTTCGGACTCACAATTTGAATATGGACCACAATCATCAGCAGATTCAATATCGTTATTCTCTTTTCTATGAAGCAATTACCGTTCTGTACAAAGAAGTAAATCCAGCGTAATTTCTCCTCCGCGGTAATTATCTTCCTGTTAAAATCAATTGGTATTCTCATCTCAGATTCCCATTTAATTCCACTTAGTCTCTTACCCCCCATTTTTGTGTTTCTCCTCACTAGGTACTTCAGGCGTTTATCAAATCCAGTCAGTTTTTACGTCATATAATATTAATCTATTTTTCCCCGTTATATCTCTACAATCATGACTTTCTGGTAAAGTAATGTTACGACGGATTGTGTTAAAATTATGTACATCATTGTTATTATTATTCGAATTAAATACCTGTTCACTAAGTAAAGGTATTACGCATTCAGACAATGATTTCCGTATTTGAAAGTAGACACGAAATTTATAAACTGATTTCACTAACTCTGATATACTTTTATCTGTTTCATGTCAATAATATATTCCGCATCCAGCTGTTGCTATTGATACTGCCCATTTGAATTAATTCTGTCAGAATTTCATATCACAATTTACAATGTATATATTAACAAAGTCATCACTGTCACATCTTAAAGTGTACTTATCATAATGTTTAGCAGCTTGTATGTCAAATAGTTGTTTTCAGTGCATGACAGTTTTATGTCGTTAATTATTTGTGCAATATTTTGCAACTAAGTTGCTGGACAAGGATAAGGTGCAGTTCTTGTTAATTAATTTAACTCTAAAGATAACTGCTTAATTGTCATATATTTTCATACGTCAACTAAATTATCAATAATAACACATTTGATTTTTCCTTTTCTATATTCTCCGAGCTGCTTGTTCTATTTTTGGTGTACTCTTGTTGTGAAATGCTTGTTAAACAATATGTATTTTATCGTCCTACCACACTCTCGTTTAAACTTTTCATAATAAATTATTTCGGATATGTACTAATAAACCATCGAATAGCCACTATCACTGTTATGGTAAAATGCACACTATTGACATCTACTGTACTTTGTTCCACGTTTTTCCATCTTTTCTATCTTTTGCAACTGTCACATTCCGTCCGCACTTTCCGTTTATTTACCAGACTGAATTTACTATAACAGAAGTATCTAAAATAGGCACTAGTTCAAAGAGAGTAGTAAGACGGTTTATGATTATCAGGCACTTCCATGCCACTGCAATACTTGTATACTTTCGAAAGTAACGTTTCGACACAAGAGTCCCCAACAGCTGAACAAGTGGCTCTCAATTATCAACCATCGTACTATTAACTTTTAAACAAATACACATTATATTTTGATACCGACAATGCTGTTTTCGGGTTGAACTCGTTAAATATTTATATCATCTCTCTGAAAACTGTTTAATTGAATACACTTTGTCTCAGCAGTCTGTCCTGTATAGTAATTGTTTCATTTGTGAACTAATACTATCGGGTCTGACGTGTCTAGTAATTACCTAATGATTGTCAAATATATACCCAAGTGTGACTGGTCTACTAAGTTTCAATTTTCATTTTTATTGTTTTCAAAGCCCTATACAAAGTTTTAATACTCAAAATATGAGTGGTCTAGAGAATTCAATTTCGATTTTAGCATACAAAATTATGTAAGTGGTTCATGAAACTTAAATTCTCAACCATTGCTGATTTCTGGACCTTGACAGGCCTTGATAGTAGTATAAATTTCTTTCAACTTTTGAAATTGCGAAACTCACGTTACGACAAAAAAAAAAAAAAAAAAAAAAAAAAAAACGTGTTCATAATGAGAGAATTTAATCCAATTTTTTTTAAAATACGAAATTATCAGTAAAAATACATAATCAATCTATACTCATCGTGCGGAAATCAAAAGATTCTTCCATGAATTCTTGTAAACAATGTGCTGTCATCTTTCTATTCCACCTGTATACTACTGACATTCTCAAACACAATGTGTTACGACTCTATGGTCTAAGAAAAATGTAACAGAAAGAAAGTGAAACCAACAAATCAAGTAAAAATCAACAAGCAATTTATTACTAGATAATTAAAATGAAAAATCAAAAAGTCACTTACAGTAATGTGTTTTGAAATCCTAATAATCCAATAAGAATGATTGTTCTAATCACAAGTCCTAAATATAGAATGTTCCGAATTCACGGCTGTGTCCTTGAATGTTATGATGTGCTAATGGTCTCCAAAGTCCTGATGTACTAGAAATCTTGATGTGCTGATGTCAAAATGAAGTATTCCAAAATATCTGAATAAGTTCACTTAAATTCCAAAATCATCAATTAAAAATCCAAAATCCAAAAGTTTATGAGCACTGTTATAATCCAATGAATATTTAAAATAATTCCTCTCTTAGAATTTGGAATGAATTTTCACAACTGTAATAGCTCTTTACAAGACTGATGGTAATGTCAAAACTGAATAAATGTCCACCAAACATGGTATATATAAAGATTGGTCACATGACAGAATGTTCTAGAATGTGTGTCATCTTAATGGAATTTTACTTGTAAACAAAAATTCAACCTTGACCTTCAAATTGAGAAAACATATTGATCAAAACAACCTAATTCAAGGACACTATTTAAACATGTTTTTCCTGATAACATTAAAATTTAAGCAAATATTAAAGTAAAGAAACATTTACAATTTCCTAAAATATTTATAATATTATATAAACATCATACATAACACCTCCCCTCATAAAGAAAAAGAAAGATTTATGTAATAAAGCTTTCTTTTGAATATACATCTAATACTACAATAACCCAAATTACATAAGAACATGTTTTATGATACTGGACTTAATTACATCAAGAATATTACATTTCTAGGCACGTGAGAGTGCATCTGCAATCACATTGTCTTTTCCCTTGATGTGTTTGATGTCAATGTTATATTCCTGCAATATCAAACTCCATCTCAACAATCTCCGATTTTTATCTTTCATTTTGTTGATGAAAGTAAGGGGATTGTGATCACTGTACACAATAATTGGAGAAAGAGCTGAGGTAACATACACTTCAAAATGTTGTCAAGCCAATATCAAAGCCAAACATTCCTTCTCAATTGTGGAATAATTTTTCTGGTGCTTGTTTAGTTTTTTAGAAAAATAACACACAGGGTGATCCACACCACTTTTGTCTTCCTGAATCAATACTCCACCATCCCCTACATCACTTGCATCAACAGATAATTTAAATGATTGGCTAAAATTTGGTGCAGAAAGAACTGGTGCATTCTTAAGCATGGCCTTTAACTTGTCAAAAGATTCCTGACACTTGTCATACCAATGAAATTTGGTTTTCTTACTCAATAAACTTGTCAAAGGTTCAGCAATTTTGGAAAAATTGGAACAAAATTTCCGATAATATCCAGCCATACCTAGAAATCGCATCAGTTGCTTTTTACAAATTGGAACTTGAAATTCAGAGATAGCTTTGACCTTAGCTTCTATAGGTTTAACTTGACCTTGTCCCACAATATGTCCTAAAAATGTGACACAAGCATGGCAAAACTCACTTTTGCTCAAATTAATTGTCAGATTCGCATCACTGAGTCGATCGAAGAATTTTCGAATGGTTTCCAAATGATCTTCCCAGGTGTTGTTGTAGATAATGACGTCATCGATATAAGCGTCACAATTATCAAGACCAAATGTTATCATGTTCATCAGACGTTGAAACGTTGCAGGCGAATTTTTCATTCCAAACGGCATGACTTTATATTGATAAAGTCCATCTGGAGTTACAAATGCTGAAATTTCTTTTGCCCTTTCCGTCAGTGGAATTTGCCAGAATCCTTTTAAAAGGTCAAACTTGGTGACATATTCCGCATTTCCAATTTTATCAATGCAATCGTCCATTCTTGGGATTGGAAATGAATCAGTTTTGGTGACACTGTTGACTTTTCTATAGTCAGTACACATACGGAATGTATTATCTGGCTTGGGAACAAGAATACATGGTGAACTCCAGTTACTTTTACTTGGTTCTATGAAATCATTCTCCAGTAAATACTGCATTTCTTTCTTCAGATAGTTCTGTTTGAGAGGATTCATCCTATAAGGATGCTGTTTCACAGGCGCAGAATCTACAATGTCAACGTCATGATAAATTTTACTTGTTCGTGTTGGAATATCAGGAAACAAGTGCTCATAGTCATGTAATAGCTGTTTTAGTTCATTTCTTTCCTGTTGTTGTAGATGTGAAAGTTTCTGGTCTAGGTTGTTCAATATTTCTGAATTCCGAAGATTGGTTATACCAGAGTCACTATAGTCTGATTGTATTCCATCGTTGATATCTTCACTGTGTGGGACAGGTACAACTAAATTAACAGAATAATTAGCTGAGCTATCTCTGTCAAAATATTCCTTTAACATATTTATATGACAAAGTTGTTTCTGTTTCCGTCTCCCAGGAGTGTTAATGATATAATTGAAGTCATTTACTTTCTTTTCAACGGTATAAGGACCATAAAATTTAGCCTGAAGAGGATTTTGAGTTATGAGCAAGAGAGCCAGAACTTTGTCACCAGGTTTAAAACTCCTTTCCTGTGAATTTCTGTCATACCTTAATTTCATTTTTGACTGGGTAGTGTGAAGATTAGTTCTTGCTACTTCACAGGCCTTTGACAACTTGTATTTGAAATCAGAAACATAATCAAGAAGATTAATCTTTGAATCTTCATTTGAAAGAAGTTTCTCTTTCAATAATTTCAATGGTCCACGGACAGTATGACCAAAAACTAGTTCAAAGGGACTAAAACCCGACGACTCTTGAACTGATTCCCTAACAGCAAACAACAACAAATGAACACCCTCATCCCAATCCTTTTCTGTATCAAAGCAATATGATCGAATCATATTCTTCAAAGTTTGATGAAATCTTTCCAAAGCACCTTGACTTTCAGGGTGATAGGCAGAAGATTTAAACTGTTGGATGCCTAATTCATGCATAACTTGTTGGAAAATTCCAGACATAAAATTTTACCCTTGATCCGACTGGACAGATTTGGGAAGGCCAACAAGTGTAAAAAACTTCACCAAAGCTTTCACAATAGTTTTAGTTTTTATATTTCTCAGAGGAATTGCCTCTGGAAATCTTGTAGATGCACACATGATGGTCAACAAGTATTGGTTGCCTAACTTGGTTTTAGGTAAAGGACCAACACAGTCTACTATTATTCTACTAAATGGTTCATCAAATGCAGGAATAGGTTGCAGATGAGCCTTAGGTATCTTCTGATTGGGTTTTCCTACCATTTGACAAGTGTGACAAGATCTGCAGTATTTAGAAACATCACTTTTCAGTTTCGGCCAATAAAAACGATTCAAGATCTTGTGATAAGTCTTACGGACTCCTAAATGACCAGCCAAAGGAGTTTCATGGGCTAAATTAAGAATTTCCTGTCGATATGACTTAGGAACAACAATTTGATAGCTCACTGACCACTCGTCACCAGCGGGTACATCAGGTGGTCTCCATTTCCTCATAAGGACCCCATTTTGCACAAAGTAACACACTGGAACTTGTGTGGCTTCAGTTTCACTAATAGCCCTCTGAAACAAACAAGATATCTCGGGATCTTGCTCCTGTTCAACGACAAGGGATTGCCGTTTGTCATCCTGATTAGAACAAAGAGAATGAGTTGCCAAAAGAGGATCACTGTGATCAATACCGTTTGATTGATCAATACCTGAGGAAACAGTGACCTCATCAAAAGACTGACCAATACATGTGTCAGCTAAAGGAATAATATCCTGATCAACATCAATCTCAAGAGCTCTTTTTGCCATAGCTCTAGTAACTGCACAAGCAGGATACAAATCAGGGATTTCAGTTTCGACAGGATCAACTTTCTGATCCAAACAAGGCTTGTCAGTTACAAGTGGATTAACCACAACCTTATCTCAAGCTAGGTCATTGCCTAGTAATAAATGAACACCCTCTATGGGTAAAGAAGTCACTGCCCCAACAGTCACAGGTCCAGAAACTAAGTCTGATGCCAAATTTACACAATGAAGAGGAACATTTACAAAGCCGCACTCTACTCCCTGAACAAGAACACTTTCACTTGAAGAAGACTCCTCAGACAAAGGCAAAGTACCTGATAATAAAAGACTCTGAGAAGCTCCAGTGTCCCTTAATATTTTAATTGGGATAGGTTGGGCAGAATCACCAATAAGTGATATAGAACCTTCTGACATGAATGGTTCATAAGCCTCCAAAATAGAATCAGACTGGGGTTTGTTTGACCCAACAAATGTATTGCTTTCAATACAAGACCGTGACCTTGACCTCGTAGAAATAAGAGCATTTGGAAAAGCTCTGTCTTTTCTCTGTTGCTTATTTTTCAACTTGAAGCAATCAGAAATAACGTGCCCTTTCGTTTTACAATAAGTGCACGTAGGAAGAGATAAGGATTTCTGATCAGTCTTATCAGATGTTTGATTCCTAACAGTTGTGCTGTTGTGAAATTTGGAAGTACTCGAATGAGATTGAAATGGTTTTTTACCAGAAAACTGCTGAGAGGACGATTTATTACCAAATGAAATTTTGTGAGTCAAGGAATAATCATCAGCCATACGAGCAGCATTTTCCAAAGTTTCCACATTCTGCTCGTCAAGATAGGTTTTAACATCACTATGGATGCACCTCTTGAACTCTTCAATTAATACGAGCTGTCGGAGGTTATCATAACCTTGATCAACTTTCTTGGCTGAGCACCACCTATCAAATAGTTGTTCTTTATCCCTTGCAAATTCGACATGAGTTTGTCCAGTTTCTTTTCTACAATTCCTAAACCTTTGTCGATATGCCTCTGGTACCAACTCATAAGCTTTCAAGATGTACTCCTTAACCACATCATAATCAGTGCTTTGTTGTACTGACAGTGAAGTGTAGACTTCACGAGCTTTGCCAATAAGTACACTTTGTAATAACAAAGTCCAATGCTCTCTGGGCCATTTCAAGTTTTCAGCTATTTTCTCGAAATGAAGAAAGTATTTATCTACTTCTTTTTCCTGAAAAGGGGGTACTAACCTAATATATCTAGTAACATCAAAACCTGAACTTGTGTTTAAAGGAGTGGAGTGTGCTCTGTTTGCCAGTTCTAATTCTCTTAATTTAAATTGCATTTCCCTTTCTTCTCTTTGCATCTGCATTTGTATTTGTCTCTCTTCTTTCTGCATTTGTATCTGTCTATCTTCTTTCTCTCTCTCTCCATCTGCATTTGCCTCTCTTCTTTCTCTCTCTCCATCTGTATCTGCCTCTCTTCTTTCTGCATTTGTATCTTCCTCTCTTCCTTCTCTCTCTCCATTTGTATCTGCCTCTCTTCTTTCTGCATTTGTATCTGCCTCTCTTCCTTCTCTCTCTCTCTGAATCTGAAGCTTTGCCAATTCTAAATCAATCTGGTTCTTTAACTCTAATTCCCTTAATTTCCTGTCAGAACCAGATACAGGCTTTCTCTTCAAACTTAAAGCACTGCTATCAAAAATTCCCTTTCCTACTAAATACTGAATCAAAATAATCTCTATCTCCTGTTTTGTCAATGATACTTTTGCCTCAGATAGACTGTATTTTCTGGCAAGCTCGAGCAACTCATCCTTTCTCATGTACTCTAACCCCTCCTGGGTAGGTTTTGAAATGAAATTCTGAACATTAGATGCCATTGTAAATGCTTGTTGGTTTCACACAAAAAAAATTCTCTATTTAAAAATCTTTGCCAAAGACAAAAAAAATTCTCCGAGACAAAATCAATATGAATTTCAAAGATAAATTTAATATCTCTAATATGCTTTAAAGAAATTCAGATCCCAGAAGACGAGCCCCCAATTTCTGTTACGACTCTATGGTCTAAGAAAAATGTAACAGAAAGAAAGTGAAACCAACAAATCAAGTAAAAATCAACAAGCAATTTATTACTAGATAATTAAAATGAAAAATCAAAAAGTCACTTACAGTAATGTGTTTTGAAATCCTAATAATCCAATAAGAATGATTGTTCTAATCACAAGTCCTAAATATAGAATGTTCCGAATTCACGGCTGTGTCCTTGAATGTTATGATGTGCTAATGGTCTCCAAAGTCCTGATGTACTAGAAATCTTGATGTGCTGATGTCAAAATGAAGTATTCCAAAATATCTGAATAAGTTCACTTAAATTCCAAAATCATCAATTAAAAATCCAAAATCCAAAAGTTTATGAGCACTGTTATAATCCAATGAATATTTAAAATAATTCCTCTCTTAGAATTTGGAATGAATTTTCACAACTGTAATAGCTCTTTACAAGACTGATGGTAATGTCAAAACTGAATAAATGTCCACCAAACATGGTATATATAAAGATTGGTCACATGACAGAATGTTCTAGAATGTGTGTCATCTTAATGGAATTTTACTTGTAAACAAAAATTCAACCTTGACCTTCAAATTGAGAAAACATATTGATCAAAACAACCTAATTCAAGGACACTATTTAAACATGTTTTTCCTGATAACATTAAAATTTAAGCAAATATTAAAGTAAAGAAACATTTACAATTTCCTAAAATATTTATAATATTATATAAACATCATACATAACAAATGTGTGTACTGTTTTTTAATTAATCATGATAAATCTATTCCCATCAGTCCGGCAGTATTTTATGTTGATATGATACAATATTTACATGTTGTTCCACTGGAAAGGGAAATGGAACCAAGTCGCTTTCTTCTGCTTACTAGTAAGTCAAGCCAAATTACTATTTACTCCAAACGATAGATATCTTATAAACTTCACTAGATATCTTAGACACATTATAAGATTTCTTATAAATCTTTTATGATAACTTATAAGTTTTATGATATATTTTATATTCATTATATGATATCTTATGTACAAATTTAATTAAGAAGAGTCGTGGTAGCTCAATTGGTTGGACTCGTAATCCAAAGTTGCTACCCAAATGAGTCCGGGTGAACTGCCCGGTGTGCCGTTATGAACGGCACATAACTCCCATTTTCTCGGCATGTTATAGAAAATAGTGTATTAAAAGTACCGTTAAAACCGACAAAACAAACAAACAATATCATTTAAGATGTTCTATAAAGTTTATAAGATATCCTAAAAAGTCTACAAGATATCTAATAAAGTCTATAAGATATCCTGGAAAGTCCACAAGATATCTTAGAATGTCTACAAGATATCTTAGAAAGTCTATAAGTTATCTTAGAAATTCAACCAAATATCTAATGAAGTCTACAATATATCTAGTAAAGTCTACAAGATATCTGATATATTTTACAAGATATCTGATATATACAATATCTTGTACAATGAATTTTTTTTTATCTTAATCTTTATTTAATATCTTCTAAAGTTTATAAGATGTATTATATAGTTTGTGAGATATCTTTTTTTCCAGTAAATACATATTTAGACTGCCACATATTAATTTTCAGAAACCAAAGCAAACTTGATTTGCTAGTGAAAACAAAACAATGTGCTCAAGTAGTTATACGTGTTATTGTTATATATGATTGCTTTCGCCAAAAGTTACACACCAAAAAGGAATAAAGAGCCGCAGTAGCTCAGTGGTTAGCGTGCCGGACTCACGACCCAAATGGTGCGGGTTCGAATCCTACCATCGGACCACCCTAGGTCAGCTACCGTGGTGTGTCCTTGGGCAAGGCACTTTACTCCAATTGCCTCGGCACTAAATAACCTACTTGTGTTGCTGTGCCGTAAAGCACCAAACCAAACCAAAAAGGAATAATACTTTACCGTAGACCTTTCTAAACTCCATTGCTGTGGGTATTTTCAAAAGAGGCAACATCAAATAGACACCTAGCCAAAGTACAATGAGGAATCTAATATTCAAACCTTTGAATAAATAAATGTTACCATTTTAAAAAAAAATATTGTCCGCGATTTATCTTCGTGTATGAGCACATCATGTAGCTTAAAAATATTAACGTCGTAGAGATGCTAACATCTGAGTCATCAATTTGTGTAAAATTAGACAACGACGGAAAGCAAAAGGTACAACTTACGACGTTGTATTTGTTAACCTCATTCAATGTTTGTCGAACCTCCACTAAAAGCTGTGTATTTTTTTACCCTCCATTGTGCAATATATTTTCCCGCTAGATTTACTACGAGTTTTGAAATTGATATGGTATACAGCGTGTGATCGGTACCAATATTGATTGATTGATAGATTGATTTTAACTTGGTTTCATTGTTTTTTAGTCTGGAGGAACAATCAAATCTAAATATTTTAATTAGAACTATCGAGGTTCAAATGGAACTTCAGCTAACAATGACCTTTAAAAATTATAATAAACGATTTTTTTCTTCCGAGTGATTCTGTGTCTGCCCCGTATTCATCAAATATTGACCCTTATTTCAGCCATGTTTAAATGGATACATAACAAACATCAACATTTATAAACTTGTTGTGCAAACGAGCCAATACTTTCATGAATTATTATCAATTATCGATAAGCTGAATTATGGCTTTAACTCATTTAGAGGGGATCGGAAAAGGGCTCTTGAAAAAAAACCGGCCCACTCTTCTTTCACTAAATATAGTTCAAATAAGATCAAATGACGTTTTCAATTGTCTTATTATGCGATAGTACGTCACGTGCATTTGACGTCTTTACCTGACAACGGTATCAGTCCATGTATGAAGTTTTCACGTGCTGCATGTCTTAGCGAGATGAGAGGTCTTGATTTAGATTTTGTCTACATTCCGCGTATTTGGGAAGCCAATAGAGAATCAGAGATGTAAGTCTTTCTTTACTTTTCTCGTTCCATGAAAATTTTCCTTGTTATTCATACACTTGCATGATAATATTCACTGCTCGATTGAGATTTGACTCCTTGTTTTACGGATAAGTCTAGCTCGAATTTCGGTTTCTATGACGTATGCAATTTCATTGAATACGACACCACGTTGAATCTGGAAATAAAGTTCGCGTTTTGTGTGGTTTATGTTTTGTCTTTTACTCAGCGCTTTTTAGAATCTGTGTAAAGCCGTGCGTGATTTTTTGACTACCTTCACGAGAAATATCTTAATGTGGCTTCATTGATTCTTACTTGCTGTATTAGATTTAAATAATGTGGCAAATGTACCAATTAGACTGTAGCATATGTATCAAATCAATCCTATTGTATAATTCTTCGGGGTCACACATGTACATAAAAAAGGAGATGGTTGCCTCTAAATAAATGTTGCTGTTGGAATATTTTTAAAGATTCTGCAAGATCTGAAGCAATTTTATTTAACTTACAGCTTTCGAAGGATCCATCTGTTTCTCAAACTGGCGTCCATGCTCGTCTACTTTAGACGAGGCGATGGGCCAACATATACATACACACGCCAGAAAGTCCTCTATCAAGTGATGAAACTTAAGCCTTGTGTGGGTAAGGAAATAATATTTATCAGCCCCTCCTTTTTCATGGTTACTAAAAGTCGCTATATTTGCACTAATATAGACAACACGTCTTTTTTTAACGTTCTGATTCTTGGGTTTAGAGTGAATTTGGAAACTGAGAGGAAATCAGGAAAGCATTTGTTCCCTGCAGAGTTTCATCAACAACTCAAAGTCCAAGCATAAAGAAATGGCTGGTTGTCTGTAAAATTGTAATACACGTACTGTCAATACTGGTAATTTTTGGTAATGTATCTTTAGAACCACAATAAAAATCTTCAGGTATTTCTACTAATATATACGCTTATAAGTCGAGTCGAATTGCAAATAACATAGACATTGATATGCCGTCGCATAATATGCCGGCAGATCCAGGTCTATTTTGTTTTTTCTATTGATTACTCTTAACGAACTGCAGAGATCCAGATCTCTGAATTATGGATCTGGGTTTATGCTGTTTGCAGTTTGTCTAAAGCGACAAGCGAGTATATACGGTAATGCAGTTATCCTTTGAAACCAAACTTGCTTGTGTTCCACGGTGATTGATCCAGGGATACTTAAAATTAAGTTGTCTTTAACTGATCTAAATGATGTTGTATATGGTCTTGAATAAATTATTAATTCTAAATATATATAAAGAATAAATTTATTACAATTTGTATTTTGTAATTAGGTTGTCCGCTTTAAGATGAAAATACCATGCAAATTAATTGTTCGTTCTAATGATAGGACTACTATTGTCATAAGAAAAGGAGGATTTGAAAATAGCGTTTAGGTAAAATTTTCTTGATTCTGCATTTTTGCAAAATCCAGATCAAATTTCTCTTGTAGTAAATAATACAGTTCAGAGATTGGAAAGGCGATAAGATCTTACTTCAAAATATATAGCATATATATATATATATATATATATATATGTATATATATATATATATATATATATATATATATATATATATATATATATATATATATATATACATATATATATATATATATATATATATATATATATATATATATATATATATATATATATATATATATATATATATATATATATATATATATATATATCGTCCTTGTTTTGGTAACGATAGTGTTCATTCTTTAAATCTTCTCTTTATTTCTTCAAACCTAAATATTCGCTGGAGAAAAAATACCCACTAACGTAAAACATTTTTTGCCTGCTTGACTTCTGAAAAGTTGCATATGTTTCTAAATTTTCATTTTATTGATTATGAACATTGGATACAAAGTAGTGAATACTATCTGGTATTCCAGATCTTTGCATTTCTGTGCAATAACACGCAGAAAATAGCTTAATCTGAAGAATTATAGTCATCGTATAGTTATTGAACTCTTTGTATAATCTGTTTAAAACTGCTTAGTAAATATTGAGATAAAATATTAATAATACCTAATCCTTTTGTAATATTCACTAACTGTAGTTCCTGAGGTCCAGCAGCTGTTTGATATAGTGCAGGAAGCAGCACTGGCCTATACAATTGAGAAGGCCGAGTTACAAACTGCAACGCAGCCAGCTGAGCAATTGTAAGTGGAGAGAGAGAGAGAGAGAGAGAGAGAGAGAGAGAGAGAGAGAGAGAGAGAGAGAGAAACTGCGATAAAAAGCTACATGTTATAATAATGTATGAATATCTAATATTTATAATTTTATTTGCAACATTTATGATTTTCGACAGTAATATGAATGGTACTAATACAGGAAACTTAGTAACTGTTTCAATATAACTAAGGACAAGAACAAGAAATTCCGCAATAATAATAATAATAATAATAATAATAACAGCAACAACAACAACAACAACAATACAACGATAATCATGATTCACATCATAAAAATGTAATCTTCCATCGTAGAGATAATGATCAAAAACTTCGTTTTTCAAGAAGTCGTCTTGCCTGATAATCATTTGAACCTCGATATTGACGTTTATTGCTGCGGTTGTAGATGATGATGACAATAATGACGTAGTTGTCGTTGTTTTATTTCAAATTAAAAAGATCATATTTGACAAAATATCCGAGTCAGATCACGTCTAGTTTTGATACCTTTCGAAAGTTTTATCAACAGCAAAAAGCAGGTTTCACTGTAACTTTTCAGGTTTCCAAAAGAACTGCTCGAAAAGTGGTATTTGAGAAAGGTTGAGTTGAAAGGATTAATCAAAGAGCACAAGGCCGCTGTAAAGACAATACTTAAACTACAGAAGGTAATGTTTTTAAAAGTCTTGATTTAAAAAAAAAAATTGGAATTACAACTGAAAATATTGCACATACATGTTTTATACTGCATAGAATCTACTTAATATTTTATATGGACATTCTCTGCTAAGTATTTTACTATTGTGGTTTGCGGTGAACAATGTAGCCACAAAACACGTTGCGAAAATCCACCTAACCATGATCTTTTAGTTTATAGTAAAATACATATATTAGGTCTATTAGCCTTATTAAACTGTTAACATATGCATACCACAAGACCATACAGTCTAGCTGTTAGCGATAACGGCACACAATGCAAATGACAAAATTACTGAAGGAGCACAGCGTTCAAACTTTGCCACATCCTCCATACATCCCTGATTTCACTCCAAATGATTTTTGGCTGAATCCCGTTATCAAAGATTCGCTGAGGGGCAGACGAATGGAAAGTCACCGTGCGTATGGAAGTGCAGTTTTCTGCTGTATGAACAACACACAAAAGAGTGACCACAAAATGGCATTTAATAATTGGATAATCAGACTGAGAAAGTATGCAGAGGTGCATGGGAAGTACTTTGAGAGAATGCATTGACGTATTGGTCACTAATAAATCAGTTTTGTTGTACATCGCAATAATATCCAGAAGTTTTTAAATACCCCTCGTATATCAGATTCTAGAAATACCCCTCGTATATCAGACTCTAGAAATATCCCTCGTATATCAGACTCTAGAAATACCCCTCGTATATCAGACTCTAGAAATATCGCTCTTATATCAGATACCCCTCGGATATCAGACTCTAGAAATACCCCTCGTATATCAGACTCTAGAAATACCCCTCATATATCAGACTCTAGAAATACCCCTCATATATCAGACTCTAGAAATACCCCTCGTATATCAGACTCTAGAAATACCCCTCGGATATCAGACTCTAGAAATACCCCTCGTATATCAGACTCTAGAAATACCCTCATATATCAGACTCTTCAAATACCCCTCGTATATCAGACTCTAGAAATACCCCTCGTATATCAGACTCTAGAAATACCCCTCGTATATCAGACTCAAGAAATACCCATCGTATATCAGACTCTAGAAATACCCCTCGTATATCAGACTCTAGAAATACCCCTCGTATATCAGACTCATAAAAAACGTTCCGGTGCTCTGTTCAAGTCCTTAGCCGACAGTGCATGCAATTCATCCGATTCGGCATGCTGCTATGGATATTGACCACTTGCGTGTGGGTCGTCGGTTTTCTCTCGTTTTAGTGGGAGGATTGTTCTAATGTTCCTTCACCACGACCAATACTATATGTAACAGTATTGGTAACTTTTCTCTTTCGTATGAGCACCATTTTCAAAACAAAGTGCTGACATTTTCTAATAAGCGTACCGTGACCGGCACATTATACGCCCATATCATGTTTAATAGTCCCCTATGTAGATAACTCAAGTGTTTGGTATAAATCCTTTATCTTCTTTCAGTTAGAGTGAAATTGACATTTGACTTTTTTATACCCGATAATCGATAGGGTTCTTCGTTATCACACGTGGGAGCTATCCACAACGTGTGGTAACTGTCAATGATGGAGAACTCGAATCATTGTGCAGAAACCATTTTCATTTGTGCAGTCACAATGATCTTGACTTTTGAGTTTTTGAGACGAAATCGATAGCGTTCTTTCTTACCCAATTGCAAGCCATCCATAAAGTTTGATAACTGCAGATGGCGGACAACTCAAATTATTGTGCTGAAACATAATAAGTGACGGACAGACGGACGACATTAGAACAGAATATCCTCCGCCTTATGGCGAGTGTATAGAAATCGCTCCAACGTTCTCGCATTTAGCCCCTCTCTGTGAATGCTATCGTATTATCTCGCAGCCACCTAGTGACCATTATGAGAATTAAGTAAGGGAGAGAATCGGGTCTCAGTAGTGAATTTTGTAGCCTGCTATGTGCCGTTTATCGCTAGCAGATAGACTGTACAGTCACACAGTACAGATATGTTAGTAGTAGAATAAGGCTAACATAGCTAAACCGATTTATGTTACTATAACTAACAGTACATGATCGGGTTGAAAATCAATTACCGATAGCGTGTGCCGAAATGCATTATATATTTCCTTTCATTCTAAATCTGTTTTGGACTTACAGACGATTTTGTGCCGCTAATATTTTTAAGTAATAACAAATATCAAGCACCTCTTTGCGTCAATAAAGTGACTTTGAAGACTCTTTGCTCTTTCAGCATGACTAATTTACTTTGGTACTGTCTTATTACGGACCGGAACATGGCTATGCGTGCGAGTTCCTATTTTTTAACGACTGTCAGGAAAACAGACAGACAGACAGACCTACTATCTGTGTATCACTTTTCTAATTCTTTCTTTTTAGTATTTCTCCACACGGTATGCTAACAACGAGATCCTTTGGGAAGTGCTTGGTAACATGCCCAATGAAACGAGTATCAAGATGAGCAGAAGGGAGAAGAAGCTCTTGCTGTACGATCAGACAACCTCACAGGAAAAACTTATTATGTCTAAGATCTATGCGGTATGTACTATATGACATGTAACTTGAATATCTATATTATATACTAGACACTTTCTTAGCAAGGTTTACATTGTCAACACGTGAAAATAGTATTGGAAAATTATCTGGAAATATTTTCTTGAATATGTAACAGTCTATGGTCTTTTCTTTTTTAAATGTCCTCAGTCGTATTGTATATTGCAGTCTTCTCGCATTAAAATGACAGTTATTTACGGCGGTACAAGTTGCAATTTTTGCACCAGGTGAACATTTTACCAATACAGTATACTATATGCCAATATGAGAGTGGAAATTGATCGTATTAATTTATGGATCAAATTATGACGAATCGCCAAAACAGAGATAACAACGCATGCCATTACCAAATCATTTTCTATAAAATCGAAGTCCTTCTTATCAAATTTTACTCACTTTTCTCCACATATGGTTTCGGCTGAGACTGAGAATTTCACGCGATTTGAATGAATATGACTGAATTTATAAATGTTATGTAGTGCTAACTGTCTATGTGTCTACCATGTATGGCAATTGACGTCGTCTTAGTCAGACAAGCTTATCTCAAATGGTTCAATTACGTAACAGATCACATATTTCTTGCGATAAGATTGGCTAAGGGCTCATTGAAATTTCGAATAAACAACGATTTACTGACTACTGGTGGTAGACAGGTGGGGTTTCGATATTCGTCAGTTGCTTACTCCAAAATACATTTTATTTTTACATTATTTCGACTGTTTGGACGACTTCTAATCGGAGGAAAGCTTTTATTTTTCTACATGAAAGTATACATTTTTACCATATTTTCAGGAATCCTGCAGCCTAAGGGCCGAAATTGAGGCTGCGCTTCAAAATAAAGTATCAGAGGGTATTTCGAATCTGAGATTAGTTGCAGGGTACAAATGGTGAGATTTGCTTCATTTTTGTTTCCAGACCTATTACTAGGTGTAGTTATAGATTTACATTTTCAGTAAAATTGGCAACATTCCAACAATTTTGTCTAATATACGACTTTAATGTAAGCTCCATGAAGGTTTTTATTAAACTGATCTTGTTGCAATTATCTGTCAGATTAGTAAGAAAAGTTACTGCCGAAAATACTAAGACATGAGTATAATTATATAGAAATGATGGCCTATATTTCTTAGTCGGTCAACATTGTACATGACAAACGGTAATCCAGCATATAATTTTTCCATCGCGCATATTATTATTATTGTAAATTCTAAAATCACAGATTCATTCTTACTTTCTTTTCAAGTGTGAATATTGATCAAGCGCAGCTGGGAGCGAAATGAGCTCTGAACGAAATACCGTCTGCACACCGTAGAAATTATCCGCAGAGAAAATTGCATTTCAATTGCGAATAATAAAATTGTCTTCGCGGAAAAAATAATTTTTTCCGCTCACAAATATTGCATATTCGCTGCAAATAATACTACTTTCGAAATGCGTTACAGAACACAGGACCGTAGAGTGCAAAGAGTTTTACCGATGCGCTATCTCTGTTACATTTAATTGATGACAGTATATCATTTCTCATTTTCAGCCCTCAAATCGACCTTGCCGAAATATGTACAAAGACATATGCTGCCACATCAAAAAAGTACTCATTCGTTCGATCCAACATGCTGGTGAGAAATAAAATGACAACATCATTATTACTTTCAAATATTTACTATTATTATTATTACTATTATTATTATTATTATTATTATTATTATTATTATTATTATTATTTAATAATGGTTAGCATTTAATCTGCAATTCATTGCATGTCGGTTATGGTCAGGAGAGTGTGCTTATATGGCTTTTAGTCTACTCCCCAATCCTCTTGGTTATGATTGTTTCAAAATTGTCTTACTTTTTCTCTAAATGTTTCCTGTTAATATTTGTTCATGCGTATTATTCTTCCCAGTCATATTATGTGACTAATAAGGGAGACTGCGACCAAAATGTGTTGCAGATAAAGCTTGAACGGTCAAAAAAGCCTCAATGCGCCACTCTAAATTTCCATTAATTTTGTTACTGTGATAATGGCTAAAAGTATTTTTCATGAAAAACAACAATTATTTTACTTAATATTGTCAACGCCACAAAGGATCATTTGTTAAATAGATACATTTTAACGCTAGAATTTTTAAGCCTAGGTAGATGACATCATATATATATATATATATATATATATATATATATATATATATATATATATATATATATATATATATATATATATATATATATATATATATCGGCCATTCATGGGGAAAGGCAAAACCAGCCGTTCCACACAGGTGACCTTGGTTTTTGAACAAATACCATGGACCAAATATTATTATCGTTATTATAATTATTTGTATTATATATATATATATATATATATATATATATATATATATATATATATATATATATATATATATATATATATATATATACTTACTTCATGACTTCGAATACAAGGTGTTAGCTCCAGAGAATGGGCTTCGCGCTAATGATTGCACCAAAAAAATATAGTAGGTGCACCGCAGAGGCACTGACCATGGCGGTGGCAGAAGGTGCAAGCAGGAGATAGAAAAGTGAATTTGCACTCAAGGTTTGCCACACTTAGGTACACCGCTTTTAGGTTGGTGAAGGTACAAGGTGCTAAAGATGCAGAATACCACACAACGAAAGTGCAGTCAAGTCCAGTTTTCTTACAGTTGTATAAGGTGCACTCATTACAAATCTCTGTAGGTGCAAGTATTAGACTAAATTGGTGAAGGTGCTATCTAAAACGCTCACAGCCCTGACGTAAGTGTGAGGACTCTCAGTACATATTACACCATTATGTGCACTGGCCCCAGAAGAGTGATATTCTCAGCAAGGTCTACACGCTTTGAAACTAAGCTCTAGCGTACCATACAAGTTTCGAAGGTGTGCAAACAACCGAGTTGAGAGTTCAATATATCAATCGCAACATTCTATGGAATTAATCATACCTCTATGTTTATAATATTATTTCTATATCATAATACCATCTCAGGATTTTGCATCCTCAATACAAGGGCTTGCTGAGCCATGGTTGGTTATCAGTAGGTGTGAGCAAAGATTGAAAAGTAGTGTTTCGCGCTACGAACTCATATTGAATCTGCCGCGCCGGGAACTGTTGCACACGACTTTTATTCTCGCCATCCTAGCAACCAACCAGAACGCTCGCTAAGCCACAGACAAAAGTAATCGAAAATGGTCTCGTCAAAACAATTAGAGGACAGTGAGTACTACATAATAACATCGGGCTGATTACTCATTTCACAAAGTTCATCTTGAACGGATAAGACTGTCATAAAGCACGCGAACACCAGGTAATTAACGTAGAACGTATGAAGATCAAACAATACTCCTATGTTCAAGCTAAGTTGTACACAAAAGAATAGTCCCACCCCCACCCAGAATTCATTTATCGATCGCCGAGACTTGTGAAGAAATTTCATTTCGTTACAATATTTCCAGGACGACGATTCCACCTGCGGATTTCTTCCAAAGGTCATAACAACCCAAGTCAAGTCAAGTGATTTTGTACAGTTGACCGCTGAAGCCAAGAAGACACCGAGTCAGCCGGGTAAGGAAATTAACTGTTGTTTTATTATATTCTAAAATAATAATAATAACAATAATAATAATAATAACAATAATGAAGATGATGATGATAAAGATGATGATGAATTCAGATTGGTCTGTGGATAGGTCTGCAAGTAGTTAGTAGTTAGTGGCTCGCAATCCAATCGGGCGAACTTACTGGTGCAATCTTCATTGATTTTAAAAAAGCATTCGTTTTTATTGACTATTCGGTGCACATTAAAAAACTATCAGCCTACAAGTTTTCTTCAACTCAGTAACTTGGTTCACGTCGTATCTCACTAACAGACCCCACGTTGTTTGTACGGGTAAATACACTTCCGATTCAACTCGTATTTTAAGTGGTGTTCCTCAAGGCTCTATATTAGGGCCTCTTCTTTTTCTACTGTTTATCAATGACTTAGCTTTGTATCCAGTGCATTCTAACACAGATCTTATCGCTGACGATTCTACACTACATACATCTGGTAAATCTCTTGACTCCATTGAAATAAACTTCAAATCGACCCCAACAATATATAAGTTTGGTGTCAACAAAGCAGAATGCATATTAATGCGTCTAAAACGAAATGTATGACAATCGGAAAAAGACAGCGTCTATTCACTAACATGGATTTACTTCTAATTCTAAATGGCTTAGACGTATCTAGTGTTAAAAAAAAAACTTCTTGATATCTACATTGATCAATATCTCAGCTGGAATACACATATCGATCACATATGTGCAATGGTAGTCAAAAGAATGACTCTCGTGAAATTACTGTCGATATTTCTACCGCCCCAGTCGCTTGAACTTTATTTTTCGGGATATTTGCTACAACTGATAGACTACGGCTGTAACATATGGGAAACACATCCAATTATAATCTATTCAGAATTGACAAACTCCAGAAAAGGGCAGCCCGAATTATTCTCAAACTTCCTATTACGACTCCCTCGAATATTTTGTTTTCACGTCTACAATGGCTACCTATACAAAAACGTATTCTTTATTTTAAAGGAATTATGACATATAAGCCTCTAAATGATCTTTTTCCAGATTATATATCTAACCTAACTGAACTAAGATCATCCAATACTGAATGTAATCTCCGATCAACAACTTACAACGAACTCCAGATTCCGTGGTCAAAAACCAACCTTTTCAAAAGCACTTTCAGTGTGTCAGCACCTACCTTTTTGGATTTCCTTACCTCTGAGGATAAGTAATTCAAATTCGTTTTGCTTCGTTTAAAACCTCATTAAAGAAATTCTTTCTTGACCAGCTGGAATGATATATTAAAGTACTCCCAATACTGAATGATATGAATTTCATCATTGTATATGAGCATATTTTATTCTATTTATGTATATATGACTTCTGACATGCTGAAATGTGTGTATCTGTGTATAATATATTGTTCATATATGTACCTGTTGACCACGACATTTATATATTTCAATCCATTTTAAATATGTGAGTACGTGTGCGAGCATAGCTGAGTGTGTGTAAGTGACTTTTTTTTTATAACATAGCCTGTTACAAAAATTGAGGACCACACGGCAGATAGGTCTTTCGTGACCAAATGTGTTATCCTCGTTAAATAAAGAGTGGTAGTAGTATTAGTAGTATTGGTAGTAAGGCACCAAATACGTATGAACATATGGATGCCCGGATGGATGAATGTATGGATGAATATGTACATTTAGCCTCACATTGAATATTATCACTGCTTATTGATTTCAGTGTTTATGAGAAATTTTCCAGAATAAGAGAAACGTGCGCAAATACATGCATTTTTTCCCCATTATTTGTAGAATTCAATTTAGTACAATAGCATTTATTAGCGTACATTATAGATGATATATATTTTCCTTTCAGCGAAGGTTGCTCTGCCAAAGATAGTTTATATCACATACTGGGGAGAGATCCTTGATCCAAAGGACAGAGGAAAATATACCTGTGGTAAGAGACCCTGTTAAAATGAGCTACATTATTGAGAAAAAGGAAAATCAATGTACTGAAAGTACTGAATTATGGATACTTACATTTGGACAGACAAAATATAGAAAACTTCTTTGTTGGTGGATTTTTTACGTACGGTATCGCTCCATAAAATCCTTCAATCTACAGAAAATCAACTTTGCATCTTTCATTGGCGGTGATGGCAGCAATGACTTAGCAGACGTTCACGAGCATTTTGCAAACGTTTTGAAAAAAATTGAAAATCGAAAAAGGGGTTACAATCTAAACTTTTATATTGAAAAAAGCTGACACTTGTTAACACGACAGATAACAATTCCATTTGAAAATATCATAGTTATAATAGTTATAATAAATTACCACAAGGTTTTTCTGATTTGTATTTTATTCTTTATTGTATGAATTTTGTTAATTTTGTTTTGTTTTGTTAGAGAGACCAGTCAAGCCGAAGATCGTTTCCACAGAAGCTGGTAAAGGATTTGGTTGGACAAGGTCCTCCATTTTTTCCAGCAAGGAGTGGGTTATCTATTATTTGGAACAAGCCAAAAATCCTGATTCAGTATAAACGAAGGCACATTCCATGGAGTCTGTGAAAGCAATAAGAATTGTTATATTTTTTTATGGGTTATCTCAACTAAATAAACATTTATCAAAGATTCCTTGGGTCTTACTCTATACGATATCATCTGACTTTTTTTTTTTTTTAATAGTTTCTATCTGTTGCTTAGATCCACATATAAAATATATTTCATCAGGGCTCAGGAAAACCACTCGTCCACTCGTCCAGACCGGGTAAAAATTGGCTGGGCTGAGTAAAACTTTACTACGTACTCGTCCATGAGCCGAGTAGATGTAGATTCACATTTTCTACCTTTAACAAGCGCCGAAGTTCAACATCACTTAATATTTGGTGTCCGTCAGTTATAAATAATCTATGCCTAATTTGCCTACTTGCTGTCAGTCTGGAACATGTTGAAAAGGAAACGAATTCATTTGTTTCTTACACTGGTACTGGATGTACGCTTGATACTAAAATGGGTAAATGTTATGAATATATTATGTTGCAGTTTCACACTTAGCCCTGGATTTCGTAATGGTGTGTGCATTTACAGTGATGCTTTTCAGAGTCATTTTGATGTGGAGAAAGTTTCCGTTTCAACGAGCTATAACACATCTTTAAGAGTCAGAACTCTGAGGCGTTAAAAGATAAAGGATGTCAAATTTTTTTATTTTGTCAGTCAATGTTACAGTTGCCTTAGCTCACCGGTATTTTCAAGACGGATGCTTTATTGATACATTGTCATGCCAAAGGGAAGATACCAGCGGATATTTCTGAAAGCATGTAATTACTTTTCATGAAAAAAATGTTGCCAACTTACATTCGAAATGAGTATTTTAAGAATCTCAGCCGATTCCCACCAACTTTCAAACAATCCACGCTGTTGTAATCTATTTATAAAGTAGAGAATATCGAGACAACAGCAAATGGGTCGAAATCTAGATGGGGTAATGACCTTGAAATGTTCTAAATCTGTTAGCAAATCAGCAATTGTCCTTTTCGTGGCGCCCGTGTGTTGCATTCTAGAATGGAGGCTTGACCAAAATGAATCATTTAGTACGAAAGTTGGTGAAAATTGAGACTGTTGGAATTCTTCTTTCAAATGCAAGTTACTGACATTTTTCTTGCGAAAGGTAATTGCATACTTATATAAATATCTGCTGGTGTCTTTACTTTCGGCGTGACAATGTATTAATGAAGCTGCACAGTTTTGAACATACTGGTGATCTCGGGCAAGCGTAACAATGTCTGACCAGACGAAAATCATGAAGTTCTCTATCTCCTTACTTCTCCCATATCTAACACTTAAAGATGTGTGATACCACATTGTAAAGGAAAATTATGACAACTAGATTACTGAAACGTCTCACTGACAAGGCGAAAACAACTAAAAAGTCAAGGGCTATGTGTGCAGCTCGAATTTCTCGAGTTACAAACCTTGTCTCTAATTATATGTTTATCTAAGGAGCCATGCATTAGAGCATAATATTTTCATGGTTTAGTAACAAGTTTGCATATGGTACATATGGTTCTTTAGTAAGAGCGTAAGCAGAGTAGTGGTGACGTGTATTGTGAGGAGTATAATGAGGACTGGTACGAGTAACTCTTGCAGCTCACTCGTCACAGGGACGAGTGCTTGGTGTTACGACTCTATGTCTTAAAAATATGTAACAGAAAAAAAGTGAAACCAACAGTTTAAGTAATATCAACAAGCAATTTATTTCCCTACAATACAAAGTAAAAGTTCAAAAGACACTTACATATTGTTAATTAAATTACAAATAATCCTAAATGTCCTATCACAAGTCCAGAAATATGGAATGTTCCGAATGAATTCCAATAGTCTTCAATGTCCTGATATACCACGATGATACAATCCAGAATGTCTTTGAATGAGTTCACAAAAGTCCAAAGTAATTTATTATTCCAAAAGTCAATGAGTACTTAGAAATTCCAACGAATGTTTAAATAAATAATTCCTCTCGAATGATATCTGATTGCAATGGCACAATGTAAAATCTGATCACAAATGGATTCCCACAGACTGATCTAAAACAGGAATGAAGTTAATGCCTATCAAGTCTCTATTATATACATATTTCTAATGACCCACATCATAACACGATGTGAGTCATTCTAGGGGAAAAAAAAACGCAACCTAATAGCAAATAAGACCGGCATTGACCTCAAATGCTGGTCAACATCCTGTTGACAAGTAACCGCATTTTAAAGTACAAAATAGTACAGCCTTACTATAAAGTTAAGCACACATTATAGATTAAATATACATAACACCTCCCCTCATAAAGAAAAAGAAAAATTTATGCAATAAAGCTTTCTTTTACATACTTGTCATATATGCATATGCTACTATAATAATCAAAATTACATGAATTACACAAAATAAAGCAATATAGAGTGCGTCTGCAATCACATTATCTCTTCCCCTGATGTGTCTGATGCCAATGTTGTATTCTTGCAGCATTAAACTCCACCTCATCAATCTTTGATTATTTAATTTTCATTTTGTTAATGAAAGTACGGGGATTGTGATCACTGAATAAAACAATCTGAGGAAGAGCTGAAGAAATATACACTTCAAAATCTCGCAAAGCCTATATCAAAGCCAAACATTCCTTTTCAATTGTGGAATAATTCTTTCTGGTTCTTATTTAGTTTTTTTAGAAAAATAGCTCACTGGATGGTCGACACCATTTTTATCTTCTTGAACCAATACTCCACCAACCGCTACATCAGTTGCATCGACACACATTTTAAAAGATTTGCTGAAATTTGGTGCTGAAAGAACATGTGCACTCTCAAGTATGGCCTTCAATTTGTCAAATATTCTTGACATTTGTCAGACCAATGAAACTTGGATTTCGTACTCAGTAAATTTGTCAGAAGTTCAGCAATTATGGAAAATGTTGAGCAATATTTCCGATATTATCCAGCCATACCCGAGAATCCCATCAGTTGCTTTTAACTACCAGGAACCGGGAATTCAGAGATAGCCTTGATCTTAGCTTCTGCAGGTTTAACTTGACCTGGTACCACATTATGTGCTAAAAATGTGACACAAGCATGGCAAAACTCACTTTTGCATAAATTAATCGTCAAACTTGCATTACTGAATCGATCAAAGAATTACTGAAGGTTTTCAAGTGATCATCCCAGGCGTCGTTGTAGATAATGACGTCATCGATGTACGCGTCACAATTATCTAGATCAGATGTTAATCTGTTCATAAGACGTTGAAATGTTCCTGGAGAATGTTTCATTCCAAAAGGCATCACTTTATTCTGATAAGCCCATCTAGAGGAACCAATGCCGAAATTTCTTTCGCTCTTCCGTGAGTGGAATTTGCCAGAATCCTTTTAAAAGGTAAAACTTGGTGACATATTTCGCATTTCCAATTGTGTCGATGCAATTATCTATTCTTGGCATTGAAAACGAAACCATTTTGGTGACACTGTTGACTTTTATATAGTCAGTACACATACGGAATGTATTATCTGGTTTAGGAACAAGAATACATGGTGAACTCCAGTTACTTTTATTTGCTTCTATAAAATAATTCTCCAGTAAATATTGAATTTCCTTTTTCAACCATTCCTGATTGAGAGGATTCACCCTATAAGGATGTATTTGCACAGGTGTAGAATCTAGGATATCAACGTCATAATAGATGTTATTTGTTTGTGTTGGAACATATACAAACAAGTGCTCATACTCATGTAATAGCTGTTTTAGTTCATTTCCTTGCTGTTGTTGTAGATGTGAATGTTTCTGGTCCAGATTGTTAAATATTTCTGAATTCTGAAGTTTTGTTAAACCAAAGTGACTATTGTCAGATTGCATTTCATCGTTTACATCCTCATTGTGTGGGATAGGTACAACTAACTGGGCTATCTCTGTCAAAATACTCCTTCAACATATTTATGTGACAAAAATGTGTTTGTTTCCGCCTCCCATGAGTGTTAATTATATAATTTAAATCATTTACTTTCTTTTCAACAGTATAAGGACCATACAATTTAGCCCGAAGAGGATTTTGAGTTATGGGCAAGAGAGCAAGAACTGTTTCACCAAGCTGAAAAGTCCTTTTATGTGTATTTCTGTCATACCTCAATTTCATTTTTGACTGAGAAGAGTGAAGATTAGTTCTTGCTACTTCACAACCCTTGACAACTTATATTTGAAATCAGAGACATAGTCAAGAAGATTAATCTTTGAATCTTCATTTGAAAGAAGTTTCTCTTTCAATAACTTCAACGGTCTACGGACATTCGGTCCAAAGACCAGTTCAAAAGGACTAAAACCCAATGATTCCTAAACTGATTCCCTAACGGCAAACAACAACACATGAACACCCTCATCCCAATTCTTTCCTGTATCAAAGCAATATGACCGAATCATATTCTTCAAAGTGTGATGAAATATTTCCAAAGCCCCTTGACGTTCAGGGTGATAGGCAGAAGATGTAAACTGTTTGATGCCTAATTCATGCATAATTTGTTGGAAAATTCCAGACATAAAAGTTGACCCTCGATCAGACTGGAGAGATTTGGGAAGGCCAACATGTGCAAAATAAAAATTGTTACAATGGTTTTAGTTTTAATATTTCTCAAAGGAATTGCCTCTGGAAATCTTTTGGACGCACACATTATGGTCAACAAGGATTGGTTGTCTGACTTGGTCTTAGGTAAGGGACTGACACAGTCTACCATTATGATACTAAATGGTTCGTCAAGTGCAGGAATAGGTTACAGATGAGCCTTAGGTATCTAGCAGGAATAGGCTACAGATGAGCCTTACTATTTGACAAGTGTGACAAGATCTATAGTATTGAGAAACATCACTTTTAAGTTTCGGCCAATAAAAATGATTCAAGATCTTGCTATAAGGGTGTTTCATGGGCTAGACTAAGAATTTCCTATCGATATGATCTCGGAACGACAATGTGATAGCTCACAGACCACTCGTCACCAGCGGGTACATCAGGTGGTCTCCATGTTCTCATAAGGACCCCACTGTTCACAAAATATCAATATGGGACTTGTGTGGCTTCAGTTTCACTAATTGCCCTCTGAAACAAAAAGGGGATCTCAGGATCTTGTTCCTCGAGAAAAAGGGATGTATTAAGTTTTAAGCGACATAAGGAAACTGCAAGCACATTCCCCACTAGATATAAACGAGCTTTAATTGTATGCATGGATCGTCTAAGACTGATTTTTAATTATTTTTCGAGGGACTGCGATTATCTTTCAAGATTGTCAATACTGTCTTCCTGCTTCCAGAAGTGTGAGAAAGAGCATTGTCATCTTGAAAGATGAATTGAGAAAATTTTGAACAAACCGGTCATAAATGAACATTCAGAGTATGGATGTACTTCACGCTATCTATGTTTCCCTCAAATTTGAAAGAAGTAACCAGTCCATGGCATGTCATGCAGCACATACCCTCGCGTTATTTCCATGCCCTCAGCACTTTGTTTTGGTAAGCTTCTTCGCTGGTTCTCCAAATGTAATGACGGTTTTCACTGGTTATAACAACCTCGGTTTCATCAAAAACTATTACTTTTCTCCAGTGTGTTTCAACTGTGAAATAACTTCTTTCCTTGAACCACGATTTTTTAAAGCTACGGTCAAGGTTTTCCAACCTCAGTATTTCTTGAAACCATAATCATGCATCCTGTGCTAAATTGTCCTCAAGTGCACACTGATTGCATTTATTTGTAATCTCTACGAAATTCTGTGTTTGATTCACTACTCTAAGAGTTGACAGTCTCTAGCTGCCTCTGTTTTCCAGATTTCCTTGTCGTTCAAATTTCTTCGCGAGTAAGTTTATAGTAGAGACTTATTAACATAGAATATTTCTGTGAGTTTACTCTGGCTTTCAGCTTTCCTATAAAATCACATAGCCAGTTGTTGCTCAATTGGCATTTCATGTCACCTGCCGTCCTTTGCTACGATGGGATATTTCAGATTTTTCAAGAGCAAACAACTCCATTTTATCAGTGCGTCGGTCAAAGAATATCCCCAAAAGTTTGTTTCGACACCAAATTTTAGGTTCCGGGTCAACGATTTATTATCGATGAATTGGTGAATTACGTTTGTGTCGTTGGCAACAGTTGCATCATATTTCGCACGCCACAACTAAACAACACCCCACTCTTACTATACAACACCCCATTTTGCGTGACCAACACCCACTCATCTATTAACCAACGGGAAGGAGCGCTCATTCATTATACACGCAAGCAAGCATATTATCATACTATCACACACAAGAGAAAAGAGTGGAGTGGGGGTTTAATTTTTAGTTGTGGAAGACTTACACAGACATGCAAAACATTAAAGACAATATTTTGTCAATAGCTGAGTAGTGTCTCTTTTCGGAGAGAACTGGGTTGTCCTCAAAAGGGCCGCTGGGTTTGTTAACCAAAGAGGATTACCACACACCACCCCTCTTCCCTGTTCTTCCTCGCAAACGTCTTCGCATTGCCGCTCCATAGACCTATACTCTCGAGGCATCTGTGCCTTGTGCACATACACCCTTCTGTTTCAAGTAGCCGTGTCTATGATCTTGGTGATGGCTTACGATGACTTCACATACATAGGTTGAGAGACAGAGAGAGTCAAGATCAGCTAAGAACGAAAGTTATTCGGTAGCCCCTAAAGATTATTTTCTCATCTGAGCTATTCACAGAGTGACTTATAGAAACTTTAGAACGACTGCTTACACGTACACGGTCAAATTTAAAGAATTCAAGTCTCAGCTCCCCGAGGAGAAACCAACTATCTTTATTACGAACTTACTGGAGTTAATGTTAGAGGAATGAAAACGAAAGTGCCAGGCAAAAGATCAAGATCGTTTGAGACTATCCGTCACTAACGACAGTTTGAAATCTCCTGTTTTGATCGAGTTTAGTACACCAGCGGAATTAACTTCTTCCAAAATCTTGGACACAATTCAGCACGTCCAGCAATCGAATGATGATCTTGACATGACTGATGGAAAGCCACTCTTCATATATTACACACGTTTCACCTCCAAAACGTTGCGGACGACGCAAAGTTTTATTGGTGGATCACTTTCCCAGTACCAAACCAAGTATCATCCAGATTAACAACCATCAAGATTAGATGTGTTTAGCGTGTGCCACTGTGAAAAAGAAAACAAAAACAACAACAACAACAACAACAAAAAAAAAAACAAAAAAACAAACAAATAAACAAACAAAACAAACAAACGATACAACTGAATGGAAACGATTAAAGAGGGGGATGAATTAGAAGATCACACTTACCTCAGCAACGAAGAGAAGCAGAACTCCTTTTGGAACAAGCAGGAATTTCGAAAGAGACCATGGATGGAGTTCCTGTATGCTACAAATTCAAGATGTGCTCACCAATAGTTAGACATTGAAAGTATACCCTCAAGTCGTTCGTGAAGATCTCCTGTCTCAAGGACATAATTTTCCAGAGGGAAATTACATTCACATTTATCATCATCAAAATCATTTCGATGCTATTACTAGTATCACAGCATTTCTCGGATACATATATTATTGTGACAAATCTGACAACGGATTTAACAAATGAGAGCAACATATTTATCGAGATGTCGTGGATGTATAGCGTGCAGACCTTGTATTCCTGAAGAACAAAAAATGATTCCATGTTCTACATGCAATTGAACATTTATCAGTCCAGCATGTTATGAGTACATCGCATGAAACAATGAGGAATTGATTATTGTTTTCAAAACTGCTTTCCTGTTTATCTAAATTTTTCTTTCAATAAAACTTTTTCCATCCGTATTGTTCTTATAAGTCATGTTCCTTGACTGAGAAAGGAAACTGTGACCAAAATATATCGTATATTCACCAGTCAAAAAGCCCTCGATGCATCACTCTAGTTAAGTTTAATTGCTTCAAGCGTATTTGTTACTGGAATAAATGGTTGAATGTATTTTCATGAAAAACAAGAATCGTTGTGTTTAACATTTCCAGGACCCCGACTCCGTCAGCGTATTTCTTCCAGAGATCAGAGAAACCAAAGTGAAATCAAATGATTTTGTAAAGTTAACCGCTGAAGCGAAGAGACCGAGTCGGCCAGGTAAGTAAATTAACTATTGGTTTATTATATAATAATAATAATAATAATAATAATAATAATAATAATAATAATAATAATGAATTTAGGTCGTTCAGTGGAGAGGTCTGCAAGTAATTAGGAAGGTACCAAGTACGTATGAAGGTATGAATGCCCGGATGGATGAATACGCACATCTTGGCTCACATCGAATATTATCAGTGATTATTGTTTTCAGTGTTTATGAAATATTTCCTGATGTCTACTCAAAAAACGTAGATATTCTCTATGAATAGGTACAATTTGCTTCACATCGAATATTATCAGTGATTATTGTTTTCAGTGTTTATGACAAATTTTCCAGAATAAGAGAAACGTGCGCAAATACATGCATTTCCTCCATTATTTGTAGAATTCAATGTAGTACAATAGCATTTATTAGTGTACATTATAAGGCTAATATATTAACCTTTCAGAGAAGGTTGCTCTGCCCAAGATAGTTTATATCACATACTGGGGACAAATCCTTGATCCAAAGGACAGATGAAAATATACATGTGGTAAGAGAATCTGTTAAAATGAGCTACATTATTGAAAATGAAAGGAAAAGCATTGTACTGAAAGTACTGAATTATGGATACTTACTTTTGGGCAGACCAAATATGGAAAACTGGACGGAGAGTGGAGGTGGGGGGTTTATGTGATGCAACAGTCAATAAATATCCCACTTGGTGTAAAAAAAATAGTTTTGCTAAGTATCAAAATCGTCAGAGATTTATTTTACGATATTTCTTTCGTGGTGGATTTTTCACGTGCGGTATTGCTTATTAAAATCCTTAAATCGTCAGCAAATCAATTGGTCTGGCTTAAATTGATGAGCAAAACTGGATTTCCAAAGGTAATAGACGACATAGCCTCGTTCTTTTTAAAATGAATTTCAACGTATAATTGTTTAAATTTATGACAAGATGATAACACACGTTTGAAACTGTTATCATTGAGATTGATATTTCAAAACCACAATTTGTACATTTCATAATTTTTTAATAATTTCATTGAAGTTCGTTTTGTGAGTTATCTATAGTAAACAAACATTTATAAAATATTCCTTTTGGTTTTACTCCATAAGGTGTCATTTAAGCTATCTTTGGCTTCTACATGTTCCTTGAAGCTGCGGTAGCTCAGTTGGTAGAGCGTCAGATTCGTAATCTAAGGGTCGCGGGTTTAATACCCGCCCAGGCCAGCCCCGGTGTGTCGTTTGGAAGGGCACTTAGCTCCTATTTCCTCAGCATGATATAGCCAGTCCAGTGATGTTATAAGTGGCGTTAAAATCAACACACAATCTATCTGTTCCTTAGATTGACACATAAACATATTTCCTCAGTCTACATAATTAGTGTTTAGTGTCTTCGGTCCGTCTCTACATCACTTCATCAGTTTGCTTCATCAATTTCATTCTGCTTCTTTTGAGAAGTGGGGGTGGGGTGGGTTTAAAAACTATATATATATATATATATATATATATATATATATATATATATATATATATATATATATATATAGATATATAGATATATATATATATATATATATATATATATATATATATATATATATATATATATATATATATAGTTAGTTAGTTAGTTAGTTATATAGTTAGTTGGTTATATAGATCAATGACAACTTATAGATCGGTAAAGATGGAATAAAATCTAAACGAGATTTTGATAAAGTCAAACATACTGTCATAGTCACCTTTATGTATAAGTCACCGGTACATCAAGATCAAGTACACTGAGTCTATCTACACATTAATCAGAACATATTTACTTGTATGCTGGCATACAACCAACCGGCTCATAAAGGTCAGTTTCTGCAAATCCCTTCAGTGACCTTATGGACAGATTTGACCTTGTCTATTTAAACAGATATATATTTTAAATTAAATAAATAAATAAATGCTATACCAACCAAACCATACCCCATAAAATTACCCCATCCACGTTAATGCAGAAAAGAGAAAAAGAAAAGAATAGCACTGACATCCATTCAAAGGTAGTCGTTGTAATAAATGAAACAAATGTGGAAAGGCAAATTCATTTTAAAAGAGTTATGTTAAAGCTAGTGGCTCAAGCGCATTTCCTGGTGGCTCAACTGCGTCTGTGCATTGATGTATTCATCCGGTATCTGACTTGAACAAATACTTTGGCACCAAACTTTAACATTTTTGATACCGATGCCGCCAGCGGAAAAGTGATACCCGCGTATGACCATGCTAACACGGATGATACATAAACCATATAAAATGGTAAAGACTTCTCTTCAATTAAAGCACAATAACACAAGCACAGAAATACACATAAGAATGCATGGATGAGGTTAGTTGGTCTATTGCGCAATAATACAATAGTTGTAATGTCGATTTGTGAAGGAGTTGTTCCTTAATTAGTCAAAATTATACTTTGAGAAAATATAACAAATTACACTCAAGGCACGTTTTCTGACACTAATAATCAAAACAATTTCTTCTTCTTTTTCTTTCTTTCTTTATCTTCTTCCTCTTCTTCTTCATCATCATCTTATTATTATTTCGAAGCAAGATATAGACAAAGCCTGCCCAGTACTTTTGTTTGTCTATTTGCTTTAGATGGGCAATTCGTCATATAACCTCAAAACAAGTGCAACAACTGTGCAATATGGCTTCAGAAATTTAAATTTTTATTCAAGTCCTCGGGAAATGGTGCCGCATAAAGTTTGATAAAGTCTGTAGTGATAGATAACCAAAACTGCAAACACCTCCACACTGGATCTAGACAAGCTTTAATTGTATATTTTTGAGATCCTTCATTTATTTCTGGAGGATTAGTCAGTATAGCTCTAAACAGAAAAACTTTTGAAAGTCCTGTTAGACGATAGTGTGTGTGTGTGTGTGTGTGTGTGTGTGTACGTGTATGCAAATATGTAGGTAGGTGTGTATGTATGCATTCCTCCTAAATATGAAAATGATTATATCACAAGTAGAATCGTTGTTTTCCTTCTTTCTGCTAGGAAATAACTAATTGTGTATAAGTAATATTGATTATATTGCACTCTAATAATAATAGAATTAATTATAATTTGGTCTGCACATTATATGTATATTTGATAGTAATTTTTGTTTAATAAACGATATCAATATTATATTTAATTCTCAATAGAATTATGTTACTTATCCTCTGTAGTAAGACAAGTTTGCATCCTCACATCTGTAGCTATAAATTAATTTTGCAATTTAATGGTCAATAAAGCTTGTATTATGTTCATTTCTTTTTTTAACTGGTGTTTCTGAGCGTTTTAAATAACGTCATATAAACAATCAATATTGTTAGAGGTGTGCTTTCTTTATCATTTCTTTATCATTACCTACTTAAGGTCAACGTTTTCATAAAAAGGTTCGTCCCATCCGGGCACTTGACTAAAAGAAAACTGAGCCGATGAAAAATGTAATAGATTTATCCACATAAGCGTTGGAAACCACACTCATTCACAATGCAGATAATCATACCATACAAGTATATTGTTTACCCATTGATGGGTACTGACATGTACATGATACAGGAGAAGAATATTTGGGGTTTACCAAGACAGCACCTTACACCGCATTTTATACACTTCTCTCCTTTTTGGCGCGACCTATTTAAGAATCGACGCTGATATTTCGAGCTATACTTCGCACAGCATAATAAATTTGGTACCGATGCTTAGCTCAGGCATTCGACTTTTTATGGATACACAAAGTTTTACTTACTACCACACTTTTAAGGAATGCCAGACCATTTTCCCACGCTACCAGTCGGCATGGTCACGATCGCGCCCGCTTAATATGCAAGTGCTACGAGCTGAATGGAGTACGGCCCTCTCGTTGTTCGACCGAAAATGACGTACTACGCCTACTGATTATCTGATTTTCAGTCAACCAATAAGGGGGCAGAATTCCATTCAGTGCGTTGTACCTGCATATTAAGCGGGCGCGATCATGGCCATGTCGACCGGTAGAGTGGGAAAATGGTCTGGCATTCCTTAAAAGTGTGGTAGTAAGTCAAACTTTGTGTATGCATACAAAGTCGAATGCCTGGGCTAAATATCGGTACCAAATTTATTACACCACGCAAAGTGTCGCTTGAAATAATAACGTTGATTCGCAAATAGGTCGCGCTAGAAATGAGAGAAGTGTCCTCCCTTGTAGTATTTATGTAGTACATGTATGACTGATATGTAAATTGTATGCAACAATACGAGCCCCTGTGACAAACCATTGCTTTTAGGGGATTGGAGGCTTGGTAGTTTCCCATAATTTATTTACCTACACATAAAAGTCATATATCTACTTGAGGCTATTACATATAGCTCTTAAAAGAACGCGTATACCAATATATAGATTTTCCTATACGTATTCTTGGAAAGTGGAAATTCGGCGTGAAATCGGAACAGAGTTGATCGTTGGAAAAACCGAAGGTCTCCAATCAATTAGACATATTTCTTTTTCTGCTCTATTGCAAAGCAATACGCTGTAACTAATTTTGTTTTAAAGTCCAATAGTCTGGATTAAACAAAAAATTATTTTTAAGTACATAAATAGATGATTAAAGCAAGATATATTCTGTGAAATGTCGTATAGTCACCTTTGCTAAGGCTAGAAATGCATACGTGTGATATTGCGAAACATCCCAGTAGTACCAAGCACAATGTAGTCAGTGACGTCACGAGAAATTTGTCATTGTTGTTTGTGATCCGAATATATACATTATTAATTTTAATCATAATTGAAATCAATAAAATTAAAAATTTAAGTTCGCACGCTACAATGCAGTCAGGGAATTTTGTCAAAAGTGAACACTGACTGGGCATATTTTAGTTGGTTAAATCAAAATTGCGACGCCGTGAAAGTTTCGCGAAATCAAGCACAATGGCATTCAGGATCTCAACGTTTCCATGTACACTGATATCATTCTTAGCTGAACGTGTGTGTTATCCTCATGTTTGTGTGTGTGTGAGAGAGAGAGAGAGAGAGAGAGAGAGAGAGAGAGAGAGAGAGAGAGAGAGAGAGAGAGAGACGGTGTGGGGTGGGGGTACAGGGGCTTGTTACAAACAAAATTAGGAGTATCGGTCAATGGATAGTGAGCTGGGGGGGGGGCAGGTGTTATATTGTTACAGGTTGGATCCCCCCAGCCCACTATCCATTGACCGATACTCCTAATTTTGTTTGTAACGAGCCCTGTGGGTGGGGGTGGGCCTTTGACTTTGCCAGGCTAACAAACTTAAACATGAGCTTTGCTTACGTTTAAACGCTCTGGGTTTGAAGACGATTAGACTAACCTTCATTCCAGTTTACAGTTTTCTCCATAATTTTCCTTGACATCTTTTAGAGAAGTAATTATACGAAATATGGAATTCAAGTGAAATTCTTGCATACCCAAGACGCATTGTGTCACAGCGAGTGTAAAGGTCACAACATATTTATCATAAGTAATTGACTTTCGGAGACCAGAATGACTGTAGTGTGATCCATGGGCTGCGAGTTTTCTACAAAGTATAAAGCTTATAGAAGAAGGAAAAAAAAAAAAAAAAAAATATCATCTTTTACTCGCATTTAGTCAGATGGAACGTATGATTTACAAGAGAACGAAGAAAGAAAGTGGAATTCTCTTAAAATCAATTCGCATATTTACATATATTTTCAGGTAGAATGGTTAATTCACCCAGATCAACTCCATTAACATTGACCTAGCCTAATTTTTACTAAATTTCTCACAAATTTTCATTATATTAAGATTTTGCATCATCTCGCTTATGATATTTCTGACAATATTGGGATTTTGCATCATCTCGCTTATGATATTTCTGACAATATTGGGATTTTGCATCATCTCGCTTATGATATTTCTGACAATATTAAGATTTTGCATCATCTCGCTTATGATATTTCTGACAATATTGGGATTTTGCATCATCTCGCTTATGATATTTCTGACAATATTGGGATTTTGCATCATCTCGCTTATGATATTTCTGACAATATTAAGATTTTGCATCATCTCGCTTATGATATTTCTGACAATATTGGGATTTTGCATCATCTCGCTTATGATATTTCTGACAATATTAAGATTTTGCATCATTTCGCTTATGATATTTCTGACAATATTAAGATTTTGCATCATCTCACTTATGATATTTCTGACAATATTGGGATTTTGCATCATCTCGCTTATGATATTTCTGACAATATTGGGATTTTTGTGAGATGCAAATATCTTATAAGCGTTGAAAAATAACTCTTTAATTTAAAAAGTCCACACCTAAGAGTCCTTTTACTCTTGAAATACAAGCTGATAAATTCTTCAACTTTGAGGAAGTCCTTATTTTTTCCTTGAAAATAAAACAATACTATATTCTGGAGAACGAAGGATATTATGACTGTATTTTAGTCCATGAAGCCTGCTAAGTTAAGTGAAAAACTCTTAGCTCAAACCAAGCAAGATAAGAAAGATATTTAAAAATGTGTGGAAGAATGTTTAGGGTGTTTAGTGAAATCGGGGCCTGATTTCTCTACAAAACTAATTCCACGCAACTCAATCAGCATGAAATGAGAAGCTCATCATGGAAAATTCAAGCCACATTTTGTATCAGATTCAAAATATATCAGACACAGTTCTGTTTAAACTCCGTCTTAGACGCATTTTCCGCATCTGTAATTCACTTCGATTCACGCAGAAGCTAACTCGTGATACAGTGAATCACGTTTTTATCTCAAATTGACAGCTATTCTTCATAACACTGCACTTAAAATTCTAAAAGCATGCTCTAACTTGAACAATTCTGATTGGCTACTTTGAATAGAAGCGCTGGGGCTACTAAGGGGAATGATATCTAGCGGAGACTTATTATAAATCTAGAAAAACTAAACAAGTCAATTTTCTATTGCTATGTATGAAATATCGTAAGGAAGTGTGGTAGAAAACAAATTTATAATCCCGTTTAATCTTACATGCTTGATCTGACGTTCGACACTGATGTCCAATCAGTAGTTTCGTATCACATACCCACATTTGAACTATTTACGTGTTTTCTTTGACGTCTGTGCGTATATATTTTTAGACGCAGTGAATAGAACATTTATAAACCCCAGTTCGTTTTGAATTTCATTCATAAAGTAAAGCTAAAAATATTTACAAAACTTAAAAGAGGGAGTATGTAATATATACAAAACCGCAGTCGTGTTTTGTTCTTAATTGGGGGATGAACTCGTTTCATATGGCTTATGACGGCCTCTACGTATCCTTATGCCATATCAAACTCCATCTTTCCGCCGACTCACAACAAAACACGTATGCATTTTTTTGTATGTATTATACTTATCAGGTGTTAACTGTCGCATGTAAACACCGGCTTTGTGAGATCAAAAATTTACTGACTCCGCGTGGCTTCGACGCCCTTCCACCTCACCCCTTGGGTTGATACCCCTTTTATCTCGCCAAAAAATTCTTTACCTGGGGCAGTCGACACCTAATGGGTTTGATTTAAAAAAAAAAAAAAAAAGAATTTCTGCAACTATGTAAACAAATAATTCTTTCATTTTGTTTATTCAACTTGCTAATTTGAAGACTCGATCTGGATGGGAGTTTTCATTCTGGAAAATGGATCGGCATAAGGGCCTGTGTAAATTCTTAGACGCCAAAATAGCTGATTCAGAAAGGGGGGGGGGGGGAATTATCTTACCTTATAAGGTTTCGAAGGCCAAAAAAAGAAAACTGAGATAAAAGCAAGAAAATCAAGAACTATTTTGGTAAACGAGTTTAAGATTGGTATTAAAAGTTTCGTGTTTTTTTCTTCTGAGTTTGTCGTGGTATAAACTGACAGTAAATCAACAAGTTCTTCTCTGCTCTATACCCCACAAGACAACACTTTAGGAGAACATTTCCCAAAGAAGAAGGTAATAGGTGCAATATGATGCGTGACTTTATGTAACGTCATATGACGTCGACGCGTGGTAAAGTGCCCGCTAAAAAAGGTGTGATGACCATAACCAGACATAGTATTCGGGAGTCAAGGGACAACATGTACTGTCCTTAAATACATTTCTCTAGCTAGTAAGACGGAATTTGAGAACACATAAACGTATCATGTGTTGTGCACACACATACACACACGTGGGAATAAATCCATTACATGTTAGTTTATCGGGATGCACTGAGCTGAACTTCTGCAAAGAGTAAATGAGGGGGGGGGGTCATGACGGTCATAGCGTTCGGTACACCAAGATAAGCTATCATGTAACTTATAAAATATATTAGCAGTCTCAAGCATACATGTTCTTATTAATAAAATATCAAAGAATTGGATTTGTTGGTCATAATAATATTCCTTAGTAAGTATTTGCTCTATTTATGGTTTTTAGAGCCATTATCTGCAATACCATTCCTTGTTTTCACTATTTTTTCATTTTCAAAAACATGCATTTAACATTATAATCATGACATCATGATTCACGTCATCATCTAGTTCATGACGTCATAAGCTTAATATGACCCTTTGATGCGGTATAATGATGATATGTATAGGTTATTAACTGAGTAATAATTATTTTTTCCTGTCTTCGTTACGATTTCCAGCAATCTGATTGGCCAGGGCCTTTTGATTTTCATTGGTTTATAACAATATGAACCGAAAAAAATGCAATAATTTAGTCCCCGCCCACATTCCCCTCCTGCCACTATTTTTTGCGGACATTCGCATAGAATAATGTGTAAAATATTTCCAAGCCACATTGACGTAATGTTGGTTTACATCAGTGGTTCCCAAACTTTTTTGATCGCGACCCTAAATACCATCTTTTGCCCTCACTTGGGTCGCGACCCGGGGTTTGGGAACCACTGGTTTACATGAACAAGAAGGGCAATGTTTGTCACGGAATTGTATGGTTTATATCAATATGTATATGTGATCAAAAATGTATTCGGGTTTCGTTTCCGACTAGAGCGTTACCCGGGGGTTGTTTATTTTTTTCGGCTCTAGTTATTTTGAAATACTGAGCGCGATTCACCCCATGCTGCACGTGCAAATTGCCTGCAGTGAAAACTCACGTGCCTAGCTGCTGCGCATATCTGTCACAGCTAGAGTACATATAGAGCGAATTCTCTATAAACAAATTACACTACGATGAGTCTTGTCAGAAAGCTTACCTCTTTACGGGAGCAAAACTTCAGCTGTAGAGGTATGTGAAATTTAAGATTGTATTCTTTATCACTATTCATTTTATATGACATAATTGTTTCATATATTAGATGTTTTAGAATTTATTCTAAATTCTACAGAGAGTCAATACCTAGGTCATATAACGCCATGATATTAGAAATCCTATAGGCTGGTTCAAGTTAGCTATTTGTTGTAACTGAACAGACGGGTATTATTTAATTATACGCGGCATGCATTGAATGATTAATGTAATGTGTAACGAGGCGTAATTCATGTGCGCGCATGCGCAACATATATCAATACAAAAGTACTAACCGTGTCATATGTACTACACGGTTTAGTTGTTATACTTTTAGCTGTTCCATGTGTATGGGTTGGTGGTGTGTGAAGTCACAGAACTCTGTGTGGTTTCGTGTGACGTGTATGCTGTGTCTGGTGACGTTGTTTCGGAAGAGTGTACTGGTTTTCTCGATGCGAGGGACCAAGGCTTCTCGATCAACGGGTCTGTGTTAATGTGAAGGCTCTCGAGGGATCCTTCAACAGACTGGGAGGGGTGGACCATGCGTGGTGGCTCCTTGACCATGGACTAGAGCGGGTGGAACCGTAGATACATCTTGGTAGTCAAACGGACGCCACGATAGTTATATTTATTGCGTGTTCCATTTGATTGTTATCTCAATATTGCTATCTGTGCAAAATTACATTCATTCCCATTTCAATATCGCTATATGTGTGATAGATTCATAATTTCATACATCCCCATTTCAATATCGTTATATGAACGACATATTCATAATTTCATACATCCTTATTTCAATATCGTTATATGAACGACGGATTCATAAATTCATATTCCAACATCGCTTGTTAAATTGATAAATTGACGAGTTAACAGATTGACGGATAAATGAGTATTCTATTGATAAGTGCATAAATCACATGCTTTGGTCACCCTTGGTACTTAATAAGACCTTGTTTATATTGGGGTGTAAATCACATACTCTTATTTGTCGATTGGTGATAGGATGCTATTCACGTTTGTTTAAAATTCCATTTGTTAAATCCATCTTTGATTTTTCTCGTTGAGTTACTTGTTGTTGATAGTTCCATGTTAGGAACTTTATAATTTTCCTTATCTTTTTGTTATAATGGTGTCAGATTTGTTCATCTTTAAATTGCGTTTATAAATAAACATCTTATTAACGCAGTTGCTTTCGGTGTCTTCACTAATCCAGTCCCAACCCGGCTTCATCGTGTGACAAATGGTGTCAGAAGTGGGATCATTGGATTAGTGGGAACACGGACGTTAGTTTGCATAGGTCTTGACTCCGGTAAGATTTTTTTTTTTTTTTTAGTTATTTATTTCAGATTGTGACCTTCCTGACAAGAACTAATTCAGGCGGGTGAGTGAATACCTCACTCATATTTTGTTTTATTTACCATTTGTTTGTCATATATACATATTGCATATATTTGGAGAAGGGATATACGGTTGGTTCGTGTAGTCCTAAAAATTGTATGTGTTATATGATAGTGCACTTAGGATTGGTGATCTTATCAACAGTATTTATCATGTCGTCACTCAAAGATCTAGTGGAGTTGGGTAAACAGTTTGGGTATGAGGGGGAGGCCCTTAGAAAATTCGTTCAGGAGGAGCAGGCTCATGAAAGGGACCAAAGGGTAAAGGAGAGAGATATAGAAAGGGAAAAATTACAACTAGAGAAGCAAGCGGAGAGGGAAAAGTTAGAATTAGAGAAGCAAACTGAGGAAAGAAAGATAGCATTTAAAAGGGAGAAAATGCTATTTGAGGAAAAGAAGATAGAACTAGAGAAGCAGGCAGAGAAGGAAAGGATAGGTTGGGAAAGGGAAGCAGAAAGGGAAAGAATAGAGAGGGAGAAACAAGCTAAGTTAGAAGCCATTGAGTTAGAAGACAGGAATATGGAGAAAGAACATAGAAGGAAATTCGAATTATTAGAGGCTAAGAAAGATGGTCAACAAGAATCAAAGTTAAGAGGCCCTAAATTACCCCCTTTTGAAGATGACAAAGATAACTTAGATAGTTATTTACATAGGTTTGAGCGATATGCTACCATCCAAAAGTGGAAAAAAGATGATTGGTCGCTCCATCTCAGCGCGTTACTTAAAGGTAAAGCGCTAGATGTATATTCGCGTCTACCCGTGGACGAGGCATTGAACTATGACGCGTTAAGAGAGGCACTCCTTAAGAGATACGAGTTGACAGAACAAAGGTTCCGCAAAAAATTTAAATATAGTAAACCCGAGAAAGGCGAGACATTCACCCAGTTCGCCAGTAGGACGGGGAATTATTTCCAGCGTTGGGTTGAATGTGGTAAGATCCAAAAAACGTTTGAGGGTCTTACCGATTTTCTACTTAGGGACCAGCTGTTAAACACTTGTGGTAGGGAATTGTACTTGTTCCTGAGGGAAAAGCCTTTCAATAATATCTCAGATATGGCTACTCAGGCAGACTATTTCGCCGAAGCTCGGGGAGGTACCCAGAATGTGATCTCAAGGGATAACAAGGGAGGTAATCAAGGAAAAGATCAGAGACCCAGAGAACCCGAGAAACTTGGTACACATAAAGGTGGAAACTTTCAATCTGGGAAGGGTACGAATCGTAGGGATAGACAATGTTTTACCTGTAAGGAATGGGGTCACATCACGCCCGATTGTCCGAAAAGGAAGGGGTTTGTCCAGAGGGTCGCGGTTGCTATCGAAAGCAGAGCATGGTCAGGGGGCGGTAAGCGCGATGATTTTCCGCGTGATAATTCAGGGACTAATAACGTGAAGACGGTGTACGAATCCGCAGCGCGTGCGCAGATCGGTCGTGATGTTATTCAGTCGATCGGCACTTGTCTTTTTCCCGAGGCGAGAGTACCGACTGCTACTGGTACCGCCAACGGTCAAGAAGTCACGGTCTTACGCGACACCGGGTGCACGGGCGTCGTAGTAAAGCGGAGTCTCGTTAGGGATGACCAAATGCTTGGTTGGAAATCCCCGTGCATGTTATTAGATCAAACGATTGATCGCGTTCCCGTCGCGAGAATAGAAATCGAGACGCCTTTTCTGACCGGAACCGTAGAAGCTCTGTGTATGGAAAATCCCATATACGACTTAACTATCGGAAATGTCGAGGGATCCAGACTCCCAACTCAGTCTGATTTCCGGTTTCCCCTTGTACAAACGGCCGAAACTAGGGCGCAGGCGCAGGCGGAGAAAACGCCACTACGTAAGTTGAAACTTCCGGAAGCCGTGTCCGATATCTCGCGCGATGAATTTACGCGTGAGCAAGGGCATGACGCGTCCTTGAGCGCGACCGCGGAGAGGATCGTATCCGGTACCACGAAACATTGCAAGGGCGGTTCAAGTTTGAAGTTTATACGTAGGGAAGGTTTAATGTACAGGCAATTTACCACGTTGGATGGTAGAAAGTATTTCCAACTGGTCGTCCCCCAGAAATTCAGGTCCCGTATTCTCAGAGTAGCGCACGAGTCCGGTAGTGCAGGTCACTTGAGTAGGAAAAGGACGACGGACAAAGTATTAAGAGAATTTTATTGGCCAGGTGTAAATAGTGACGTAGCACGATTCTGTCGTTCGTGTGATGTATGCCATAAAACTGTTGAAAAGGGCGTTTTGAACGTCGTATGTATTGCGGTCATAGAAGACGAGTCGAGTGACCCCAACACAGAAATTCCCCTCGAGTACCCCGTGGTTGTAGGAAATGAGGGAATAGATATGGTCAGCGTGTGCCCGGAATTACCTGAAGGTCAGCGTCAGCAAGTCAGGGAAATTTTAAGTAAGTACCCAGACGTATTTACAGATCGACCAGGTAATACTGGATTAATAACGCACGAAATAAACTTGAATACCTCGGAGCCAATCAGAATAAAGGGATATCCAATACCCTTTAACGCACGGGAGACTATCGATGAGGAAGTAGGTAAAATGTTAGACCTGGGAGTGATTGAACCCTCAAACTCCCCCTATTCTTCCCCCGTGGTATTGGTTAGAAAGAAAGACGGAACTAATCGATTTTGTATAGACTTTCGACAACTAAATAAAGTCACCGTGTTTGATGCTGAACCGATGCCAGACATGGAGGGCTTGTTTTCAAAATTGGCAGGGCACCAGTACATTTCTAAATTAGATCTAACAAAAGGTTATTGGCAGGTGCCCATCGCTGAAAATGCTCGCGTATTAACGGCATTCGCGACCCCTAAAGGTCTTTTCCAGTTTAAGGTTATGCCTTTTGGTTTGGTTAACGCCGGTGCGTCGTGCGTGCGTCTTATGCGAAAATTGTTGAAAGGCATGAACAACGTAGATAGTTTTGTCGACGATATTCTAGTATATACACATACCTGGGAAGAGCATGTTAGGGCATTAGTCGATCTGTTTGACAGACTCCGCAAGGGAAATCTCACAGCGAGACCCTCCAAGTGTAGCATAGCATATTCTAACTTGGAATGCTTGGGCCATCTAGTAAGTGGGTCAGGGCAGTTAAAACCCCACCCTGATAAAATTGACGCGATTAAAGACGCTCCTAGGCCAGAAACCAAGAAACAGATACGATCGTTTCTTGGATTGATAGGTTTTTATAGGAAGTTCGTTCCAAATTTCGCCGCTATAGCTAGTCCATTGACGGATTTGACTAGGAAAGGGCAGCCAAATAATGTTTCTTGGGGTTTATGCCAAGAGAAAGCTTTTAACGCCCTTAAGGCGAGATTGATCAGTGCACCGATCCTAAAGTTGCCAGAATTAAATAGATCGTTCATATTGAGAACTGATGCATCCGACACGGGCTTAGGAGCAGTTTTGCTACAGGAGCAAGACGGGGTAAAGTTACCCATAGCTTATGCTAGTAGGAAATTGCTGCCTAGGGAGCAAAACTACTCCGTGATCGAAAAGGAGTGCTTGGCACTGGTGTGGGGTGTAGGTAAATTCCACACGTACCTTTTCGGAAGGGAATTTGTCCTTGAAACGGACCATCAGCCTCTCATATATTTGAACAAGGCAAAAGTTGCCAACGCAAGATTGATGCGTTGGGCATTGACTCTGCAGCCATATCGTTTCCGGATCGAAGCAATCAGAGGGTCGGAAAATGTAGGGGCCGATTATTTAAGCAGAGTGTGATTTGCAGTTTTTTTTTCCTACCATGATATTCTGGTAATGTAAATAATACGTTTCAGTTTGTATTTTTGCAAAATTCCGTGATTTTCTAAAAGTGCTTCCACTTTTTTTTTAAGGGGGGAGGTATTGTCACGGAATTGTATGGTTTATATCAATATGTATATGTGATCAAAAATGTATTCGGGTTTCGTTTCCGACTAGAGCGTTACCCGGGGGTTGTTTATTTTTTTCGGCTCTAGTTATTTTGAAATACTGAGCGCGATTCACCCCATGCTGCACGTGCAAATTGCCTGCAGTGAAAACTCACGTGCCTAGCTGCTGCGCATATCTGTCACAGCTAGAGTACATATAGAGCGAATTCTCTATAAACAAATTACACTACGATGAGTCTTGTCAGAAAGCTTACCTCTTTACGGGAGCAAAACTTCAGCTGTAGAGGTATGTGAAATTTAAGATTGTATTCTTTATCACTATTCATTTTATATGACATAATTGTTTCATATATTAGATGTTTTAGAATTTATTCTAAATTCTACAGAGAGTCAATACCTAGGTCATATAACGCCATGATATTAGAAATCCTATAGGCTGGTTCAAGTTAGCTATTTGTTGTAACTGAACAGACGGGTATTATTTAATTATACGCGGCATGCATTGAATGATTAATGTAATGTGTAACGAGGCGTAATTCATGTGCGCGCATGCGCAACATATATCAATACAAAAGTACTAACCGTGTCATATGTACTACACGGTTTAGTTGTTATACTTTTAGCTGTTCCATGTGTATGGGTTGGTGGTGTGTGAAGTCACAGAACTCTGTGTGGTTTCGTGTGACGTGTACGCTGTGTCTGGTGACGTTGTTTCGGAAGAGTGTACTGGTTTTCTCGATGCGAGGGACCAAGGCTTCTCGATCAACGGGTCTGTGTTAATGTGAAGGCTCTCGAGGGACCCTTCAACAGACTGGGAGGGGTGGACCATGCGTGGTGGCTCCTTGACCATGGACTAGAGCGGGTGGAACCGTAGATACATCTTGGTAGTCAAACGGACGCCACGATAGTTATATTTATTGCGTGTTCCATTTGATTGTTATCTCAATATTGCTATCTGTGCAAAATTACATTCATTCCCATTTCAATATCGCTATATGTGTGATAGATTCATAATTTCATACATCCCCATTTCAATATCGTTATATGAACGACATATTCATAATTTCATACATCCCCATTTCAATATCGTTATATGAACGACGGATTCATAAATTCATATTCCAACATCGCTTGTTAAATTGATAAATTGACGAGTTAACAGATTGACGGATAAATGAGTATTCTATTGATAAGTGCATAAATCACATGCTTTGGTCACCCTTGGTACTTAATAAGACCTTGTTTATATTGGGGTGTAAATCACATACTCTTATTTGTCGATTGGTGATAGGATGCTATTCACGTTTGTTTAAAATTCCATTTGTTAAATCCATCTTTGATTTTTCTCGTTGAGTTACTTGTTGTTGATAGTTCCATGTTAGGAACTTTATAATTTTCCTTATCTTTTTGTTATAATGGTGTCAGATTTGTTCATCTTTAAATTGCGTTTATAAATAAACATCTTATTAACGCAGTTGCTTTCGGTGTCTTCACTAATCCAGTCCCAACCCGGCTTCATCGTGTGACAATGTTATCATATCATGTTTACGGTGTTTAATAAATAATGCCGTGAAAAATATATTCGACTAGACTCTGAAAATATAAAGCTTAAAGTCAGATGTGTACAAAATATAGATAATCCAGAGAGAGAGAGAGAGAGAGTGTGTGTGTGTGTGTGTGTGTGTGTGTGTGTGTGTGTGTGTGTGAGTCGCGAGCCCTGACATTCCAAAAATGTTCGTCCAGATTACATTTCTGACCTATACATTTTAACATTGTTACATATAGTGATACCAAGTCGAGTCGATTATTCAGCGGGGACTGAATAGTTAATTTCACCTGTTGATTAGCAAGCTTTCCGATCTAGGCCTAGAGTCTTCCATATTTTAAAAATGATATGGTCCTAAATAAAAAACTGAAATAATTAACCTTCTCTTGAATTGTAATTCCAATTTAAATAACTTGCTGTAGATATTGAGAGTTTGTACTCGGGATACTCACCCATGAAATCAGTGGAAGCTGTCCCTGACTGTTATGGAAAAGTTGTAAGGAAAAAATCAGCTACACTTAAGCTAGTGTTGGGATCTAAAGAGATGGCAGGTGTGTGTTTCGAAGGGATACAGCAGATAAGTTAAACATAAACTGGGTGAATCGAACGGATGAATTGTATACCAAATGTTTACAAAAGTAAGTCTTCGTGCTATTTTCGAGTGTGCAGCCTTGCAATCTCTCTCTCTCTCTCTCTCTCTCTCTCTCTCTCTCTCTCTCTCTCTCTCTCTCTCTCTCTCTCTCTCTCTCTCTCTCTCTCTCTCTCTCCACACACAAACACATGAGGTTACATAGGCACAAACGCACACTTTTAAGAAAAATGTAGTCGATCAAAGATAGATAGGTCTAAACTGAATGCGGCCACTTCATTTTGGCTTTTTTTGAGAAGACTCGTGCTTGACATTTTTTGAACAACATAAAGAACAGTTACTTCGTTTTTTGCTTAAGAAAAGATCCTTCATTGATAGTAATCACAAGCAGTCCCCCCCCCCCCCACACACACACACTTGAGCTTCAAAACGAGATTTACTATCAGCTTTTATTTATGCTAGCCCTTGAATGAATGGATTTTCTAATAGAAATTCGCCATTTTGTCACTTGAACAAAATACTGAACATAAAAGGTAAACATCTGATATCATTGCGTGGAATACCGTAAAAAATCTGCTATATATATTATTCGCGTACCGCCCGCTCCAATCCCCTCACACCCCAAAGTCTGTGCTTTCTATCACTAGACGAAATATGAGCGTTATTAACCCGGAAAAAGCAATTTTACATTTGATTTTATGTTCAAACGTATTGGCTAGCTAAAACATTGAAATAGCAGATTTCTAACGGTAATATCAGCTGTCGACTGTTTATGTTCTGGTATGTTTTGTGAAGTAAGAATATAATTCTCTTTGCTACTTCAAGGTAAGAAAGACCATATTTAGAGAAAAAAAAAAAAAAAAATAGAAAAATACAGATTTCGAACTTGGTTCTCTTGCTTGACAAGTCGACATGCTACCATTTCACCAAGCGATTGACCGCATGGCGGATGAATGCTATCGATATTGAGAACAAAACAATTCTTGAGTGAAAAAATAAAATTGATAATTTTCTCCAATTATCAAAATTATTTTTCTTGCAAAATCAACTAATTCACATTCGAGCATAAAATAAACTGATGTATACACTGCGTATACTTAGATCATAAGAAAAGATTTAAAATTAATTTGCGAATAAAGTTTCATAGTCTTTATTCTCTTTATCATTCCTTTTTTTCTGTTTTAGTAATCTGTTTTTGAAGGCAGTAGCGGCACGAAGGGGTTGCGGGGATTGCCCCAGGCGCCGGGCGAGGGGGGGGGGCGCTGTCGGGGCTTTTTTTTTTTTTTTTGCCAACACCACCACCACCCCGGTTTCAGGGTTTAGATGGGGGGTGGGGTGGTGGAGGTTGGCAACTGACATAAAAACTGTTGTATGTGGCAAAGTAGGGGGCGCCACTAAAGAACATTGCCCCCAGCTGCCTCGGGGGGGGGGGGGGCGCCGCCACTGCTTGAAGGGTATAGTGGAGGAGACAGATATACAGAGAACATCTCATTTTGGTTTGGTATTGTATGGCCCAGCAACAGACGAAGGTTATTTAGTGTCGAGGAAATTCGAGTAAAGTACCTTCCCACTATGGTATCTGATCCGGGCTGATCCGATGGTAGGTTTCAAACCCGCAACTTCTGGTCATGAGTCCAGTACGCTAACCACTGAGCCACGGCCGCTCGAAAACAGTTTAGTGTTGGAGTATTATAAATTAGTGAGAAATAAAAGTTCTTCCCAAAGGTTTTGACTGATGCATATTGTCGTTTATTTTACTTTTTTATTTGTTAAAAGCAATGGTTTTCTTTCAAGTTTAACTTGTCATACTGCACATTATGCTGGACCTCATCCTGAAAGGACAGAATCTTGGAGATTGAAATGATTTGACACTGTGCAGCTAGATTCGTACCTAACAGAAATAGGAACATGTGTTTTAAATATATGTTGGAAACAAATTGATAACACTGAATTTGAGCTATATAAATGAAAATGTACCATGCTATACAAGATAAGGAATAGTTTTATTTGCAACTCGTTCATCCTGCAAGTCGCGCGTGTCTTTCTACCAGTCTTCTTATTCCTCCATTACAATAGCTACTTTCAATAGCAAAGCCTTGAAATGGGGAATCAGTCCAAAATGTCCATAATGCACTCGCGCCACCTAGCCTTTGAGCGATGGGTGAGTGTCATTAAGACACTTATATGGTACTCGTTTCATCTAGTGCCCGAGCAATATGGAAACTAATTTCATTTCATCATAAACAGACACTTACAATACAGATAAAACAATGTTCATTTGAAGGAAACTACTAAAGTTAGTGACTTAAAATCCCGACTTAGAACGTTTCTAGCGGGAGTTTGCCCACATTGAATTTGACATGTATAAGCCCCTTCTCTCCATCTCCCCACCCACCAACCTCCACGTCCAGGGTAACATATTGTACATGAAAGCTACAGCTGTGTCAGATGGCTGCAGACTTTGCGCCGCCAAGATAGGTGAAGACACCTGACCCTGGTTTCACTCAAGTTCTCAAAAGTTATCCTCAAATAAAATTTGTACACTATCCTGCTTATGATACTCCTTGCAATATTGGGATTTTTGTCTTCCACTAGGATAGTAGAAAGGCTAAAATTAGTTTGATATTTTTTTTTTAATTGTAAAACCTGTGAGTCTTTTTTATTTGCAAAATAAAAGTTGAAGAATTCCTCAAATTTGAAAAACAACACTAACAAAAGACCCTCAGATTTTCTTCAGACATAAAAGAAGATTCTTTCCCAGTAATTTAAAGATAGTATGACAGTTTTATTTTAAAGATAGTATGACACTGTTTTATCTTAAAGATAGTATGACACTTTTAATTTAAAGATAGTATGACACTTTTAATTTTAAGATAGAATGACACTGTTTTAGTTTAAAGATAGTATGACACTGTTTTTAAAGATAGTATGACAGTTTTAGTTTAAAGATAGTATGACACTGTTTTAGTTTAAAGATAGTATGGCACTGTTTTAGTTTAAAGATAGTATGACACTGTTTTAATTTAAAGATAGTATGACACTGTTTTAATTTAAAGATAGTATGACACTGTTTTAATTCTTGATGCGTACTGAATATTTAAATTCATGACTTCTAACACAGCAATAATAAAGATATTACAAAATCTCATTTTCAGGAAGAAAATGTTAGAAGTTTGATGAAAAAGTGGCCAGGTGTAATCTCTGTCTCTCCAATGTTGCTTTGTATTTGTCTCAATGTACCTATTTTATTGTGTACTTTTCATCATATTCCTGGTAAACCTTTGTCTCTTCTTACTTATCTCCCTTCTCACTAAGTACAAAACAATTTTGAATGAAAATAATGTGGAAGACGAGCATACGGTAAGGTTTCTTGTATTATCAAATTTTATCAAAAACTTGTAAAATGCAGCCCACACCTGTATGACTGGCTGTGAAACTTAACTTCATGATCAAATGTCACCAAAGATCAACAACTTGGTATGGTTAGTACTTTGTTCTTGGAAACTATTTGTAATTTTAACTAATTTTGACGGATATCGACCAAAAAGGAAGGATGAGTAGCCATTTTCCTTTTAAACTTTTTAATAAAATTTGCAAAGTAAAGTGTAACTTACTTTGATGAAATCGATAGGGGGTTAGAATATACTTGTCTGTCAACTGCAATTGATAGAATAACTTTTACTAGTAAACCTTTGAGGTGGATAAAATTGTCAACAATATGCTTTACATTTACTTCACCTTCGCTTCAATCACATAATTTTTATCATGCGCTTAAAAATCTTCATTCTGTGGAATCGCATTAAGCGTGACCTTTGCAACTCATTTTGCTTTTTTTTAACCTCGCATATCTATCGGACATTAGATAATGGTATTTATTATACACCTATCGATTTTTTACTCAAGAAAGAGCCAGAATTATACCCATTTTTACTAGAAGTCGCAAAACCATACTCTTGTTTTCCAAACCTGTATTGCCATCCTCTCAAAGGCGGCTGTAGCTACTTTTTCCTCGATGTTTCCCAGTTACAACTGAACAAGCGTGAACAACTATGCCGTATCCCCACTTGATATACAAAAGGCAATGTAAAAAAATCTGTATCAATAAGTTTCAACAATTTGTCCTATCCCGTTGTAAGTAACTGTCAAAATAATGCTGTCATTCCCATGCCAAGCCCCCATCGGAGCCTCTCATGCCGCTGTTAGCCTGGTCTAAGAAAGAAAGAAACTTTCAGTCATTCAGCTATTAAAATCATCTGTGATGCAAATTTTTGAGAACTGCACAATAACTGTAAATCACATATATAGGTCTGCCGCCCTAATGCGTATAAGAATTCGTGTTACTAACATTGATCGAAGAGAAAATGAGTGACTGTTGTTTCATACGCTTCATTCATAAACTGCGATATTCATGCGCATATCAGCTTATGAATATGTAATTCGGTTTATGCTTTAGGATGAAGTTCATATTAAAAAGGTTGAAATGTTAAACAATTTCCTTTGTTTTTATGTTAAGTATAGTGATTTTATTAAATTATCTGAAAATTGCTAGGTATATAACATAAATAACATTATCATAGCAATTCGATCTTGATTGCAATATCACGTCTTGTTGTCAGCATCAGAAAATATTGATCACGACAGGACGCTTCGCGTCTCGTATTGATTCAGACGTTCTGATGCTGACAATCGCATTACTATGATTATATACATACATATATATATATATATATATATATATATATATATATATATATATATATATATATATATATACGCACACACAAGCATACAAATTTATACATTTTTTTTCCTATTAATCTAATTGAAGGAAGTAGATTTCATGAACACCCATATGTGGTCGTGCTATGTTGATCAGAAGTTTCACCAATCAGATTATAGCTACCATGTGTCTGACTGAAAGTAAAACACGTCATTCGACACAAACGACATCTATCCTAATGCAAAAGGCAACACTTTTTTTTCACAGGTGAATAAAATTAAACGAGCTGAGAATTCCAAAGGTAATTAGAACTTAAACTTTTATTGGTACACGTCAGATCGCTGTTTGTTTGATATTGAATCGAAGTTGTACCATGTTCCATTTGATGGCTAATACCAACGAGTACAAAACAAGCATCGAAAAAGCCAGATTCTACGTACGATGTGTGAAAGTCTTGTCTAAAGTGGGGTTTAAACCGTCACCATTGCCTCTGTGCTCCGACCAAGATCGAAGATAATGTCTTCCGAGGTCAGCTGCCAAAACATTTGCTCATTGGCATAGCCAGGAATGCAACACTCAATGGACCTATCGATCAAAATCCTTTCGAGTTCCAACACTTCTACGCGTCCAAGGTAGAAGTTTCGCGAGATGGCCAGACGTTGTGGTCTGTGACTGCTGTGCCCATAATAATTACTTGATATCTTACTTGGTTCTGTTTGAAGCCACACAAGTTAGGAACTTTCAGTAGCCACGGTATTTCGTACGACGATTAGGCAGGAGGATATGCTTTGTGGGGATTTGATTTCACCCCAGACCAGGAAGGACATTTCCACAAAATAAAACCAGGCCAACTCTATGTGGGACTTCAGTTTGCACTAGCTCTGGTGAATACAGTGAACATCATTTTTAATGCAGAATTCGATAATACTCTGGAAATCAACAGTTTGAGAGAAATGATCCTAGACTATTAAAAACATGGAACACGAAGCTTTGGAGATAGGTGAAGATAACGTTTTCTATCCAGAACAGCAGTCACAGACCACAAGTGAACAAGAGAAAGATACAGTCATGGCATCACGATGGCCAGAACAAGAAGAACATTTAGTCTTCCTGATTTGCTCGCCTCTTACCTGAAAGAATCACACTCCTGAGCAGAGAACAACGTTATGGTTCTCAAATCGATCGTTCTAGTCAATTGGAAAACGACAAATATTTGATGATGAGTCAAGAGAATTGGACTAAGCATGGACCCTTATCTCCCAAGAAAAGATTTTGAAAGAGTGGAATAAAGATATAAGTGACCATTCCCTACCTCCATTGACTTCATTGAAGACGACACGCATTGAAGCTCTCTTGCAACAGAGTACAGAAACTTCCCGTTCATCGACTTATGTGACAGATCTTTTCAAGGAAAAAGTCAAGTGTGAACTCATCACTTATCATTACCTCTCAAAATGAATACCTGCGAACTTCATTACCTTCTGACCAACAGCTCGTACTCAGCTTCTTGCAATCCATTGGTGTGGTCTAAAGACGAACTTCCTCATCGAAAACCTAAAGACATTCGAGCTTAAGTCGTCACCACAGACAGCAGTCATCGCCCAGGAACGAATTGGGTAGCCGTCTACTTTCCAAATGATAATAGTGTTGAATATTTTAATTCCTATGGATTACCTCATATGGAAGACGATATCATCGACATTATGAGAAGAAACACTGTATCCACTCAATTCAGCAATGTGAGATTACAAGGATCAGATTATATAGTGTGTGGAAAATATTGTGTGTATATTCTTCATCAACGCAGTCTTGGATTCCCATTAGAACATCACCTGACTTGTTTTCAACGTGATTTCTCTAGCAACGATGACAAAAAAGAAAAGTTGTTTTGTGAACATTATGGATATCTAGTTTCTTTAGAACAGAAACGTAGTGTGTATCGATGGTAAAATGACACTGTACTAGATCACTGGAAGCCTAGTCTTACCCCACAACATTGTTAACCTTGTAAATACGTTCATGTTTAACATCTGTTTTGTTTGTCAGTTGTACATCTAGAAGAAGGGACTAACTTAATTCCCCGTCTTCATTGGCTTGTTGATGTTTGAGTTAGCAAGGCTTATTAAAACAATGATGATTTTTTAAAAAGTGTAGTTTACTTCTTTGCCAAAAAAAAAACAACCTTGTACGTTCTTTCTCTTTCTCTCTCTCTCTCTCTCTGGTTTGGCACAAGACATTCTATCAAACGTTTAATGTAATGGTAAAAAAGTAATAACTATTGTTATACAAAATCTTACTATCATTTATTTCCATTGCACTAGAGTCACTCTGCAGTTTCACAGACAGACAGAAGCAATTCTTTTCTTAACAAGTACAGTAACCACCAAAGTGAATATTGATTTTTGTTACCTAGTGCTATTGTGCCAATGAATATTTATTTCTTATTTTAGTGATGTCGTATCTCACTTTGAAAGTGTTTGTCTGTTTCACTACAGCGCTAGAATTATTGGCATCTTTTTCTTTTATTGATCTCTATTTATCACTATTCGATTTGGTTGGTGTAAAAAAAAAATTAACCTGCGCAAATATATGCATGTATTCACTACTTGGAGTCATCGCAGTCAAATTTTTATATAGTAGTCAGCAAATATGTTTAACGGTTTGAAGTAATGAAGTTAAGGTATAATAGATTTTCATCTCTTTAAATATTTGTATGATGTCTCTGTTAACTGAAGAGTTAAACTGAGTTAAAGAACAGGAATAATTCATAAATCGGAAATGTTAATTAATTAATTGTTACAAATTGTCATTCCTCAACTAAATCATTAATTATAACACATTTACTCTCACCTTTCTGCTCTGGTTTATCAATTCTTTCACCGACTTTTTTAAGCACATTTTTGTTTTCTCTGTTCTCCGCTATCATTCTTTTGATACGAATTTAATGTCTTTCTTATTTTTTCTCTCATAGCCCTTATGTATGTTCATTTTATTATGGTTGTAAAAGGATATGAATTTGATTGTTCTGCAGCAAAAAACATTTTAAGGAGCGATAGGATAGATGATGAACTCCAATATCCCCAGCTTCCAATGGATTGTGGTTTTTTGGTGAGTTTTTATATATTTTTTTTTTTTTAGATGACGAAGTCATCCACGTAAATTAGTACACTTGAATAAAACTAGGGTGCCTAGGAATCATTGTCAATCTTGCTCCTAATAATTATGAGAAGAAAGAAAAAAGTCCATTTCCATCATACACGCGCACACAAAATCGGAATTTTGCACTTTTCGGGATAAATCCCAACGTTGAATTGTAAAATCAACCAATGCCTGTCCTTACGTGTATGTGAGTTATTCTCTCCATCATGTTTAATATGTACGATGCATAACTTAGATGTCACAACCTTACAAGGAACCTTGGCTTCACGCCAAATTCTGACTTAGTTTGTCAATGTGGCAAATTTAACTCTTACCTATTTTCATAGGTCACCTTTCACTCATCGTATTAAATCTAAAGCGACAAACACATCTGTAACGAAATGAACTGACATTAGGTAAGGCCAGTCAGTGTACTAATAAATCTAGGGTGGCAAAAACCAAAACCGTAAATATGTAACAAACTGAAGAATATATTTGCCTTATAAAGCATTTGCATTGCAACAAACTTTTCTGGCAATATGTTTATCAATCAACAATGGGTAGCCGTTTAGTGAAAGAATTAAGCCTAGGAGAGTAAAAAAACAAATTCAGTATTACAAATTCTAAACACCACTTACAGTGGCGTAACTACCGCCCCCGCAGCGGCAGGTGGGGGGGGGGGGAGGGGAGGGGCGCAAGGAGGGGACCCAAAATCCTGCTTTACATTAATTTGACGGGGGTCCACTCTTAATGTTTGGGGGGGGGCACAGTTTGAAGTTACGCCACTGCCCACTTAGCTTCATACAGCATTAATGCCAAAGTCGGATATGTTTGTGCTTGGATTGTAAAAGTAAGTCAATGCCTTTAATTAAGTGTGTATTTGTTCTTCTCCCCATCCTGTTCTCACCTTTTCACTGTATATGTGATAGTGTCTAAGAATGTTTGTCTATGTGTGAGCACTCCTACCCGTTGATTAGTAGATGAGTGGGTGTTGGTCACTCCAAACGGCGTGCTGGATTGTAAATGTGGGTTGCTGGATGGTAAATGTGGGGATAATTGATAGTAAATGTGTGGGTAATGTACATGACTGGGTATTGATAGTAGATAACTGAGTATAGATCACTACAGCGGCGAGTTGGATAGTAAATCAAGGTGTGTTGGATAGTAAATGTGCGGCGTTGGATAATAAATGTGGGAGTAATGGATAGTACATGTCCGTGTGTTGGTCACTCAAAACGGCCTGTTGGATAGTAAATGTCACAATATGTGGGTTGTCCATATACCAACCATCCACAGAATAAGATCCAATCTTCTTTTCTGCGCTGCCGTTTCTAGCATGTTGTATCCTCATAGCCAGCGCAAAGCTTTAGTTGACTATTGACGGCTGACAGATCAATAGGATTGTGCTGGTATGATGGCTAGTGTGTTCTCTTTACTTCTTTCGGTACGCTAATTCACACGCTTTAACAATGGTAGAAGCTTCCTTCAAAGGATCGATACCTCTGTGATCCATAAATAATTTTGTGGACATTTTCCACAACAACGTCGTACAATGTCCACATAGGATCGACAATATTTCAACATTTCTTCTTCTTGAGAATTAAGTGTCTGAGGAGTAGGTGTAGAATGATTCTCGTTAATTTTCATTTTCAATTTTAGGGTGGTGATGTTGCTTTGGATATAAATTTTTTGGTTGTGCCAAACCAAAGACTGACAGAGAGAAAGCAAAATTTTCTGTTCAAGATTGAAAACGGTAACATTTTAGTGTCATAATCTTCTATAGACATTAAACAGGATGGAGAGAAAGCAAGCTATGCATCGTACATGTAGTGTTTGCACTTATTAAGAAAATAATTTTCTGTCTATAGGTGAAAATGCGAAGGATAGTCGTGCTTACCCACACTATACTTTCAAGCATACATATGATTTAAGGTTAAGTATTTTGTAAAATACATGTACATATATAACCCTTTCCACAGCCGCTTAGATCACTTGGAAAAGAGATACTACTCAAATGATTGCTAAATGAAACAGCAACAAAATCCCTCCATTATAGTTGACCATATTGTGTGATAGTATGTTTTGTGCGTATATCGTGTGTAAGTGATTGTTTGAATGTCTGATGCATCACCGAGGGAGAAAAAAAAAATGGGAGATTTGGTTCGCATTGGTAAAACAAAACTATGAATTGGAAGATTTGAACGGAGAAGTAGTAAAAGGAACATTTTACTTGCCTGAGTTACAACGGGTGTCCAAAAAAGAAGACTGTGTGTACGATATCGAAAGCATTCTCTATCGAAGAACAAGTAAAGTGGGTATACGTCGACTTCAAGAAGTGAAAATGAGTTGGAAAGGATATCCACCTAGTACTGATTCTTGGATTGCAGCTTCACAAGTCATCTTATGCTAGCACCGCCTAGCCCCATCCAGCATATATAGCTGGTTAGGGCCTGGAGTAAAATTCAGCATTGGCTTTTAGCTATATATAACTTAAAGTAAAAGAATAAATAATATAATTATAAAGAAAATAGAATATGGTGTCTAAATGCCTGTGTTTTTGGATTTGGTGTGTGTGTGTGTGTGTCTGCTGTATTATCTCTCTCTCTCTCTCTCTCTCTCTCTCTCTCTCTCTGGCTATGTTTCTTTCTAATAAGGTTGAGAATAAATTTTGGAATGGATTAAAAATTGTGATTACACGGACGTAATTGAAAACTATATCGATACTCGGGTTCTGTGTTGTATGTATAGCTGGTTGCTTGAAAAGGGCTTGAAATTAGTTTTTTGCGAGAACTTTACATCTACGTTTTCGAAAGAAGGATTTTAGTAGACATCTTGTGAGTTTTTCCTATTGATGCGATTTTTTCAATAGGATGTGTGTTTTTGAATTTCTTAAGGAAAACATACCATAAAAAACGTAAGTGCCTTGATATTTTTTAAAAGTAGGAATAAAATATTCTCTCTCTCTCTCTAGTAATGTCAGTTCTCTCTCTGTTTCACACACACACACACACACACACACACACACAAGTTTCTTATAAAATGATTTAGATTGAAATCATAATGATATTTGTTCCATTTTTGAAGATAACTGTCCAAAAATGTTGGCAGTAGTCACAATGATAGCGTGAAATGTTACCAAAAACTTGCATTCCTAAAAATTGTAGAACGATTTTTCTTCAATAGGTAAATTTCATGGATTATATAAAATCTTGAGTTTAGTTGTGCTTGTGCATGTCAGATATCTTGGCTTTGTCTTATTTTTGGCACTGCAATGGGTCACGAGAAACAGTTCTAACATTAGATCTACCGTTTTCCAAAGGAAAAAAAAGAAAGAAAAAGAAGAAGAAAAAAGGCAGTTTCACCGTGTAAGAATTACTTGAATATTCTGCACTCTCATTCTACAGCCAAAACATGAGTTAACTAAAAATGTAACAATGTATGCCCTATTTTTTTCAGTCAGTCGATTTCAGACGGTCGAGAGAATAAGGCATTTTTCTTACTGTTCTCCCCTTCTGTAGTTTAGGGAAATGTTGTAACACTGTTTTTAGCCGTTTGTAACTGCAAGGCGTGTGCAGTAAAACATGACATATCTTAGTCATTCGACAAGAAATATAACACTACTTTTTTGAAACTGATGAATAAAAAAACAAAAAACAAAAAAACAAAAACACACCAAAAAAAAAAAATTGCTAATGAACATTTCTATCATAGAATCTACCCTTGTCTTCAGAAACTCATAAAAAGGCTAACCTTCTCTCTGTTTGAGGCAAACAATATATTTTGGAAAAAATTACTGCTTTCATTTGACAATATTTCATTGTGTGCACTATGCTCACAGTAGCTAAAGATGCTATTCGTGTGGCTAGGTGAATCAGTACGAAACGGCGTGTATGCAGGGCAGTAAACGTTAGCCACTACTAGCTTTTAGTACGTAACTGTGTTGAAATTACTGTTTATCTTTATTATTGTGAAAGAATATTCGAGTTATGCTACTTTCGGTGCGCAATGCTAGCCGTAGAAGGTCAAAATAGCACAGTAGACAGGATAAATGTCAATAGAAAGTTGGTTTTGTGATTAAACATGTCATATCACGTGATTAAACGTGTCATTTCACGTGATTAAACATGTCATAATCACGAAGTTAATGTTGGACTTGGCCTAAAGCAGCTTGCGAAAATAAAGAGCGCAGTAAGAAACGATTGCGGCGTCACACTGAAACTTTCTCAGGAAAAGTTAACTGGAATTATTCCCGTGTGGCTAACCCAGACACAACTTGGTCAGCTTAATGTGGCCAAATAAAAGAACACATCAGTGACATTAAAGTTATCAAAGTCAGAGGTGACACAAATGCAAAAGATCGGTGGAATATTTCCATTCCTCGCGGCCATCCAGCGTTATTAGCGGCTGCGGCTCACGCGGTTGCAAAAGCGATTGCGTCAGGGGCCGTCGGAACTGCATCCGGGATGGTTCTAAAAAGGGCGGTAGGAGGCCGCATAGTGTCTCGTAAACAAATATAAAAAAGGCCTTCGACTACCCGGGATGACTCGCATAATTTCCTCAAGCAGAGGTCTTCGACTACCTGGTACGACTCGCAAAAGGCGTCGTCGTTAACCAATCTTGACTTACTCGCTATGACAAAGTCAGTCAAGCATTTCCGACGTGTCTTTGTGAGGAATGAACTTGCGTCAATGATCCCCCGCATGCAGGAAATTGGCATCATCAACCTGGATTGGACAACAGGACCTGAGACTCATTGGGTCGCATACGTTGTAACACTTCGACATCTTTTGTATTTTGACTCGTACGGGCTTGAACCGCCACTTGAAGTTGTTGATTATTTACCCAGAAGACAGAGTCGTCTACTGCTGTTTTATTCAACGCTGCCGTTGCAAACTCGTCTGGAAAGTCCCATATGTGGACATCTTGTTTTGAAGTTCTGTGTGCACTCGAGCGTTCACCACAAGCGCTTTTGATTTTGCATTGTCACTGAGAAAGTACGCTTAATAGTATACAAAATGAATATTAACATTTACTGGCGTTACTCAACCAGACGCGGCGCTGATGTGGATCTGAGCAGGTTTGCACCAAAGCCGGCTTGTTGTTGAAGTCGACCCGGGCGAGCTTGTGTTTTTCCAAGATCAAACTGGAAAATTTAAAACGTCTAACGTGGACATTCCGGGTGGTGTTATAAAGCTGCGAGGCGCCGTCGCAAAGAACCTGGCTGAAATCACCGAGAACCAGGGTATCAGAGACACTGGCATTGTCGGTGGCCTTTATCAAAGTCTACATTGATGCTTCTGAGGTTGCGGCGAAACAACATGTGAATGCAAAGATTGCAGAGGTTCCCTTACTACTACGCGTAGTAAATTCATTGGGTAGATTCAGTGGAATATTAACCAAAGAAGGATCTGAAAAATATGGTAAATGGTAGATTTCTTTTCGTTACTGTTGGGGATGCTTTTGATACACCTAATCGTAATATCTTAAAGGTGCGTGAGTCTGGATCGTATTTATTTATTATAAACGGATATATATAGGTCTGTTGGGTGTAATGATAGTAGTTATAAATAATTTCCTGCATCGTAAATTAATGACACGTATTACAGAAGACAATTTTAAAGAAAGTTTCATATATGCGGTATCATTATCATTATCATTATTCACCGGAGATGAAATTCAGTTCCAAGGACTCAATATCTATCTGGAAGGGCACTTAACCGTCTTTGGCGTTTGTGTTTAAGATTTGTTATTACATGTACGTAATGGATTTTGAACGCGATGACGATGTTGCGGAATTTGCGGATGGGGTGTTGGACCAGCTGACAGAGGATGTTAAGATTGATAGCAATTTTGTTCCACTTGTTGATGAATATCTTCTTCAGAATGGTGTTACCAGACTCTCATATGCACTGAAATATAATCTACGCAAAGGAAAAATAGAAATTGATAGCTACTACCAACTCGAGGCCAGCTTGTAGTCATAGCATTAGCACGCGGAAACACCAGACAAAAAGAGACATCACCATCAGGCGTGAAATCAGCCAAAGACTGTTTCTACAACGATGAAGTCAAATTCACCGCTGAATGCACCACGTTTACATTCCCTATCGATTATGTTAAACCAACATTAACTCAACTTAGAAGAAAAAAGATCTGGACTGTTATTTAACAAGGATGCACTTGTCCGCGAAAAATTTCTTGGACGAAAACGATCGTTAGAGGCATAAAACAAAGGCGTAATCAGTGTGTTTCAAAATGAACGTGGTACCAAACCCCAGGAACGCACAATCGACAGAGACTTTAAAGATTACCTCGGAAGATATTTTCTACGATTGCATGACGGTTGTACAATTGAAGAAAAGTGCTTGGTTGGAAGTGCGTGCACGTATTGCAGCTGAACAAAGCCATCATGGCGAGCAATTAGTCTCCACGATGACAATATAAATAGAAGAACTGTGATGGCCACTCAATGCTACCGACGCGAACAAATAATTGAAGCGGAACAACAGCTGCGAGATGAAATAATCAAGAGAACCGCGCTACTCATGAAAAACAAACGCGTGTGTATGATTGTAGTTGCTATTTGTAGACTCGCCGAGGCAACAAAGTTGGCCTTGGTGTTGCTGGGATTGTGACCACGGCAACCATCATAGGTACACCAATCGGAATTGTTGTCGGAGCTATATTAGTAGCAACCAGTGTCTCAGGTGGTGCTGGCAAAATAATTTAGATACGATGACATTCACGAATACGTGTTTATTCAGAACTTCTCGCGGCAGCACAAAATAGTCTCAATACAATCAATACCTGTACTCGGTGGCTATAGCATGGGTGATTTTGAGACCGTATTGGTGGAAATGGAAAACCACCGACGAGGTCGTGCACAGATCCGAAACGGGCGCTAGCGACCCAAAACAAGTAATTGATATACAGGCAGTAAAATTCGAGGAAATGTTTGCCAGTGTGTATCAGTCTGTCATCTAGCAGATTTTACTTCGCAAAATCGTTTACGTGTCCGAAGGATATCCACAATGACACCGCTATTGGCAGCATATACAAAGACAAACTTGTCTGCACCTGCGGTTGCAGCGTTGTTGTCGCTGTAGCAGCGGTGTCGCCGCACACAGTCCCGCCGCACCCGTAAATAATACACTCGCGTGTGATGTGCGGGGTAAAATTTGTAAAGTCATGGGGTATAAAAGGCTCTGACCTATATCAGAAACCGAAATTTAAAAGCCTCATTGTAATACTACTGGTTCACAACACACACACACACACGCACACACACACACACATACATACACACACACAGACACACTTGAACTTCCTGTAGAATGATTTATATTTAAATCATAATAGTATATGTTTCCATTTTAACATACCATTCTAACATTTGCAGTAGCGAAATGTGTACTTGAAATAGAAATCTTGGCGATAAATATGTATTATTAATTTATTTATTTTTTTACTGCATAGTTTGGGCCAAACGATATGTTTTGGAATTTTTTTTTTTTTTTTTTTTTTTTTTTTAACTGCATTTATTTGACGATATTTCATTGAGCAATATGCTCACAGTAGCCAAGGATGCTATTCATGTGGCTATGTCAATCAGTAAGAAACGGCGTGTTTTCGGGGTAGTAAACTTCAACAACTGCTCACTTTAGTACATAATGTAGCTAGGTCAATCAGTGCGAAACAGCCTGTTTGCTTGTAAAAAAAGGCTTAGAGAGAATGGAAATCTGAATGGCATATGAAGATACAAACTGGATAAAAAAAATCGAGTATACTTTTTCTGAAGAAAAGCCATTTAAATGTTAAGCTTTTGATAGAATGTTTATACGGGCTAATGATTTGAAGCAACACATTTGCTCCCTTTAGAACGTAATATAGCTAGGTCAGTCAGTGCGAAACGACATGTGCAAGGGACAGTAAACTTTAGCCACTACTCGCTTTAGTACGTAATGTAGCTAGGTCAATCAGTGCAGAACGGTTTGTTTAAAGGACCGTTATAGCTATCCTGTACTTGTGTTATACAGGGGAAAACACGATCATACACATATACGGGAATTTAAAAGAAGATATTCAAGTTTTGTGAACATCATGGTTATCTCTTTTCTTTACCTCAGAAACGTAGTGTACATCCTTGGCAAAATGATACTGTCTTAGATCTAGTTTGACTCAACATCGTTGTCATACTTGTAAATATGTTCCTGTTTAATCTTTTGTACATGAAAAAGGAAGGGACAAGCCCTAATCCTTCCTATTCATTTAAAGTGAGCGGGGCTTAATAGGATAAATGTTGATTTTGAAACCTAGTGTTGACTTGTTTGTTTTGTGTGTCTCTTTCAAAAATTATTTAAATCATTCTCTCTCTCTCTCTCTCTCTCTCTCTCACACACACACACACACACACACACACACACACTCACACTCACACACACACATATATATATATATATATATATATATATATATATATATATATATATATATATATTCCTCATGTTAAAACCAATGACGTCATACGACATTTTTGTTCAAGTGCAGACCGTGGCCTATTGCTACACTGTTACAGACACTCACCCCACATGATAAACCTATGACGTCATATAGTATTTCCGTTGGAGTGCAGATCGTCGCCTATTGCTACACTGTTACAATGTAGCTATGAACCAGTATGGCGCCTATGTTGAATTTCCCGTTTGTCCACATAAACTTTGTCGCTCACATTTTATAGGGAACAATTTTCCCATGTTAAATTTCCGTAGACTCCTATAAATGTTTGACCTTTTTTAATATGGGACTCCCGTAGACCCCTTAATCGCCATCCTCCACTACTTATGGTCAGTTTTGTCCATGTTAAATTCCCATAGACCCCATAATCTTTTTACCCCTTTTAACACAGGTTTCCCTTAGACCGTCAAGTGGCACACTATACTACTGTTATTCTTACCTAAAAGGTGTTGAAGTTAAACATAGACTGCTCTTTCTAAAATCTTGGACACAATACTGAGTATATCAACATGCCTGTAATTGTTGGCAGCAGCCCTACTATCCTTTTTGTAAAGGACTAACATTTCAGTTCATCTGGCACTAGACCAACAAGTTGTTCTCCGACATTTTTTTCTGACATGACAAAAAAAAAAAAAAAAAAAAAACGGCGGAGAACAATATGTTGGTCTAATCAGACACAATACCTCTTGATATAGACAAGTAACAATGTATGTAACTGGAATCGTCAAAACAATAGGGGTGGGGGGGGTGAGGAATCCAAAATAAAAATCAACCGGACGATCCTTCACAGTGACGTCAATAAGGTAAGGAGAGAGGCAAGCTCCCACAGTCGGATTTGTGTGGTTTAATATTTTGGAGGTTTGTTTAAATCTTATTGCAGGCTTGCAGCTATATATATATATATATATATATATATATATATATATATATATATATATATATATATATATATATATATATATATATACTGCACAATTAATTTTTTTTTTTTAAATCGGGGTTGCACTAGCCGATATTGTCAAGGCCTGTACTTTTCACATGGATTAAGGTTACTTAATTCTTTGTAAACAAAATCCTCACTTAGCGATTGGAGTGTGTTATTATGAACATTTCTTACACTGTAAAACTCTTGCTAAATTGTTGAAACTGTTGTAGTGTATATGCTTTTGAAGATTGTGGCAATTTCTCCAAGAGAGTAGATGCTACATTCATGAAGAATGTATTAAAATGATTAGCAATACCACAGGGTTTATGCTAGTTGCAATCCTCAATAGTCAGTACATTATTAGCATTATCGTTTGATTTAGAACTGTAACCAAAAGATTTCTACTTTTGTTTTTATTATCTTCAGCCTATTATATCCATTATATTAGTTGCAATAAAAAAATATCTTGCATTAAAAAAAAAATTTAAAAAATATTTAAAAATACCCTCAAAATCCTGGGTCCTGAAGTTTTCCGTCGCATGTTCGAAGAAGGTCCGTGTTTTAGTGATTAGTAATAAAACATTTCGCGCGCAAATTTGTAGCCTTACGCTCGTGGAGAGGCCATCTTTAAAGAAGATCATTCTTAGTTAAGGCGTTGGTTGGAGTTTGTCACAGGTGAGTATTTTAAATGATTTATACATTGATTTAGAACTGTATGCTGCCATTAGAACGTATTGTCACGTCAATGGAAAGTTTTGGTAATGAGAATCTTAAATTTAGGGTAGTCACAATTGCATCTTCAAAATATGACCGATGTTGCACGTGCATTTTCAATTTGAATAGGGAAAGCACAATTGTTCAGTCTTCGAATTGCAGACTTTCTTGATGTAATACAGGGAGTATTAAACAAAGTCTGCACTTCAAAGACGAACATTGTGCAATGTATATAATATAGACATGGCCGGCGCAAGGGTATTTGGCGCCCTAGCCAAACCTTCAGCCTTTAGCCATCATCCCCAGCCCCACAGTTAACTTTTGAAAATGAATATTGTACATTTATTCTTTTCTTCTGTTTTTTTTTCTTCTATCTATTTTTAGACACTCATTATCTTCTAATTTACGCTATTTCTCTTTCTTTTTTAATTAGTTCTTTTACCGCCTCCCCCCCCCCCCCCACACACACAATTTTGCCGCCCTAGGCGACCACCTAGTTTGCCTAGCTGTTAAACCGGCCCTGAATAAAGATTTTTAAAAAAGTTTTTTAGTTACATTTCCCATCCACGCAACACCAGATTAAGCTGTTAGAATTCCCAGGAACAATTTCAAAAAGCCATCTCCACCCCCCACCCCCTTCCATAAATGAACACCATAAATTTAAAATTACTTGCATTGCGGGGGCTTTGGAGCAACTCCTGCATTTGCACCACCTTTAATCTGGCCTTGCATTCATGGAAGTATGTATAATGCAAGGGCGGATTTGAAAGGGTGTGAGGAAAAGTCGGTGCCCCTCCCCAATCCTCTAACAAAATGAGTGCCAAACAACCAGAATGCTTCCTTGAGCAAGTTTTCTTTAAAGTTAAATGATTAAAATTTTGCTTTGGAAATGCTAAAGGGCTATTGGTAATGTGCAGTTAATTACTGGTGGGTGGGAGATGGTGCTCTGAAGAAATGGATATATATTTTGGTAATAGTGATATCCTGATTCCTGCAGTAAAGTACTTGTCAGTGAGTTTGTGAAAGAATAAATTCCATACCATTTTGTCTACAGACTGAAGCAGTGTGCATCAATATGGAGTTTGTATGTGCTGAAACAAAAATGTCACTGAGGCTTGTAAATAATCCATTGAGTGGCAGGGAGAAGTAGATTTTGTTTAAAACTTGGAGCAATTGAACATAAGCTGTTTGTCTGATAAGACTTTGTAAATCAAAGACGTTTTAGTTCTTAGAGAAAACCTGGAAAGTAGAACCTAATAAAAGGTATGGAGGTCTGTACTAGATGTAAGTGGCATTTTATGAGAAGCACAATGACAGAAATGTCTGTTGTTAATATTAATAATGAGAATAATCTCAGTGATGAACATTATGATGATCCCCAAGCTGAACAGTTTGGAATATTTTTATGATCTCTGGTCATGTCTTTCTGTATATCTGTCTGTATCTATGCCTGTCTGGCTGTATTCAATCAAGGTTGAAATTTTTTTTTGTATTGCAACCATGGCAAATGCACCATAAAATGCTCGCTAGTCCCCTTTTATGACTTTCAGAAAGCAAAGTTACAGGACTGCCACCACTCTTATCGTTGGGACAACCTGACATAAAGCAGAGCGAGTTGAGATGTAACTGACATACTTTTTCAGACACTCTAGGTTTATCATTCTGTAACCATCCAGAATGTCTACAGACCGTTTTTATTTGAAACATAGCATTTTTACTGTTGTGAAAAAATGAGTCAAAAACATTTCTAAACTAGTTTAAAACAAACTCCCAAATGTACATGTATCCTCAGGTGTTGATACTTGGAATTTAAATTTGATACATTTTTGACGCATACAAATTCCAACCTGTGCGCTGTTATGATGCATGTTGATTTAGTCGGATCATCAGTCTTAATTATCCTTGATTCGCCTCCATAATAATTTCCTACTGAGTGCATGCTGTCCATAACAAATTGACTATGCACCAGTAATTGACATTTGCTAGACTACTGTCTACACCTTATCTGCCAATAATATCGCACCTACAGTACACGCATCATGTTTAACTCTTTAACTTCTAATGCTACTGTAGTGGCTCACTACTCTGCCTAGCTGATGGGGTCACTACTGAAGCTGATTTGGGGGCTGACTACCAGAGCCTGATGCTGATGCAGCCAAATGATAACTTTTTAGCTGATGATTTGGGGATATGGGCTAATTGTTTTAGTTATTTTCTGTATATTAGACTGATTTATAGAATAAAACCATGCATATATAAAAGCTATAACTACTTTTACATCTGTTTTATTCTTTTATCCTGCTGACATCCACAAGATTGGTATAAAATCCATGAATAGAACACAAAACACTATTTGTAAACATTAAAATTTATGTCTGTCTTTTATACAAAGATATTGGTCAAATATATACATGTAATTACTAAAAAATGTTTAACTAGTCACTATGTTCTACTACTTCTTAAGTTCTGCATGGTATTTATAGAATCAGTTATGCTTTATACACAGACAGATATTGCACTGTTTGTCTATTTCTTTCTTCCCCTCATCTAAACGAAAGTTGGGCCGACACTTTCGGTAAACACAGACCGACTTTGGAGCACGTGGCTCTCTTGTCCACACTTCGCCGTCTTCTTCATCAGATTGTCTCAATTTTGGACCAAACTGACAAAGAAGATAGGTCAATGTCACTACCAACACTTCTTAATTCAATATTGTCAAGTTTGTCCTCGGAAAAACCTGAAAATTTGGATTCTCGATCGCTAGGGTAAGCAAAAGCCATTGTTTCCACTGTCAACTACAAACACATGTATTAACTAACACGTGGTACAAAATTGTAAAAAAAAATCACTGGATTTAGTAAGAACAATCATTTGTTAACTCTATTTTGATTGGTTGAATGTACTTCCAATTATTGACCAATAAGACTGATTGTAACATGAACATACAGTGCGGATCTATCTGTCACCGAGGTACAGGGAGCATAACCAGCAGGGGGATATATCAGTCACTGGGAGTAGTAGTGCTTTGTTTACAAGCGGATTTATCAGTCACTGGGGAGGCAAGGCACATTTATGCAGCGGATATACACGTCAGCCGAAGTTAAAGAGTTGATGGAAAATCCACATTCCCACAGTGGACCTTAATCTTTCACGGACCGGATATTAGGGGTGAAACTATACACCTCTGCCACGTATCAATACAATTCTCAATACACAGCCTACAGTACGATACATTATCGATACACCATTCGATCAGATACATGACTTGTCTTGGTCACCATTGTTTTGCATTGAATGAATGTTTTTAAAACTTCTTATTACCAATTTCATGTCTTCACTTAAATTTTGAAGGCATTACGGTGTTATCTTCAAAACGGAAGACGCAGTGCAATTTCCTTGTGCAAGGAAAATCTTGTCATCTAGAACAAGTCCGAGTGGGGGAGCGGAGATGATTAACAACCAAATCCTTCACATTGTACTTCCTGCAGATGCAAAACAACTGCCGTGGCCACAGGCACTTGTTTCTGTCAGTAAAAAAGGAAATTATTGAAAACACCAACTCCCCTTCTGCAAATGGACATAGCGACTATAGCTTGTGCGGTTTGGAATCTGCTCCCTTGCCAATTCTGTGCTAATATTTTATATATTTTTTTATCCCATCTGCACTACATTGCGTGGAACTTGCCTGTCAGCTCAGCTACAGTACACAGTGCAGAATGCTCTTTTCAAGTTGTACACAATGCCGTTTAATATTAAAAGACTTGCCCACTAAAACGCATTCACATACATGTATTGTGAGAGGCGAATGATAAATTTCCGAGCAAAGAATCCTGAGACTATTTAGGTGCTTCACAAAATATACAGTTTAATTATAGCAATTATTATGAGAGAGAGATAGAGAGAGATTCTGCTTTTAAACAAAAGGAAAAAGAAATCACACATAGGTATTAGCTGGTTTCATTCCGTTATTAAAATAAATAAATGTGACAAACGCAGTGATTTATTTTTTCATTCCCCCAGTCACTTTTAAATTATTTGCTTAACATGTTCCCACACAATGAAATATACACAGTACAATCTGATATACAACTTCCACTGGTCCGGCCTGTTTAGCACTTTTGACCCAAATATTCATGTCCATGCGACACATTTTCTCAGGAACTAGACATGTGTTTACTTTACCGTAGACCTACTGTTTTTATGCAGACTGCTTTCTATAACCAACTGCTCAACAAATATACTTGGGATTGCTGGTTTGGTCATCTAAGTTTAATATTGCCAAATGGATGGGTAAAAGTGATGAAGTATAATTACTTAAATATTTTCGGTAGGAGATAAACTTGTATGTATTATTTTCATTTAATGCAGATGCAATTTATTTGGTACTATACATTCTTTCAATTCACATAACTAACACTGCAAACTGTACCCGAATGTCAAGCAAATATTGTAATGAAAACCAAGTTCAACACCGTTCTTCTGGAGCATTTTCATATCAGACAGGTGGTTTTCCAAAATTGGTAGGGTGTAGGCTGCATTAAAGAGAACCACCATTTTGTTTTTGAATTCATTCACATTTAGTTTTAACCCTTTACTGCGCATCAGTATGGTGGCTGGACTGTCTGATTTGCACAGGATTTATCCATTAATTCAGTAATTTGGCATCAATTTTGAGTTTACTTTTTGTACAATAATAATTTTCATTATAGTGGGAAATTTGTTGTGGACACTGGATGGATATTGGGTATACTTTATTTCAGCATACAGGGGATGAAATGGTTGGTTGCCATGGCAACCAAATCAAGCCTAGAAGTACAAATCATGACAAAATTGCATATTTTTCAGTAATCGTTTATATTAGGCTTACTATTTTCTTGCCAAATCAGTCATGCTTTAAATTTTTTTATATTATTGATTGAGAAAAGTGAATTTTTCTAATTATTTGGCTTAGATTGTCCATGTTCCACCAAATAGGCACAACAAGTGTTTTGTTTTGCACAGGATTTATCCATACATTCAATAATTTGGCATCAATTTTGAGTTTACTTCTTGTGCAATAATAATTTTCCTTGTAGTGGGAAATTTGTTGTGGATACTGGATGGATATTGGGTATACTTTATTTCAGCATACAGGGGATGAAATGTTTGGTTGCCATGGCAACCAAATCAAGCCTAGAATGTGTACAAATCATGACAAAATGGCATATTTTTCAGTATTCATTTATATTAAGCTTACTATTTTCTTGCCAAATCAGTCATGCTTTGAATTTTTAAAATTTTTGATTGAGAAAAGTGAGAATTTCTAATTATTTAGCTTGGATTGTCCAAGTTTCACCAAATATAGGCACAACAGGTGCTTTATTTTGCACAGGATTTATCCATTAATTCAATAATTTGGCATCACTTTTGAGTTACTTCTTGTGCAATAATAATGTCCTTTTTGTGGGAAATTTGTTGTCAACATTGGATGGGTATTGGGCACACTTTTGGTCACAATATTTAGGTTGTTCTTTCAAAAATAAGGAACAAAGAAGCTTCCACTCGTAGAAGTATTCTATATTAAATAAAACATAATTTATTAAATTATTTGAAGATAGCACAGTTTTAAGTAGTTTTTTTTTGTAATCTGGACAATGTGGGATGGATGCTAGAAAGGGCAGAGAGGAGAGCATTATAGGCAAATATGGTAGGGGTATTCCATTCTTTATATCTTTGAGTACCGAGTGGCAAAGATGTCAGATCTTCAAGGATTATTAAAAAAATATGAACTGCTGTATACAAATTTATTTTTAAAAATGTCTTCATAAACCATGATATATTCCCAAAGATCGTTGTCTGAATCACACCACTCTGAAGTAATGATCTTTCATTTCACCATGTAATTTGTGAATTAAGAAGAAAATTAAGACATGTAGTTGTCATATGATTAATCTAGCATATTAGATGTTTTGCTTATTGGGAATCATTAAAAATTTTATTATGAGAAAATAATAAAGAGGATGAATATCATCATTACTTACACATGGAATGAAGGTCATTAAATAATTTTCAATAAAAATTAACATTAATAGGAAGAATATCTTAATGGAGACAGTCAATGGTAGTGGGAATGCATGTCTCTGAAATCATGACAGCCAAAATGTGTGCGGAATACAAATGTCTAATATAATAGCATTATGAAATGCATTCAGTTTGTAACCGTATCACTATTTTAACTTGTCACATTATTGAAAAGAATGACAAAAAAGCACATAATTGGATGTCTTTAACAAGTATTAATTAAAATCAAATATTGTACAAAAGAATTATATTTCATAGTCGACAGGCTTGCATAGGTAAACAATTATTGGAAATTCTGTGAAGTAAAGCTTGAATGAATAGGATAATAATGATGCATGTATCTTGAAATAATCACCAACAATAACTTTATTATTTTATTTGCTTGAAACTATTTCAATGGTTACCTTGTTAGTATGTGCCCTGTGACCGATGGAAAATCATTACTTTAATTTTGTCCCTTTTCACTAAAAAGTACTGACCAAATTATGTTTTGCCAGCTGCTGAAATGATATCTCTTGATTGCACAGATAATTCTATTGCCTGTTTCAATGCTCAAGCTTTCCTAAATAGATTGTTTACAATTACTTGTATGGGATGGCAATCGAGAATGAAATCAGTATTGATGTGCAGTATTTATATTTAACGATTTTAATGGATTTCGAAATGTAAAGTGCTTGATTCACTCATTGAGGCACTCGCTATCGTGCATCAACTTTCTTGTGAAATTCAACAAATTGTGAGCTGTAATGATTTCAAACTTTAATTAATGATTGAAAAGTATTGAAACATGTTTCTCTAATGACAAATCCTAAATTTTACTGCGATAAACATGCACTATTGATTAGTGAAGTTGAGCAGAATTTGCAGTGTCATGTGACTCATGGTTTTTCCGTATTTCTAAAAATAGACGAATATTCGAGTCCTTCATTTGTATATTTTTTTGTGCTGATTAGTATTACAATTAGCGAGTAAATGTCTTTTAAATATCGAAAATCCATATGTTTGAGAAATTGGTGATTCTTGGTCCTATCTGTTTGGTGAAATGACTGATAAGAACTTAAGAAGTGAAAACATATCAGTAACTTATTTTTAGCGTATAGCCTCGTTCCAAAATTTGAAGTTTGCTCTAATATTCCTCTTTTTTGGTGAAACCTTGATAATAATAAACTGGAAAAGTTCAAAGAATGGCATATTCCAGTGTATATTATTAAAAATCTTTCAACTGTAATATTCAAAATTTCAAATGACTTCACATCGCAACTGCGAGATGCAGAGCACGTTTACAAATGGCGGATACGCTGTTACATACAACTGATGCGTGTAGATTGAACTGTGCAGTTGCTTTAATTCTGCAAATAACTAATGATTTGCTTCATATTTATTTTCAAGATTCATTCTCTCAGCCTTATAAGAGATTGTTTTGAGTACGAAGACTTAATTTTTGTCATGAAAGGTGTCATCATGCAGTAAAGGGGTTGGTGTCAAAAAGCGTCATCATGCAGTAAAGGGTTAAAATGTACATTCCCTGTGGAGTGTTGGCAAATTTTAACTTCAGGATTTTCTGCATATGCTGGATAGTATCAGGCATATACTGTGCTGACAGGCCTTGAGAGGTCCATAGCTGTAATGAAACTTGATTGGTTCAGTCCTGAATTTGTCAGTTCCATTGACAAAAACTAGTTGAATTTCAAACCCATGCCAGTTTTGGATATTGTTTGTGGTAACTGCAAACCATCTTTCCTTCCATTTCTGTCTCTGTAGTGTCATATTTGACATGTTTTGCTACCACAGAGACTAGCTTATGTCTCTTTGGAGAAATGGTTACCTCTTAATTGGTGGCAGTCTTTCATTTTATCCCTCCACTTTCATGTGGATGTTCCTTCTCTGAATTTCCCCTAGAACCTTCCTCGTAAAAATAATTAAGCAAACTCATTTTATCCATATAATAAAGATGATCTCACTTGGCAACTACTTCTAAAGTTGTTATAACATGTATTTTGCGGTTTAAATATAAAACACAGCTCCTTAATTAGCATAACTGCTTTGTTTCAAATGGAATATCTTGCATGGAAGCTAATCCTCTGTATAATCAATTAAAAATTAAGGAATCATCACTGTGATTTAATCAGTTCGTAAAGGAAATCGACACTAATGTTGGCAAAGTGCCTTTCATTAATTTGATTGCATTGAATTGTTGACTTTAAATCAAAGGGTGATCCACTTGTATCTTTGTCAAGTAAACAAAATAAAAGCCATTTAAAATGCTAATTAACCATATCAGATTTGTCTTTAAGTATTTTGATTGGCCGATAATTTGGTCGTTGAGCTCAATATGCATTCAAGTGGTAATAGAACATGCAGACATGCGACAGTTATCGATGATAACTTGCTGTAGTATCGCAGGATATGAACGAATAAATGGAGAGGTTGATTCAAGCATTCAGTATGCCTGGGGTGGGTGGAGGGTGGGGGTGGGCAAGAATGGCCAGATAAAGCATGGAAATTAACACTTGCCTGACTGGTTTTAAAGTAGTAAATAAGCACTTGTCCCGGAACAGCGTCTTGCAAAATTTTACTTGTCCGACTTCGAAAATGAATAATTTGGGGATGTAGGCCAATGGGATTTGATCAGCCCGGAGTAAGTTTTGAGATTTTGTATAGATGGGTTACTTATAATTTCTGTTGGTAATGTGTTCCACTGTTGAATTGTGAAAGGCAGGAATTAATTTTGATATAGGGTGGTATTACAGAAAGGGAGCTGAATGATTGAGTGCAGTAGGTCTTGTTGTTAATAACGAAAGGTCGAATAAAATCTTTGTAAGTAGTGTGAAGCAAAATCATTGTCCATTTTAAACAACTAATCTTACTTTGAGCTCTCATTAATAAATAATCTTTAGTTAGGTGATCTCAGACTGACACAAGGAATGGAAGACAATAAACAGATAATGCACAAATTTGATACTAGCCGTTTTGATTACGGTAGTTCACAAGTTCTTTCTATCACTGATTTTTCTTTTATGAGAATCAAACAATGGAATAGTCGTTGGTTATACAATACAATTCAACAAAATGTTTATTCAATAAAATATACACTATTCACTTAACCATGAGTACACTGTTTATTGTCAACATAATGGCAAAGAAAATAAACCTGCAGAAGAGCTGCTGTTGTACTTTTAGGTTATTAGTTCACACATGAAATTAACACGTCAGTGGCAACGAAAACAAACCGTGTTGATGGCTTCTGTTGTGTTATTAGTTTGCACATGAGCATCTGTCTTCAGAAAGTGTACGAGTGAACCTACATGTATCTAGGATGCCTTTTGCGACCATTTTGCTACTTTGAATACAAAATAGTACAGTTTACATTAAAGTATAGATTCAAAATCTTAATAATGCTCTCTCTCTCTCTCTCTCTCTCTGGCACGTATATCTGAGACTAACATACATGTATGTGGTGCCCCTGCCAATGGACACCGATCTGTTATTAAGTGCATATTTAATGCATCTTCTTTTTTTCACAATATATAGAAATTCAGTATGAGAATGAATTTGACTTCATCGTCCTTATATTTCTGGAACAGTGCATGGTTAGTTGGCTTTTAGCAATTATTTTGTTTTTGTATGTTCATGCAGCAACCACCAGAACTATGCTTTCTTAAGTTTTAATTACCCATCTATAATGCTGTAATCGGATGTCGGAAGAAATCATGCATTATGTTAAAGAGCACTCGTGCATGGGGTAACCATTGAAACTTTTGCGATTTTGTTTCACTTCAGTCTGGTATGAATGTGATTTGGTTATTAATAATTTTACGTTTATTGTTCTTTTCACTGCAGGGAGTACAATATCACTGACTTTCATGTGATTGTTAAAAAAGTGTGTTGTGCGAACTGCAACGGAAATAAGGACGTGAATGAATCTGTAGATTACAATGGTGTAGTATTAAAGAAAAAAATTAGATTCATTGCTCAAAATGTAGTATCAGTACAGTTTGTGAGGCATTGTCATTATGTTAATATTGTCAAAAATTTGATCTGGCATTATGTATCATGCACTATCTTCGTCAGAACTAGCAAATGTTTATCATTAAATAAATGATCCTGTTTAATCAATACAAAAAAGTAAGCAAACTACACCTAAAAGAAATAATGATTTACATAAATCGGTGCCTCTCTTTCTCTCCCTGAACCTCTTTAGAGCATGCTTGCAGGGGTCATAAACAATGAACCACTCATTTTATTGAGACCACATCCACTCTGCAGTGGTTATCAAATGCGAGAAAGTGTGGTGTGCAGAGATATCCTACACAATACGTTGTGGCAACTCCATCAGGGTGTGTGGAGAGCTGGGTTTTTTTAATCCTCTCCACTCTCTCGACATCCCACCATGAAGCATAGGGAATTTTTAAAAAATCATGCGAGTTGTACTGTATTTCACAAATGTTGTGGAATTTTCTTCTCTATGAACAGTATCAACCACAATTGTACTTTCTACATGGAAACTTTGATAGCCACCGGGTTACAAATGACTCCGTCAGGGTACTGTTAACAGGAAGAACAATATGGCGGCCTTCATTACATTATTGCATCAGGTTATTTGCCATGTGCAGTGTACTTCTGGCCCTATGTGTATGCAAAATGTAACGCTTATTGCATCTGGTTTGATATGTTTGCAATATGATAATTACAATACAATAGCTTAATTATAACTGCTTATCTGTTGTGTATGCTATACAATATATTGATTATTTTAGCTCATATAAATACCTTTTTTGCAAAACAGGTTGTACTTGCACATTCTATTGAGTTTTTTAAGTGAATAATGTAGGATATTCTACTTGCTGTGTTCTGTACATGATATTTGGCTATGACACATTAGGGGTGAAACGATACACCTGTGCCGCGTATCGATGATTCATGATACACAGCCTACGATACGATACATTATCGATTCTCAGTTTAAAGAATAAGAAGGCAAACGACTAATAATTATTCATGACTGCTGAAGATTAAAGTAACTTGTATAGGATAGATATAATTTTGTATCGATTCTTCACCTCTTGTATCGATACGTGTATCGATATGGCAAAAGTGTAAATATATTGATGAATCGTTCCAGCTCCCTTTGCCTTCTGGATTCCCACCAGGGGTTCCGTCCCACAGACCTCTCTCCTACTTGTTTGTTTGTCCCCGCATGCACACGCGCAATATTTCTGGATCCATCCCTGTGCTGGGTGGGGGTGGATTACAATTGTTACGTTTAATAGACACCATTAAAAAAATGGAAGTGGTACCTGAGTATACTAGTAATTTGCTGTTCACAGGGTTCGAAATGTTTTTGAAAATCCATGGTTGTCCCAGCAAGATACTATAGGGCTTTTCAAAATTTCAGGATAGAGTCAGAACTAAAGATTATGGACAAGTACACTGCTCATGTAAATGTGTAAAAAAGATTGGCAAACTTGGGAATTAAGTTATAGCAAATTCCCAAGTTCATATACAATATAAGGTATTAACAGGCATATATATGCATACATGTATTCTCTGATATTCATAAATACCATTGAAAATACTACTGCTGCAACTACTGTACTATAATTATTACTATTGTGTAGCATATCTATCCTTTTTAACTTGTTACAGCTCAATGCAATTTCTGGGATTATATTGTTTAATAATTCTCTCTCTCAAATTTCTGACAGCACAACATTCCTGTAGCTCCAGCCTAAGTGTTAGTCGGTTCCCGGTGTGAGTGTGTTGCTCTTGCCATAGGGTGATGCTGCTTCCACACATGTGAGCAGTTCAAATCCATGGTCAACAGATGCTGAATACACAAGTGTTCTGACGGGCATTAATACTAAAAAGTGAGTGTTCTAAAGTATTTAATGCCATGGATCAATAGAAGAGAGATTATACTTGGTATCTGGATACAAAGGTCAGTTGAAATTCATTTATTAGTAGTGAGCAGCCTGACGATCTGTATTTATAACAGATCTGTCTAACGTGAATTCTGCATAATACGGTTGCTGTACACCACCAGTCATGTCAGAAGAAAACAAAGGCAAAAAACAATTTTCTGGTTTATCAGGTTACCTGATAAATTACTGTTGCCCCCAAGATATGTATATATAGTCCTAATTGCACATATTGCTTGTAAATCGTCATCAGTCCAAGTAATGGAAAGTGTGAGACAAGTGTACACACTTTTTTAATCTATTTAATTAGGATCAGCAAATAAAAGATAAACGAACAATTCCCTTTTTTTTGACACTGTCTTGTTGTATGTCAGCTTTCTAGTGGTTGGCCACCCCTGATGACAAACTTGTCCATATTTTATGTTAATCTGAGTTTAAATCATTGCGATTAATTATCATTAATCCAATATTATTAATCTTGTGTATAACCTGTTAGGGAATCCGGACCATAGAATGGAATAAACACAACACGGGTGATCCAATTTAAAGGATTTCAGAACAATATCCATTGCAGAGAATATGTCCCCACTACTGAACAGGCTCTCTCTACATGAATATCCATTCCTGTCCATGGAATGGAATAAATACAAAACAACACAAGCGATCCAATCAGAGGCAATCCATGGTAATGTCCATTGCGGAGAAGATGTGTGCACTACATAATAAGCCCAATCTACATGAATACAGCATCATGACCATAAAATGGAAGAAACACAAAGGAGATGACTGTTGGGGATCCTCTGCCAATAATAGGGTTAGAAATGATAAATTAATGAATGAATTGACTAGTTTTGTGCATTTTATTACATCCTACGGGCTTTTTGTATTTCAAATTGGAAGGTGGTACAAACTGCCAGGGGGGGTTCCCAATTAAAAACGATCTATACAAAATCAGATGCAGCCACTAGTCCTGTGGGTTTTAGAACCTGAACAGTTAAGTAGTCTGAAAACATTTGCTAGTTCCAGGTGCACCTTGAGAGCGGCAAACTAACCACAGAATGTAGGTCTCAACAACCTAGTTTTTATGTGTGACACAACTGATTTCCCATATACACTTGACTTGTATTTTTGGTAGTAAATAGGTTAGAAGGTGTTATAATTTGAGCACAGACACCATACATACATGCCAACCATTACACTTTTGGTGTAATCATTACACTTTTTTTCACCAAATTATGTCTTACGCTTGCCTGTATGTTGAATAGGCTTTTTTGGTACATTAAAAGATACAAATAAGGCAATAAGTTGCGTATTTAATTTCATTATCACCTATTTAATCAAATATATCATATAAATTTGAGAATATTCTATAAGAAGACTGCTAATTAAGAATAGCGCAAGAGTACATTTGTAAATTGTAGACCTACTTGTACTTATTTTCTATTTATAGCATCTGTATATGACACATTTCCAAGAAAACAGACCAGTTTCTTCAAATCAATAGTGCTTTACAACTTCAAAACTAATACGAGTGATGTAATACAGCACTCGGGTTGTTATTGCTTATTGCAGAATCTGTGGACTTGACTTTACAATCATTCAGCAAAAGTTCAACATTTAGACTAGTTAAAGTGTTGTATATAAATAATTTGTAAATATGTTTTGTGTTTGTATTCTGGTACTAATTCACACAGATTTTGACCATTTGTGATAAGAATTTTAACCACCCACAGATCCAGGTTAGTAGGAAAACTAAATGTACATTTTTCGTACAGTTTATTGTAATAATGGCATGTAATATATAGATTACACTTTTTATGCTCAGATTATGCTTTTTTGCCTCTTGGGTTACACTTGTACCTCTGTAGGGGTTGGCAGGTATGATTCTGGCTGGAGCGGTAAATTAATCCAGATATTAGGGTCCAGCTTAGACCCTTATTTACTATGATTAAATGCACTTTAAAGCAATGCCAAGCATTTGTATGATTAACATGACTTCTGGTAAGGAAAAAAGTAAAAGTATGGTTGCGATCTAGCAACGCGTGTAACAGATATGAATGGAATAATTAAGGGAAAAAGTTCAGGCAAGCAAGATTTACTTTCTAAAAGTGAAAATGTTGTTCTATGATCTTGACCATGATGAAATACTATGAAAAATAATGACACATTCTGGATTTGTACCTTCAATGGATTTTGTGTTACAGTCCTAATACAACAAATAATTAAGCTTTTCATGTGACTTTGATCTTTCTGATTGGACCATGCTGTTGATACACATGATTGGTACAAGATGCACCCCCAAGCTATGATTTGACGGGGTGAAACATTTCTTTCCATTATCTGTAATAACTTGATTGCTTCTGAGTGACAGTTTGGACACAAAAAATGATAATGATTTGAGACCTGGCCGTAAAGATGCCATAAAAGTGCTAAGTGACGACATCAAGTCCCGAGATGTAGCTATACCAAGCTTTAGGTTTATTAGTTTATTTAAAAGTTTGTGAGTTACATCTCCAAACAAATATAGTAATGTCCACCTTTCACTGAAATGAAAACCATGAAAGTGGTAAATTTGACACTCTTTGTCTTACATATATGTAAAAGTTTACCAATTTTCCTCCCACTAATTCTATCCTTTTCAGATTTGAAAACCATACACTAAAAGTAAATGTAATCTTCATCTGTAAACTTTACCTTCAAGAAAGGTGGCAACACACGTACTACAGTAGTTCTGATGTGTAAATTTACAAATTTCATCCAATTGGCTGGTTTCATTAAACTCTTCCAAGCAGAATAATATTGGAAGATTTTGTACAAAATTACACAAGTATCTACAGGTATACAGACTGATTCCACGTTTTCTTCAAGAGCATATGAGCAGTGTTATTTGTATAGTTTTCACACTGGATGATGTTATGTATGATGTTTATATAAAAATTATAAACGTTTCTTGACTTTAATATTTGCTTAAACTTTAATGTTAAGTATACTGTTTACATGTTAGCTCTTGTCCTTGAATTAGGTTGTTCACTTAGTATTTGAGTTCAAGGACGGCTTTGGTAAACAAGTTGTTGATTCAGTTTGAGGTCAAGGTTGATTTTGTTTACAGATAAAACCAGAATTTCCCTTAGAGTTGTTACTTACACCATAATATTCTAAAATATTGTCATGTGACCTATCTTTATATATACCATGTTTAGTGGACAGTTTTTCAATTTTCGACCTTAACATCAGTCTTTAAAGAGCCATTACAGTTGTGAGCAGTCATTCACAATTCAGAGAGAGGAATTATTCAAAATATTCATTGGATTATGAAAGTGCTCATAGACTTTTGGATTTTGAATTGACAATTTTGGGATTTATGTAAACTTATTCAAAGATATTCTGGAGTACTTAATTTTGGCACATCATCACATTAAAGACCACTGGCACATCATCACATTAAAGACTATTGGCACATCAACACATTCAAGGATAGTCATTCATTCGGAACATTCTATATTTAGAACTTGTGATTAGGACACTTAGGATTATTGGATTATTTGGATTTTAATTCATGTTACTGTGAGTGTTTTTTGAATTTTCACTTTAATTGTCTAGAAATAAATTGCTTGTTGATTTTTACTTGATTTGTTGGTTTCACTTTCTTTGTTACATTTTTCTAAGACCATAGAGTCGTAACAATGATTTCTTGGGTAAACATAAAATTCAGTGTAATCCAAAATGAGATATAGAAAGAAAACAACCCAGAATTAGGTAAATAAGATGGCATTGCATATCACCATGCTTAGAATCTATGCCACCAGGGATAGGGCCTGATCCAGGCGCAAATATTTGAATGCTGTAAATGTGTATTTCTCTTTTCATATCCAGTTAGTGTATATATGGTTATATGGTGTGAATCTTGATAGTTTCCAAGTTGCGAGCCAAGGACAAGTCCCTAATACTCCAGGGACATGACCCAGGATGTGTTGGATGTGCAAGTGCATATATAGTTGTAGGGTGGGGACTTGAACAGTTTCCAAGTTGTGAGCCAGAGTAAAGTTTCAACTCAAGGGACACAACCCAGGGTCTGTGCTGGATATATGTCCAATTTTATCTCCTCTTGCCCTTCGAACCTATATATAGTTATAGGCTGGGGATCTCCGCAGTTTCAAAGTTATACCCCAGTGCAAGTCCCCTTCCCCAGAGTCTGTACTGGAAATGAACATGATTTCATCACGTGTCCTTCAACCAATATATGGTTAGTAGGTGGGATCTCCACTGTTTTCAAGGTATGACCCAGGGGAAAGTCTCCAATCTTAGAGGCATGACCCATAGTCTGTATTGGATATACCAGTATGTCTGAATTCATTTTGTGTCCTTCAGTCCTATATATGATTGATGGGTGGGGATCTCAAGAGTTTCCAAAATGTGACCTAGGGGCAGCATCCCCACAGACTCACCTTTGGGCAAGACCAGGGTGTGTAACCCAAAAACATGTTATAGCCATGGCCTTGATGATGACACAGACCAACTTTCAGATCTCCACCTGTAACTAAATACTAAAATACAGCCCATGGTCCCACTCCAGGGATCATATTAAAATTCCAACATCTCCATTTCTTGTCACCTGTTTTATTCAGCAGCAGATATCCCCTTGATAACCTTGTTTTGGACATGGTTTGTTTGGTCTTTATGCCTAGAGTATCTTCACAAGCAATGGTGTTCTGTACCAGTCTAAGTGATTTGGCTCAGTTACCTTTAAGGCAATCATTGTTATATTTGGAATTGTAGTGTTGTGATCACTTCAAGCATTTTTCAACTGGAAAATATGAATTATATTTAAGATTTTCAGAGGTTAGATAATATGAATATATGTGTATCATTTGATGATACATTCTGTTGTCAAAGACAATCCTTATATTGTGAACAGTAGCGATATTAGAACTGGCTCCAATCAGCAGTGTGCATGCATTATTATGATCTGGGTCAGGCTCATAGACAAATTTCTAGTGATGATTGAGACTTGATGCGAATCAATTGATCTTGTTAATACTTGACTCTAAACACTTTAAGTAACATGATATCTGTCATGGTTCATGGACTTGCCCAGCGTTTACAGATATTAAAATATTGTAATTATATAATTAGGGCCAGTTCTCACTTGTCAGAGATGGCAGTTCATGTATGCGATGAACATAGTTTATAAGCAAACCAAAAAACACCAAAAATGCAAGCAGAATTCTTTATTTGTAAAAGAAAACACTAAAACATTATCATGAAAGTGTTCTTTATTTGTAAAAGAAAACACAAACATTATCATGGAAGTGTTCTTATATTTGTAAGCAAGGATATAATGCGATGTAGTTTACCTAGGTCATTTCCAATGATCATTGTATTTCCAGGTGCACCAGTGCACACTATTAACAATGAAGAGGTTAATTTACTGTACAAAATGTTTGGGAAAATGATAATTTTAATTGTATTACTGGCTGCTGAAATTTTCTGTGAAGATGAAACTTCTTTAAATCACTTAACTCGGAATAACCTCGGCAATGGATCCTAAAAATTGCACTCAAACTTGCAGGTTTTGGAAATCAGAATACAGCTACTTCGCTCCGCCCTCATTGCCAGTTGTCCAATAGAGTGCACTTGTACTTTCACATTGGCAAGGTCAGCGACACTAAATACACATTGGCAAGGTCGGCGACACTAAATACAGATGGGAGGAATGAGAGTACAGATGAACACTAAAGCAGTAATTCACCCAGAAGATAAAATGTAAACAACTTTTAAGGATGGAAAACAATTAACCTTAATCCTAACATAACCCTTGTAATAACTGATTAAAAGGAATAATCATCATCATAATACTTTATTTAAAGAAGAAGCTCATATGGTCAACAGACCAATCTTCCATGAGGCCTTCTACAATTACGTGTGTATGTTGGGGTAAATACATTTAGAGAGAGAGAGTAGCAGATGCATTAAATAACCAAAGACTGGCGAGAAAATCAATGAATTTGGTATCTTTTCATGATAACTTTGTATTCAAAAACTTTTATCATTGATTTAAAAATCACAATCTATGAACTAAAAAATGAATTACCAAACATGCATTCAGGTCTCCTAAAAATGAATACACGAGACTCCATTTACATAAATTGTTTAATTTGTGAAAAAATCGAAGCAACATTTCAGTTGCATTTATAATATGTTTAAATTAGGAACTGAAGATTAGGAATAAAACTACAAGAAGTGTGAATAACTGACAAAAAGTCAGTGCTACTTGTGCATGCAATGAGTCTAGTGTGAGAAATATCTGATAAAGAAATGCTTAAAATTGTAAACAAATGAAAACCTTCTAAATTCTCTGAAACAAACAAATTCCAAATCTTTTATACTTTTGATCAATAAAAGTTAAAATCTTTGTTTCAACAAATCCCAAACAGAAATCGGTTAAAACAATGTACAGTCGTGGGAAGCTGAACCCAAACTGTTCTGATCCTTGAAGGCTTCACACATGTAATCATTGTTGCACAAATTCACTCCAGTTTCCTTCAATTTAATGAATTTGTAGGAAAGAGGGGGTGGTGGTCCGAAACAGTGGACGTGCATTACAGTTGGCGCTGCACATTTATAGCTCGAACAGCTTTATTAGAGTGAAGGCCAGTCCTCCTTTACTGATGAAGAGCCCAGGTTTTCAAAATGTCGAGTCAAAGATTGAAATCTAATTCAGCCAGTGGGAAATCTTCCGAGACAAAGTTGTTCCCAGCTTGTGACAAGTCAATGTTAGTCTAAAAAAATACAAAGTAAAGGTTTTTTTTTGCTTAGCTGCCTGGGATAGCATATTATGCTCTTCAGTATTAGCTAAGTAAGAATTGTCCAGTATTTCTGCTATTCGTGACAGCTGACATCTTCATTGCATGCACTTTCAGTTGTCAAAGACATGATACCAACTGACAATGTTTGAAAAAGTCCTTCAGTACCTGGTGCAACTTTTGCACTAAAAACAAACTGATCGATGACACGGGGGGAAAGCAATGTGCAAACTAGCTGGCACAGATAACATGAAAAGGAAACTGATGGTGTTTGAATATGACTGATGACCAGGTTACAAACCATTAATTGACATATTAGATGGGTATGGTGGGAGGTGTCTGGAAATATATTGGCCAATAATACAAATGCTATAGAGAACAAAGATTCAAATTGTCTTGTATAACTTAGCTTGGGGGCTATGTCCCTCACAAGGTTAAATAAGCACCCATTAAACCTTTGGACATTTGGGACTGGCCGGGGTGTTAATTTAAAAGAAAATGTAAGGGCATAAAAATTGGGGTACAGGTAATGTTCTGGGAGGCAAGGGGGGCGGGTTAGGGATGGGTAGGGGGATGCAGTACCAATTAAACATTTGGCATTTGGGACTGCCCGGGGTGTTAATTTTAAGGTTAATATAGATTCATGTGCATGCAAATTGGAGAGTTGGGGTAAAATGGGGTAAGGATTACTCCCAAGTGGAGGAAATGTTCTGGGAAGCAGTAGGTAGGGTTATAGGTGGGTACTAGGGGATTGCAGTACCCATTAAACATTGGGCATTTGGGACTGCCCGGGGTGTTAATTTTAAGGTTAATGTAGGGACATACAAATTGGGGATTTTAGGTAAAATGGGGGTAAAGGTTGCTCCTGGGTGGAGGGAATGTTCTGGGGGGGTGGTTATAGGTGGGTACTAGGGGATTGCAGTATCCATTAAACATTTGGCATTTGGGACTGCCTCGGGTGTTAATTTTAAGGTTAATTTAGGTATATGCAAATTGGGGATTTGGGGTAAAATGAGGGTAAAGGTTATTCCTGGGTGGAGGTAATGTTCTGGGAGAAAGTGTGGTTTTGGAGATTAGTAGAGGGATTGCAGTACCAATTAAACATTTAGCATTTGGGACTGCCCGGGGTGTTAATTTGAAGGCAAATGTAGATAACAAAAATTGGGGAGTTTGTGGTAAAATGGGGGTAAGGGTTACTCGCGAGTGAAGGAAATGTTCTGGGAATCAGTGGGTGTGGTTATAGTTGGTTACTAGGGGATTGCAGTAGCCATTAAACATTTGGCATTTGGGACTGCCCGGGGTGTTAATTTTAAGGTTAATGTAGGGACATACAAATTGGGGATTTGAGGTAAAATGGGGGTAAAGGTTGCTCCTGGGTGGAGGGAATGTTTTGGGGGTGGGGTTATAGGTGGGTACTAGAGGATTGCAGTACCCATTAAACGTTTGGCATTTGGGACTGCCCGGGGTGTTATTTTTAAGGTTAATGTAGGGACATACAAATTGGGGATTATGGGTAAAATGAGGGTAAAGGTTGCTTCTGGGTGGAGGAAATGTTCTGGGAGACTGGGTGGTGTTAAAGATATGTAGGGGCATTGCAGTACCAATTAAACATAGGCATTTGGGACTGCCCGGGGTGTTAATTTTAAGGTTAATGTAGGGACATACAAATTGGGGATTTGGGGTAAAATGGGAGTAAGGGTTACTCAAGAGTGGAGGAAATGTTCTGGGAGACTGGGTGGTGTTAAAGATATGTAGGGGCATTGCAGTACCAATTAAACATAGGCATTTGGGACTGCCCGGGGTGTTAATTTTAAGGTTAATGTAGGGACATACAAATTGGGGATTATGGGTAAAATGGGGATAAAGGTTACTCCTGGCTTGAGGTAATGGTCCGTGAGACCGAGGGGGGGGGGTCGAGATTGGTATGGCGATTGCAGTACCAAGTAAACATTTGGCATTTGGGTCTGCCTGGGGTGTTAATTTGAAGGTAAATGTAGATACAGAAAATGGGGAGTATGGGTAAAATGGGGGTAACGGTTACTCATGAGAGGATGATGTTCTGGGAGGTAGTGGTTGTGGTTATATGTGGGTACTAGGGGATTGCAGTACCCATTAAACATTTGGCATTTGGGACTGCCGGGGTGTTAATTTTAAGGTTAACCCTTTGACAGCGGGATACGACTCCAGTCGTACTTAACCTTTGACAGCGGGATACGACTCCGGTCGTATGTTCCCTATATTCTGTTACCAACATTTGCAGACACGTGTTTAACTGTATAAAACGTCGTCAGTTTACATGTACTCTTTTGAAAAGAAGGAAATAAAGGTAGAAGGTACACACAGCATTGCCAGATTGTGTTTAAAAGACTCAAAAACTGGTAAAAAATTTGATTTCAAAATAGAGTTTTAACGTGCCGAGATAAAATATGGCTGTCATATTCTGAAGAGGGAATTGAAGAGAGTTATGTGCTTGCTGAATTAGTTGAAAATAAAGACCATTTCACGTGGAAAATTGACATTCTAGCCAGTGGGGATCGCTATCTTTACTTCTTCAAAATGAACGGCGCTGATGATAACTGGTTATTTGAAAATTTGATTTCAAACACGACTTTTAATGTGTGTGAGATCAACATTACGGCAGTGATGTGGATGCTGATTTTGATGAAAATATAGACAATTTGGTGGGGAAACTTTATGTTTTAAGCAGTGCAGATCGTGAGCTTCACTTCGACGAAATGAACGGAGATGATGAGAACTGGTTAGTAGAAAATTTGATTTCAAAACTGAATTTTAACGTGTGTAATTCAAAATGGCGGACAGTACTGAAGCGGTCGTGATGCTGATACCGATTTTGATGAAAATTTAGACCATTTTGTTCGGGAAATTTATATTTTAGCCAGTGGGGATCGTTATCTTGGTTGCATCGAATGAACTGATCTGATGATAAATAGTTAATTGGTATTTTTGACTCGGATATTGTCGATGATGAAGACGTGGATGCTTTTCAAGCTAACTGGACATTTTGAGAACTTCACTTCTCATAAAGTTTGCACATATACCGATGTTGAGTGTGTGCATAATATTATGAAAATTTCCTGCATCCCTGGAAATGGACCAAAATACATCCAATATAACTCTTATATTATTACATTAAAATTTATTGTGGAATAAAAACACTGAACCAAAATGAAAAGCTTTGTCGACTTACCAGTAAGGATTATTCTGTTTTTTGTTCTCCAATTCTCATGGGAGTAAATTTAATAAAATTTTAAGAACTTTAGATATTCTTGATGAATTTTTACTATTTTGTCACCTTAAATGGTATAAAATTCCCCCCATTTCATACAATTACATACAGGAGGTAAAATGAATATTGCAGATAGGAAAATTGCATTGAAAGTAAGTTATTACAAAAAAATGTAAAGCATTTATTTTTGCTTACATAACTTTACTTTAAACTGAAGTTTTATGTCTGAAAATTTTCAGTCCAAAAATATATGACCTTAAGGAAAATTTTATGCTTTTTAAAATGGTATACAACATTGAAAAATAATTTCAAAAAATTGTCCTGTAAAGCCCGATTGACCAACGTCACTGCATTTTCTCTTGCTGCTACACCACTGACTGAAAAATTTCCAGTTCTATACAACTGCCTGTCTGAATGGGCTTCAGTATGAAAAGGGTTAATGTAGGGACATACAAATTGGGGATTTGGGGTAAAATGGTGGTAAAGGTTGCTTCTGGGTAGAGGGAATGTTCTGGGGGGCAGGGGGTGGGGTTATAGGTGGGTACTAGGGGATTGCAGTACCCATTAAACGTTTGGCATTTGGGACTGCCCAGGGTGTTAGTTTTACAGTTAATGTAGGGACATACAAATTGGGGATTTTTGTAAAATTGCAGTAAAGGTTACTTCTGGGTCGAGCGAATCTTCTGGGGGGCAGGGGGTGAGGTTTTAGTTGGGTACTAGGGGATTGCAGTACCCATTAAACGTTTGGCATTTGGGACTGCCCGTGGTGTTAGTTTTAAGGTTAATGTAGGGACATATAAATTGGGGATTTCTGGTAAATTGGGGCTAAGGTTTACTCGTGAATGGAGGAAATGTTCTGGGAGACAGTGGGTGTGGTTATAGGTGGGTACTAGGGGATTGCAGTACCCATTAAACATTTGGCATTTGGGACTGCCCGGGGTGTTAAATTTAAGGTTAATATAGGTACATACAAATTGGGGATTTGGGGTAAAATGGGGGCAAGGGTTACTTGTGAGTGGAGCAATTGTTCTGGGAGACAGGGTGGTGTTATAGATGGGTAGGGGGATTGCAGTACCAATTAAACATTGGCATTTGGGACTGCCCGAGTGTACATGTCACAGCACAATGAACGGTGCAATTATGTGTGGCTGAGGGAACTGATTAAGAAGGCCAACATGTGTACACAACAGGTTGTTAATTGATTTCATCGTTGTAATCCGTACAGTTTAAAGCAAGATGGGGATGTTTTATGAGGTGTTATAAGAAAGGGATGAAGAGTGGTACAGGATGGCTTTTGAGTCTTCAAATAAAAATCAACTGACCTTTGGCGGAGGTGAGATAAAAGGAGAGACCAAGCAAAAAATGATTTCAGCAGAAACATTTAAGTATTTTGATTGTTTTATTGTTTAATTATTGTGTTCAAGATGTTTTTTGAAGAATATTTAAGGGAAGTTCATATATTTTTTGGTTCACTTAATGTCAAAATGGTGAAATGTGCACTTTCTCCCAAAGCAATAAAAACACCAGCTAAGAAATATGAAGCTGAGGAATACATATTAAGTTGAACTGAGAAGCTTCCTGCTTGGGGTGAATTTAGCTTGGAGGAGTATTGGAGAGCAATCAGCAGGATTAAAAACCCAGCCACAGAAAAACTTAAGTTTTAACTTCTTTGCAGATTGAGCATGGTTTGTTTTATTATTATCACTTTCGAATGCTGATACAGAGAGGACATTCTCCATTCTTCACAAAGTGCAAAGTGATTCAAGGGGAATTCTGGATCAGAAAACTATTGATAGCCTGTTAAGTGTGAAACTTGATAAACACGGTGTCATTAGTGGTCATCAGTCAGTGATCTTGTGAGGGAAATAAAAAATGCTTGTGGATTTTATAAAAAATCTTTGCAGTGAACTGTGAGATATACAATTCTTGCTTTTTCATTTCATTGACAATATACTGTCTTGTATTAATTATTTTTGTAACATTTTCCATCAGAATCAGATTCATGTTCAAAAACTTGCTGTTTTATTATAGTATAATGAGAATACATATTATGGCAAACATACACTTGTTTTCTTTTCAATCCCCATAAAACGTAAAATTTATGTAGATAAAAAAATTCTGCTATTTTAGAAGCCAATCTGCTAATCAAAATTGGTAAATCTACTGGTTTGATGTCCTGGTTCTGTCACATTATGCTGGTGTGAGATATCCAGTTTTAGGTTTGTTCACATATATTAAGATCATCCAAGAGGTCAACATAAATGCCAGGAGACCTGCCATAATTTTGGCCTATTTTCAACATTTAACTTTGGTCAGATATTTCCAAATTTTCTGAAAATTAGTGAAAATGCCATTAAAAAGCCCACAAAAGAAACCGAAATTTCGCATTAGTAGGAGAAAAATTATATCCGATCATCCTGAAGTAAACTCGTGAATGAGACTACGCCTTGCCAACACATGAACATGGATTCTCAAAATTGTAATACAGAATTTGGTCAGATTGTCACTGTTACTGGTATGGAGCAGTCTCTAAATTGATCGATTTGACAAGTGTTTGGTTAGGGTGTTTACAGATAAAGCACAAAGTGGGTATGCATTATGATTATTGGAAATTTTTTAGAATATTTTGACAACTATCCTCTTTTCCCAGTCCATATTTCATAGTAATTTTATAATGCATGATAGGTACAGAAATATAGTACAATCAACTCTATAATACATTTTAAATATTGATGTTTGATTTGAAATTTGTTGAAATGGACTTGTAATGTATTTTTTGAGCATAAGATTAAAGTTGTGATTGATACCCTGTCTGGGTTGATTTTTAATAGCAAGAATGGAAAAATATTGCTTCAATCTTGTATTTGTCTAGTACATGTATTTTCACTTGGGTCAGACCAATATCTCAATATATAAAAATTGTCTTTTTTCTACATTGATTCATATTATTGGCTTCCATTATATTTTAAAAGTGAACATTTTCAGTTTGCTGTCAAAAATCCGAGGAATGTGAATCTAGGGTCAGATCAAAGAAAGATGCATTCATGAAAACTTGTCCAAAGCCTTACACTCTGGGAACAATTTAAAATCAGATTTGTGACTGAATTGGACAAATATAAAGTTCACAATACAGCGATAAACTCCATACATTTTTACATTGTGTTGATTTAGTTCTGACAAGAGACATTTGCCTAATTACACTATTAATTCAAAATTCATAATGATTGGGTAACAATATTTGGTAAATGAATTTTGTGCTCAAATTTTGCAAATGTCAATATTCTTGAACTCGGTACTACAGGTTTAGAGTTCATGTGAATATGAAGCTTGACATTTTGGAGCTTGAGAATCAGGCTGGCACTGTGATTTAAAAACAAAATTTGACAAAATCAAACTGTTGGTGGGTCATTGCAGCTTCCTTTTAGGAGTATGAAGAAAATTTTGATTACCTTTTCAATCCAATTTTGTTTTTGAAAATAGACTTTAATAGTTTTTTTTATATAGTAAAAGTTTGACAATTACAACATCAATCATTCTAATACACTGCATGACTCAAATAAGTAGCTCAGTCCTGATGTAATATACTCTAATGTCAGCGACATTGTAAAAGCAGAAACTACAGTAAACTCCATTAAAAAATTTGGTCCTGGTGCAGATTCAGTTTTGAATTTAGTATATTATTATATTAAAAATAATTATTATAATATAAATGCCTTATTGAAGGACACTGTATGCACATTAGTTTTGGCACAATTATTAATTGGTTATACATGCCATATGTCTGGGCTATTTTCCACATTTAACTTTGGGTCAGATATTTCCAGATTTTCTGAAAATTGGTGAAAATGCTGTAAACAATGGCTGCAAAAGCAACTGAAGTTCAGCATTAGTAGGAGACAAATTTTGACTATCCTACAATAAATTCACCAGTGAGACTATGCAAGCCTGTCTCTAGTCCTTTCATTGCTGCAAATGATTTTCTAACTCTCTTAACTTAAAAGTTCAAGTATAGAATAGACGTGCTTTAAAATCTCTGAAGGGCAAAAAGTTTGGTTGAACATGTCTGGATGAAGGTATTTTTTCTTTGGTGTTTTCTCTATTAAAAATCCATGTCTTGCTTGTGGTACACTGCAGACAAGCCAAAAATAATTCAGATACGATTCAATACATACTTAGACTCTCAAGCTCAAGGAGTTCACTCCAAAACCTCCAAACCAATCTGTTCAGAAAACCAGTTTTGTTTGAGAAAATATAGCCCTCTTAGATGAGCTCTAGATTGATCAAGATGTCTTGCAATATATTTTTCATCTTGCAAACACATGAACATTGATTTTGAAAATTGTAATACAGGATTTGGTCAGATTTTCACTGTTACTGGTATGGACCAGTCTCTAAATTGGATTTTACAAAGGTTTGGTTATTGTGTTTACAGATAGAGCACAAAGTAGGTATGCATTTGCTTCTTGGAAATTTTTTATTTTGACAACTACCCTCTTTTTTCCAAGTCCATATTTCATCTTCATTTTATAATGCCTGATAGGTACAGAAACATTATCCAATCGACTGTATAATACATGTTAAATATTGATGCTTGATTTGAAATCCGTTGAAATGGGCTTGTAATGTACTCCTTGAGCATAAGATTCAAGTTGTGATTAATATTCTGTCTGGGTTGATTTTTAATAGCAAGAATGGAAAAAATTACTTCAATCTTGTATTTGTTTACTATATGTATTTTCACTTGGGTCTGACCAATGTCTAAATATATAAAATTTGGCTTTTTTTCTACATTGATTCATATTACTGGCTTCCATTATATTCTAAAAGTGAGCATGTTCAGTTGTGAAAAATCTAAGGAATGTGAATCTACAGTCAGATAAAAGAAAGATGCATTCATGTAAACTTGTCCAAAGCACTACACTCTGGGATGAATGTAAAATCAGATATAAAGTTCACAATAAAGTGATCAACTCCTACCTTTTTACATCATATTAATTTGGTTCTGATAAGATGCATTTGTTTAATTACAGTATTGATTCAAAATTCATAATGATTCGGTAACAATATTTGGTCATTGAATTTTGTGTTCAAATTGCTCAAATGACAATTTTCTTAAACTTTGAGGTACTGCAGGTTAAAGTTCATGTGCATATGAGGGTTTGTGAGCTCGAGTATCAGGCTGGCACTAATTTTTAAACAAATATGACAAAATCAAACTGTTGGGGGTTATAGCAGCTTCCTATTAGGGGTATGAAGAAGATTTTGATGACCTTTTCAGTCTTCCAACATTTTGTGAAAATAGGCAATGTTTGATAGTTTTATATAGTAAAAGTTTGACAAATCCAACCACAATAACTTTGATACATGGCATGACTTGGAAAACTAGCTCAGTCCTGATGTAAAACTCTAATGCAGTTGTTCCCAAACTTTTTTGATCGCAACCCAAAATGCAGTACCGGTATAGGGTTGCAACCTGGGGTTTGGGAACCACTGCTCTAATGTCTGTGACATTGTTAAAGCAGAAACTACAAAGTAGACTTCAAGCAAAATTTGGTCCTGGTGCAGATTCAGTTTTGAAGTTTGATTTATTATTACAGTAAAAATAATTTATGACTGTAATATAAATGCCTTATTGAAGGATACTGTATACACATTAGTTCTGGAAATTAATATCAGGCTTCCTTAAATCCATGTATTTGCCAGATATGAGAACCAGTTCAGAGGTTTTTACTGGCACATACTCGGCAACCAGGCATTGGTTATAGACTATCCCAAATATCGTGATTTAAAATTGCTTTCAATTTGTTGATCTATTTAAATGTCATATAAGCACCTTAACGAAGTTGGTTATATGGGGGTAAAGAAGGGCAACTTGATCCTTTCGTGAACAATAGTGTGCAAAATTTCGAAGATTGGCTTCTCAGTACAGATGCATGTTTGTAATTCTAAACCTTTTTTTTTTTTTAATTGGAAGGCTTATATATGCCTAGATGAGACAATAATAAGTATCAGTTTTACTGCTTGGGAGAGCACTACTCGCCATGTCAAAGCATAAGCATAATAAGGATGAAAACTGTAACCCTTGGCCAGTGTTTGCAGACAAGAGATTTGCCATACATTACCATGAAGCAATGTGTTGATGGATTTTTGACATCATTGAAAATAGTGCATCTTGGAGGGAGGTACACCTGATTTTGGGATCATCTGCAGTGAGTTCCTTACAGCCATGTGTGTCAGCAGTCACGTCAAAAGGATAGAATTGAAGTGTTTGTCACATGACTGTGACTTTCCAGCCAAAGCAGTACAGTGTATATGGATTATTCATGCAAAACGTACATGATAGATTCCTGAACCATGCCATTTCCAATGCATTCACTGTGTTTGAGCCTAACACTATTACTGCAAATGCTAGTGACATGCCACAGCTGGGTAATGATCATGTGGACACTTGGATTGCTCATTATAGTCAACAAAGAGAGAGAAGTAACTTAGTCATCAGTGCCGATGAAGTAACAAGTGGGAAATTTTCAAGTAGATTGTTTAAAACAATTATAGAGGACTGCAAGCAGCTGAATTGCTGACAAAAGTTGTTCCAAAGAAAGGACAGTACCTGAATGTGATTTGTTTTATAGAGATTTCACAGGTACTTCCAGTGAAGAGTGTGAGTGCAGATTTTCAAACCCAAATTTATCAGAACAAAGATGCAGGCTCAGTGTTGATACTCTTGGTGATTTTGTGAGAATAAATCTTGTTGCTGTTGATATAAAAGACTTGGATCTGATGCCAGAAGTTGGGAAGTGGAAGGGAAATCAAAACAGACATCTGTATAAAGAAAACAAAGAGAATGTTTTTGTCAAACTGACAAAATTTATACGAGTGGATTTACAATGGTGCAAATGTGGGAACATTATGATCACTGACAGGAACACTGTATGTACATTTTCCTAAGAAAAAAAAGACAACCTTGTGTGGAAATCCATAGCAAATGATAGGGATACAGTTGTGGTTTGCTGCTACCACCTGATGAGACCTATGTAGGGGTTGAAACATTGTATTTTTAATGAATATATATTACAAACAGCAGATTCATCTGTGTCTATGAAGTCCGTCAAAAAAAGTCTCTCAAAATGTCCAGTTGAACTCGGGGGTGGGGTGGGTGGGGTGGATTTAAGGATCCCTGATAAACTTTTCCACATGTAATCTGGTCAGATATGTCCAGTTTTCATTTTAGTTACATGTGTAGAGATTATCTGACATGCCAAGAGACGTACCATATTTTTTGCATAGTTTGTACATTTAACTTTGGTCACAGATTTCCACATTTTCTGAGAATTTGCAAAAATGGCATAAAAAAGGCCACAAAAGCAACTGAAGTACTGTATTAGGATGAGAAACATTTTGATCATTGTACAATAAATTCACCAATGAGACTATGCCAGCCTGTCTCTAGTCATTACTTTGCAAATGGTTTTCAAACTCTCTTAACTCAAAAGTCAGAGTATAGAATAGAGAAATTAAATGCTTTAAAATCAATGTGTAGGGCAAGCAGATTGGTTGAACATGTCTGGGTGGAGGTATTTTTTCACTTGTTTTCCCTATTAAAAATCCATGTCTTGTCTGTGGTGTACTGCAGACAAGACAAAAATAACTTGGATAGGATTCAATACATACTTGGACTCTCAGGCTCAAGAAATTCACTTCAAAGTCTCCAACCCAACCTGCTTAGAAAGAAAAAGTTCTAGAGAGAAGAAGAAGACAAAAAGCGCATTTAGATGAGTGTAAGATTTATCAAGTTGTCTTTGAAGAGGATATATTTATGATCTTACAAACAAATGAGTGGATTTTCAAGATTGTGTACAAAAGTTTGGTCATATTAGAAGTTTGGACCAGTCTCTAAATTGATTGATATTACAAATGTGTGGTTATTAAAATTTCCATTAAGTGCACAAATTAGGTATACATTATATGTGCTGCTTGCAATGTTTGACAGCATGTTGACAAATATTCTCTCGGCCCACTTTGTATTTTAGCCTAATTTTGTAATGTGAGAAAGGTATATAAACATACATGTGAAAGAACTAGGACAACAAACCAGTAGATTTACAAATTTTGATCAGTAGATTGGTATCTAAACCAGCAGATTTGTATCAAAATAAATTGTATGGGGTTTGAAGGGAATTGAAAAAAAAAAAGAAGTGCATGGTTTGCCATAATATGTACTCTTAATGCTAAAACAAAATGGCAAGTTTTGAACATCAAACAGATTCTAATGGAAAATGTTATAATAATATTTATTACGAGTCAGTGTATTGTCAATTACATGAAAAAGGATGAGTTGTATATCTCATAGTTCACTGCAAAGATTTTTTAAATATCAAATCCACATGTATGAGTTGGACTTGAGATGTATTCCTGAGTCTTATTTCTTGGTGTTTTTTTAGCATTGTGAGAAAGTGCACGTTTTTGGCATTTTTACAGGAATTGAACTAAAAAAAAGATGAGCTGCCCTTAAATATTCTTCTAAAAACATCTTAAACAACATACTAACAATTAAACAATACAAAAAATACAAATAGGTTTTTCTCCTGAAATGATTTTTTATCTTGCCTTTATTTAAAGACTTGAAAGCCATCATATACTGCCTTTGATCCATTTCTTACTTGTAACACTTGATAAAACATCCCGCATTTGGCCTTAAACTCTCCAAATTAAAATAATAATGTAATCAATTGACAGTTTGTCGAGTACACTTGATAAAACATCCCCCATTTGGTCTTAAACTTGTCAGATTGCAGCAATAATGTAATCAAATAAGAACTTGTTGAGTAAACTTTAACCTTAGTTCAGTTGCGGAGCCACACATCATTGCACTAGTCATTATGCTACAGAATTTCAAGTCCCCAGTAGACTGCTTCCCACTGGTTTCTGTAAGGGGGGGGGGGGGGGGGGGTGGTAGAATGAGCAAAAGATACTGTTTCTGTTGTCTTAAAAAAAAATAGACATTTTTTTCACCTTTAATTTTTCAAAAGTGGTAGATTTTAACTATAAAGTATGTGCAGTAGACAGCTTTTAAAACATTATTTTTGTCCTACTGCCAGTAGAATCAGATGTATGATGGAAACAGGAAAATGATAGTTTCATCAGGAAACATTTTGAACTTTGCCAATTCAGCATGTTTTCTCAAAGACAAAAGGCTACAGTAACCATGACTACATGTAACGGTATATGTGTCAGTCATGAAGTTTCTTTTTTGTGAAATGTGCTGTCTTGGGAGAATTCTACTGGACTTAGTTGGGCATGGGGAGATAATCCATAATTTATCTGGGAAGTATGCAGCAAACAACTTGTTTTTCTGGGCACTCTTTTAGTTGAGACAAAAGTGGCTGGATGCAGGAGTAAGAAGATTTATAGTGGTTATTATGTTTTTCACCATCTGTAAAATGTTTGTTTTTCACCATCAGTGAAAGGTGTGGCTTTTGCAAGTTGCATGTACAGCAACATTATCAAAGAGTTTGATTGACACAAATAGTTTCCCATTTTAAGATTATTCGCTAGTTATCAATAGTATATCTGTACTCCAAGCTTAATAATCAAACTTGGAAAGAAGAATAATAAAAAACAAAAATCTGGGTACGATTGAAGATTTCTTAACTTTGTGTTGATATAATGGGTCTACAATAATTGTAAACAAAATATATTTATAATTTTGACAATCCATGGTAGTATTGTATTGGTATAATGGGTCTACTATAATTTTAAACTTTTGTATTGATATAATGGGTCTACTATAATTTTAAACAAACTATGTTATATAGTTTGACAATCCTTGGTAGTATTGTATCGATATAATGTGTCTACTATCATTTTAAAACAAAAAATATGTTTATAATTTTGACAGTCCTTGGTTAGTATTGTATTGATATAATGGGTCTAATATAATTTTAAACAAAAATATGTTATGATTTTGAAATTTTTTTAATACAGTATTGATATAATGGGGTCTACTTTAATTTGAAAGAAAAATATGTTTATAATTTTGACAATTTTTTAATACAGTATGACATTTTTATATAATTTGTATATGTTCACTGATGCTTGGTGTATTACGAACTGAAACTCTTTATATTCAGAATACACTCTATTCTTTACTGGTTAAGCCAAATTGTTCGTCACATTGCGCTGTATATACTGTATATATCTGTACATAACAGAATGGCATCAAACGGTAGATGTAGTTACTGTAACAAATTGAGTTACCTTTTCTAATAGTCATTATAATTGTTATTATTCTTATTATATCAAAGCTAGCACATGCTTCAGTAAAAGCGCATTCGGCTCATATCAATCCAACAGAACACCGAAAACTGGCTGTGCAGAGTGTGAGAGAAATATTACCTGTTAAAGAACCGAATCCATTTGAGAAGAAGCCAAGTGAATGTACAAGATATCCAATAAAAGTGTTCCTATCTATTTACAGTCACTATTCCAGTATAGGCTACCTGGTAACACTTCCCACCAGAGACAATGTCCACCAAACAATTTAAAATTCCCAAACCCAAATAAGGAATTGTTCCAAAGCAGTTTCCAATACTCATGAATAGTATTCCAGTTGAAATTGGAAATGTCCACTTTATTTCCCTTCTTCCAAACTCGATATATCTAGTGGCTTCAGAGATGTAGTTAAAATGAGAATGAAAACAAACTGTATTTGTATTGATGAATGTCTCTGGGCATCTTTAAATATACTACCCATTTATTTGGCACTAACTGCATATTGGCATGTATATTGACCATGTAGGTCTTGTATGTATGAATGAGTGTCTGTGTGTAGGAAAGAAAGGGAAAGGATGAATATATTGTTGTATATGCATGCTGCTGTGTATATGTATGCATATGTGTGTGTATATGTGTGAATTCTGTATATAAATATGTTCCTTTGTATGAGGGCCTCAAGGTAGATTAGTTCTTCAACTAAGAAATATTGGAAAAATCTATTGGAGTTCTGACGCGTTTCACTCTCAACTTTCTCTTCTTCGTTCAGTCATGCTAATGTCATCCGCTGAAGGAAATCGGTGTATTGAAAAGAAAATTCAGTTCAAAAGGAATCTTAGAAAGTTTACGGATATTTTTGACATTACAAAATCAGCCCCAGTGAGCCTGGGGATATAGAATAGGCATTATGCGCCCTTCTACATGTTGTAAGAGGCAACTATAAATAAATGCGGTTTGCCCTTCTACATGTTGTAAGAGGCACACTATAAAGGAATCCGGTTTGCCCTTCTTACATGTTGTAAGAGGCCCACTATAAAGAAATGCGGGTTTGCCCTCTCTACAATGTTTTAAGGGGCCACTATAAAGAAATGCGGTTTGCCAAGGATGCATCCAGTGATGAGGGTAACTTTCCAGCTGAGAAGGTTTTGGGTGTTTTTTAAGAGTGCAGGATATTTAAAAAATGGGACTTTGTTTTTTTAAAGATTTTAGTGATTCTGAACTTTTTTTTGTGCCTTACTTGGGGAGACCTAAACTTACTCAGCAGTGTATAGCCAAGATTGTGCTGATTTGCCATTAAACCTTATTCATATACATTGTGAAATTAGAAAAAGACTACACAGAAAAAGTGGCTGTCCATACTTTAAATTATTTTTATGAACATTCCTTTTTGTGAAGAAGAGAAACAAAGTTTAAAAGGAGTGCAGATTCCTTTCAAAGTGGACCCTCGCTATAAAAACCCTTCAGTATACTGCAGCCTCTATTATAATGTGTGTATGGCAGAGATCTGACTGTCAAACCCTTCAGTATACTGCTGTCTATTATAATGTGTGTATGGCAGGGATCTCACTATAAAATCCCTCAGTATACAGCTGTCTCTATTAAAATAAGTGTATGGTAGGGATCTGACTATCAAACCCCTCAGTATGCTGCTGTCTATTATAATGTGTCTTTGGCACGGGATCTGACTGTCAAACCCCCCTCAGTATACCTGCTGTCTATTATAATGTGTATATGGCAGGGATCTGACTATCAAACCCCTCAGTTTGCTGCTGTCTATTATAATATGTGTATGGCAGGGATCTGACTATCAAACCCCTCAGTATGCTGCTGTCTATTATAATGTGTGTATAGCAGGGATCGACTATAAAATCCCTCAGTATACTGCTGTCAATTTTAATGTGTATGGCAGGGATCTGACTATCAAACCACTCAGTATACTGCTGTCTATTATAATGTGTATGGAAGGGATCTCACTATAAAATCTCGGTATACTGCTGTCTATTATGTGTGTATGGCATGGATCTGACTATCAAACCCCTCAGTATAATGCTGTCTATTATAATGTGTATGGCAGGCATCTCCCTATAAAACCCCTCATTATACTGCTGTCTATTATAATATGTGTATGGCAGGCATCTCCCAATAAAATCCCTCAGTATACTGCTGTCTATTATAATATGTGTATCGGCAGGCATCTCCAAATCCCTCAGTATACTGCTGTCTATTATATAATGTGTATATGGCAGGGATCTCACTATAAAATCCCTCAGTATACTGCTGTCTGTTATAATGTGTGTATGGCAGAGATCTGACTATCAAACCCCTCAGTATGCTGCTGTCTCTATTATAATGTGTGTATGGCAGGGATCTGACTAGCAAACCCCTCTGTATGCTGCTGTCTATTATAATGTGTGTATAGCAGGAATCGACTATAAAATCCCTCAGTATACTGCTGTCTCTATTATAATGTGTGTATGGCAGAGATCTGACTATCAAACCCCTCAGTATGCTGCTGTCTCTATTATTATGTGTGTATGGCATGGATCTGACTATCAAACCCCTCAGTATACTGCTATCTATTATAATGTGTGTATGGCAGGGATCTGACTAGCAAACCCCTCTGTATACTGCTATCTATTATAATGTGTGTATGGCAGGGATCTGACTATCAAACCCCTCGGTATGCTGTGCTGCTTGTCTATTATAAGATGTGTGTATGGCAGGGATCTGGACTATCAAACCCCTCGGTATGCTTTGACTGTCTATTATAAATGTGTGTATGGCAGGGATTGACTATTCAAACCCCTCAGTATACTGCTGTCTCTTATTATAATGTGTGCCTATGGCAGGAGATCTATCAAAACACCCCCCCCCTTTAGTATACTGCTGTCTATTCATAAATGTGTGATATGGCAGAGGTGTGTTTACTAATAAATAAAGTAGGATGCCTCTGTTATAATTTGTGTATGGCAGGGATTTTAATAATAAATTAAAATAGCTGCATCTGTTATATATGTGTATGCAGGGGTTTTAATAATAAATATAAAAAGGAATAAGGTTACGAGAATTGAGCATATAATGTGCCATGTGGTTATCTTGTTACTTGAAGCCTCAAGGTTGTGTCTCCATTTCATTGTTGTTTTGGTGCCACCTTCAAGATCAAAGTTTGTAAACTTTTGGAGGGGTAATGTATATGCTTTTACCATCAACTTAATGTGGATGTTGATGTGAAATTTGTGGGTGATTTGAGTATGTGCATCATAGCTGCCTCTGTTTTGAAAATTTTCATGAACTGAAAGACATGCAGACATGCTGCTTTTCTAAATATTTCTGTTTTAAAACTAAGTTTCCATTAAGTTCCATATGACACGTACTTTTGTACCAAGAGAACTCCTCACATGAACATATTTGTGAAATAGGGCTTAGAATATGAGGAGTGTTCCAACCTGCTGGGAACTTCATAAAAATTGAGACAGGACATAAACAATACTCATACATTATAATTGTATCATCTGTCAGCTGCCATGAACTTTGGGGTTAGAGCGACAGAATCTTAGTTCCATAGACAAACCAGATTGTAAAAATATATTTGACAAGTAAGTGTGAATTGGCCATATTTTGTCAAGTTTTTCCAGGGAATATATAAAGGCAAAGTTTAGTTCTTAATGATTT